>CAUYUJ010011114.1:143076-335576 GCA_963575745.1 Prorocentrum cordatum
CGACGCCTCCGCCCGCCTCCCGCGCGCCCGACCCCCCCCGCAAGCCGACTCCTCCTAGGAGGAGGGAGGAGGAGGAGGAGGAGGAGGAGGAGGAGGAGGAGGAGGAGGAGGAGGAAGAGGAAGAGGAGGGAGGAGGAGGAGGAGGGAGGAGCAGAGGAGGAGGCAGGAGGAGGAGGAAAAGGAGCAGGAACAGGAGCAGGAGGAGGAGGAAGAGGAGGATGAGGAGGAGGAGGAGAACGAGGATAAGGAGGAGGAGCAGGAGGAGGAGGAAAAGGAGGAGGCGGAGGATGAGGAGGAGGAGGAGGAAGAGGAGGAGGAGGGGGGGGGAGGAGGGAGGAGGGAGGGAGGGAGGGAGGGAGGGAGGGAGGGAAGGAGGAGGGAGGGAGGAGGGAGGGAGGAGGGAGGGGGGAGGAGGGAGGAGGGAGGAGGGGGGAGGCAGCAGGCAGCAGCAGGAGGCAGGAGGGGGGGGCAAGAGGCAGGAGGCAGGAGGGAGGGAGGGAGGGACGGAGGAGGAGGAGGAGGAGAGGAGGATGGAGGAGGGAGGAGGAGGAGGAAGAGGAGGAGGGGGGAGGAGGAGGAGGAGGAGGAGGAGGAGGAGGAGGAGGAGGAGGAGGAGGAGGAGGAGGAGCAGGAGGAGCAGGAGGAGCAGGAGGAGCAGGGGGAGGAGGAGGAGGATGGAGGAGGAGGAGGAAGAGGAGGTGGTGGTGGAGGAGGAGGAGGAGGAGGACTGCACGCCACTGAAGGGGACAGGGAGAGACAGAGTGAGAGAGAGACAACAAATGAATCATAGTCACACAGCTCTGCGATTGCCCATCGAAAGGGACCTTCTCGTCACCGCGGTGCGGCTCGGACAGGCGACGCGCATTGGGCCAGAGACTGGGCAGGGCCCCCTTGGGATAACCTTCCACCTTATGAAGCCCCGAGGCCTGGAGGCAGTCCGGCAGAGGTTGGCCGCACCCACGAAAACGATGAGACCCTGAGCCTTCTGGGCAAGGCCACCGCCAAAGCGAGGAACCGAGGGCAAAGCAACTCCGCCGCCAGGCCACCTGGTGTTCTCGCAGTGCCCAGCCTGCGCGGACGATGCGGGCGCTTTTCATTTGGGGAAGGTTGGACGGATGGTTATTGCCTGCTACACCTCGGGAGCGAGCCGAGCCTTCGCACAAAGCGTGGGGACCTCCTCATCTTGCCGCCGCCGAGACGGTTAGCACAGCCACCGCAGGTCGCGTAAAAGGAGGAGCGGAGGGAGGGCCTCCCCTCCGCCCCAGGATCGCCCAACGGACCGTGAGCCCCCCCCCCGCTTTCCACGGCCTGGGCCCCCTCGCTCGGCGACCCTGACGGCAGCGGGGTCGGGTCTGAGGCCAGGCTCCACGGGCGGGGTGTCCTGGGCCGCGACCGCGGCGTCGTGGGCGCGGGCGGGTTCCTTCCACCTGGGCTTCGTGGTCCGAGGGCAAGTCCGGGGACGCCAGCGAGAGTACCTGAGCTCCGGCATTATCAAAAGCAACCATGCCCACTGCAGTCAAACTCGGCTCTCGCGATGAACTGGAGGAGCTCACGAGACAAAGCCAGGCAGCGCCTGGCAGGCATGACATCTTCAGGGTCGTGCTGGACCAGACCAGCTCCTAGCTTTGCGAGCCCGTCCGCTCCATGATTCCCTGCCCGCTCGAATTCAGACAACAAGCCTTCTCTGAAATCACGCGTCGGGGCGACGCGCGGGCAGGGGCCGTCTTGAAACGGACCCCCGTCGAGGCCACCCGACTCCAGAGTAAGCTTCCAAAGGTGCTACCTGTGGTTCGAGGAGGAGGGGGCCTTGTATGTATCGTGACAGCAGTCTTGCGTGCCCTTGCAGTCCGTGTAGTGGGTCCAAACTCTTGTGCACAGCTCCGAAAAAATGAAAGCAGCATGGTCCTTGACGTCTCGCGCCGCCTGAGCAGGCAATGTGGCTGGAGGCGCTGAGCCGTGCCATTTAGCAAGGCATCTGCGATCTTGGTCAAAGACGGCGACTTCCCATCCAGCCACGCGGGGCGAGGGAACAGTCTATCGACGCCCGAGCCGTCGCGCAAAACAGAACCATTAGTCGGCATTAGCGGCCCCGCCGGGCCCCGTCTCACACGATGTTCCGCTGTAGGGCCCCTGGGTTCTTTGTCCATAAGCTCGCAGGGGTCAGGTAACATTCCCCGGGCAGAACGCTTTTGAAGCTCAATGCTGCAAGTGGCCAAACGCCTAGCCGTTCTTTCTAAATTGCACGGGGGATTTTTCTGATTCCAAGGCGAGCGTGACGGGCAGAGAAAATGTCGATCGAGTAGGATTTCTCGCTCGCCACAAACAAGGCGCTCGGAGGCAATCGCTGGGTCATGCTGGTGCAATCGGAATCGGTCGCAGTGGGGTCCTATGATGTGGCCCCCGAAGCGCGCGCTGCTCACGAAATCCCGAAGTCCCACCAGTGCCAGGCTCACCACTGTCTTCCTTGATCTTCTGATGAGGCAGCTCATGGAGAGGCCTCTAGAGAAGCTCTCCGCGCCAAGCTTTGCCTCGGCCTATCTGTCCAAGAGCCGCTACATACAACGACCTACGCGCCGAACATCTCGCCCTCCTGCAGACGAACGCTGGCGAGAACTGCCAGAGATCCTAGGTCTGCCCTTTGGATTCGTCTAGCAGGCAGGGCCCTGGAAGGCTCAATCCTACCCTCTGGCAGGTCAGCACAGTTGCCGAAGCATGGCCCTTTCCAAGCGCCCATGGTTTCGGCCTCTTGGTCGCAGCCTAGGCCTTGGAAAACAAACCAGCCAAGATTTTGTCAGCCATCCAACCATCCTGGGACGTTTGAGTTTGCCGGCAGGGAGGCCCTGGACGTTGGCCCCCTAGAGGGCCCGAGCGGTAATCCCAGCGCGAAAAAACGCCCCTTGATGGGGGCCCCTGCCTCTGAGGCTTGGGCCGTCAAGAAACATGCACAACGTTTTGAAACCCTCCTCCTGGCTCCATCGGCCGCATCCCTTCCAAGATCGCGTCGGTCGGCCGCCCTGGCCGCCGGGGGGAGGTTGCAACTTTGAGCGAGCGACTTGGCCAGAGCGGGCGTTGGCGCGAGCATGCTTAGCGTATTTCAAGCAGTCGGGAGATCCCTGGCCTGGAGATTCTCAGACCTGGCTGAAGGCTGACGACGGCCCTTTGCAAACCGGCGGCCTGACCTCCTACTGCCTGAAAAGAAATGTCATCGATGGCGCCTTTGAGCGCCGCTGCGCGACAGGTCGAGACCGCCATTCTCAAAACCGAGACTACAAACAACCTGGCGGGATATGCGACCCCTGAGCAACCGGCGGTTGTGCCATTCGAGGTGATTGTTCTGGAGTGCGACATATAGACCATGCAAGAAGCTTTTGAGAGGGGCCTTGGGAAACGCTACCTGCTCTGCTGCCGCGAGGAGATCGGCGTGGCTGATATGTTCATAGAACTTTTGCGTATCCCGGAAAAGCGCGCCCGACGCCAGCCCTGGCGTTTGCCGGGCAAGCGAGGCCATCGCGGCGTGAACCCAAGCACATTTGCCGCACGCAGCGCAGGAGCGCAGCGTGAGGAAGCGCCAGCATGTTTCTCCCACGTGGAGCAAAGGGAGTACTTGATTCGACTCCAAACCCCAAAAAGGCAGCAACCCTTATCGGTCCCACTCCCCCCTTGGCATCGACAGCAGCGCTGCAATCGCAGGCCGCAGAGGCCCCGCAGTCGGGCCCCTCTCCCACGACGCGAGGGCGCCAGCAACGGCCCGAACAAGTGGAAGGGGAAAGCTGCCCATAAATCCGGGGATGGAAAGAGCCCCAACCGACCCCCGTTCCAGGGGGGGGAACGACCTGGTAGCCTGCAACACCTGCTCTGGAGCAATCGGCGGCGAGCCATCCTCGGAGACACAGGCGCTGGAGCCACCTGGCCATCGCGGCAGGCTTTGCGCCAAATCGGTAACCATTCTAGCGCGGCCTTCTGGCTACTAGGGGAATCGAGTCACCCTCTTCGTTCAAATCTGACATGGTTGGCGGGCCAGAGGCCGACGGGCCCTTGGAGGACATGCAAGCTATGCGCCTGCCCGCAAGCGCGGGGGCCTGGGCCCGAGACCTCCATCTCTTCTGCCCCAGGGTTGACACCTGAGAAACCCTCCGGGGAACTTCTGCTTCATCATCATCATCATCGCAAGCCATGCGCCGGAGCGCGCGGGCGAAAAGAGACGTTGCCGGCCTTTACTTTCCGTTGTGCGGGGGCAGCGGCACGCGCGCTGATTCTTTAGCAACATCGCGTGCGGGTGGAAAGGAGAGGCGGGGGGGGGGCGGGCAGGGGCGGCCCTTTCCTGCCTGCGGCCCGCAAGCAAAATCAGAGGCACGGCTGCCCACTCGCACTCTTGTGGAAAGGGCGGCAATTCCTCCGCCCGCGCAGATGGAAACAATCGATCGCGCACCCGAGCTTCGACCTAAAAAAGAGAGCGCCCCTCCTGCAGTGCTGCTATATGAAAGGCATCCCCGTCCGTCGTGCCGACCGCCAGTTCTGCGCAGCAGCCCGGCACGTCGGGTTGAGGTCCGGCCCCCGCGATGCTTGCAGGGGGGCCTCCTGCGCTTGGCATCCCGCCGAGCGCCCTGTCAAGCGCTTCGCTTCCTTGGTTCAACGCGGGCTCGCCAGCTCAGCCTCTGCCATGTCGAACCATTGCGCCGCCGCTGCCATGGGTTTGGCCAGGTCGAACCGTTTCTCGCCTGCTCCGCCTGGTGTGGCGAGTGCGAGCTTCTCCCACTCCGTCTTGGGAAAAGGAAGCCCCCTTCGTTGCTATCCTCTTCCACGCCTCGGCATCCCTCGATAGCCCCTTGAGGCGCAGGTGGGTAACAGCGCGGGGCCCACCAGGAGTGTCTGGCCACGACTGACAGGAATGCACGCGGGATTCCAAGCAGCGACTGGCCACACAATAGTTGTAGCAATCGTCATGGCACGTCGGCCCCATTGGACGAATTTTCGTCGCCGAGATGTGATTGCACCACCTTGGGCCCCTCGGGACTTCTGGATCGATGTAACAATCTCCAGCAATCAGCACAGGCGAGGCGACAGACGAAGTCAACTCACTCGGTCCCGACAAGAAGTTGCAATTCTCCCCCATCAGCCCAGTCCGCGTGTGGCCGTACATGGAGACGAGGAGCACTTGGACCTGATCCGAGAGAACGGCGCGCCGCGCACACACGCGCTCGCCAGCGCGACGTCTGCCCATCTCGCCTCCGACCCACGTGGAACCCCAGAGGCGCCAAGCGGCGCTGGCCTTTGGCCTGCGGGGGGCTACGGATATCGCGGGCATGGGCAGGCGCGCGAGCGCCCGCCCAGCCGTGTCGGCGACCCGCGAGGGCCCGATCAGGCAGGGCGAGCTGGCCCGACCAACGCCCTGAAGTCTGTCTTCGCAGGTTTTGCGCGATAGTTTCGTTTTCACGGGGCATAGATTTATTTTCTGCCTCCACGGGGCCGGGGGGGGTCATCGACCCCTGTCGCGGTCGTCGATCCGGCGCCTGCGCCCGTGGCGGCCGTCACGATTGCTCGGGGTCTCCCATTCGGGAGGTGGCAAGAGAACTTTCCGGTTCCGTCTACGGACTCGCAGAACTCAGTAGCGAAAGAAGAACATGCACTTACATGAACCCACGTTGGTTTCGAGAGTAAACATCCGGCGAACGTTCGTATCACGCCGCGGATCTCGCGGATGTGAGGGCCGCGTTCATGTGCGCGGTTGGGCGCGCATTCTTTCTGCGGGTTACCTAAGAACACATCCCCGATGGGGGCTTTCGACGGCGCTGACCTGTTAGCTGGGCCGCTGGCCCCAGGGCCAGTCCTGCAGCGTTGGCTTTCGAGGGCCCCGAGGAGCAGGACCGTGCAACAAAAGCAACAACGCGTTTGTTTGTTGACTCGTCTGCTTGCACAGCGCCCACATGGCGCCATTGCAACCGTTTCGGCACACGCCGCAGTCGTTTCATGGTCCCCAACTGAGCTCTATTGAAAGTGGGTGGTACCCACAACGCGGACTCACAATTGCAAGTAGTTGGGGCTTTCGCCAGGGCAGTTCTCGTTTGCTTAGACACGATTGCGTTGGCGCTGTGCGCCGCGCACATTGGTGTTTTAGGTGTGGCATGCAGTTGGAAGGAGAGGCAACGCAGACATAGCGCGATGATGCATTACTTCGTTTTGCGGCATCGTCATCGTAATGGTATTGTTTCTTGTTTTTCCTTCATGCTTCCTCTTCCTCCTTCCCAGTGCGGGCCCATGCCAAGAAGCGCCCTGCTCGCCTCCAGAATGCTTCGGGGCGCGACATTCCCACGCCAGAACTCATGGGCGCCCTGGGGTCTCAGGGTTGGGTTTCTTGTGGATGGTTTCTTGTGGTCAAGCCCCAACTGCATTCTGTCCTACTCTGCGAGCCCTTCCCCCTCTTCCCCAGCTCGTTTTGCGGTTGCCCCTCCTTGGGGAGCCTCTTGAGGGCGTCGCGAACATGTGTAAGGGCTTCTTGGGGCCTTCCGGAGGCCTCCTGGGCGCCCTCTGGGGCCTTTTGGGGGCTTCTTCGGGCCGCCCTGCCTTCAACCGCAGTCTCCCTGAGAGACCGGGTTTCGATTCGGAGTGCTTCCGGGGGCGTTGTGGGGCCTTTCTGGGGCCGTCATAGGGTTCTCTTCGGGCTCGGGGCCCTGATGGTCCGTCCTGGGGCCTTTTTTGGATTGTGGGTCGTTTTTGGGCGATGTTACAGCCTCGTGGTCGGTCTCGGACGCCCAGATGGCCGAAAGCCCGAATATTCAGAAAATCGCGCAACAGCAATGTGAAATCAGTTTGTGCGTGCTGTTCCAGTGCCTCCTGGTTGGGAATCTTCTGTGAGTTGTCTTTGGGCGTCTGGTCGGTGTCTGGAACCGTTCGGGGCTCTCGCTTGGCCGTTCGGCTGCCCTCCTGACCGATTGGGGCCAGGTGCTCTTAAGCAAGCTGAGGGGCGTAGGGAGTGGAAGCGAGCGCGCGCCCGCGGCCGCGTCGGCTCAAGCGGCCGGCCGCCCAAATATGACTGTGCCTCACTGCGAGGCACACAGTCGCTATCGAGACCAAAAGGATCTTCCTACGGCTTGAGATGGCACATCCTTTCATACTGGGACTACCGTTACTACGGTATAGTAGAGCGGGAGCTTGGCCTCGCCCGAGGCGAAGCGGCTGGCTGGGCGTTCCAGCCCCCTTCAAACTTGGTGCCGGAGCTGGCCTATGGTGGTCAGTTCTTGCTTTACCCCTCGCCATCCACGTCACTATCTGGTGGACTACAGATATGGCGGAACATCAGGGTGCAGTGGGTTTGCGCGGAGAAATCTATGCAACAACGCAGCGCCGCAAGGAAACTTGCAGCGATGCCTCTGTCCAAGCGGAGGTCTCTTACTTACATCCTACATCCCTGCGCTTTCACTCTCCTGAAGTCCACCCACCTACTCCAATTGGAAATTTCTTCGAAGACATAATGCATGGAAGCATGCGATATGATATACTGCTGCCTCCGACTCCACGCATATTGCGACAAAACAACAAAAGTCACGACCGATTGCATCCGACTACGACCTACGAGGCCATTGGATTGGGGTTATTATCTTTGGGCTCGCATGGGTCGCTATGGGGCGCGCGGTAGGACATATGCGCGGCGGAGACGACATAAGAACGACCGGCCCCTATTGGGGCCCCGCGGGCCAAGTGCCTTTTCGCGAGTTCGTCCGCGAAGTACACGCCTGGATGCATGCGGCCACAGGCAATATGACGCCCTCCCAGCAGGCTGCAGCCTTGCAGCGAGGTTTGGGAGGTCTCGCACGGACCATGGCGTCAATATAGGAACCCGCCACACTGACGGCGTCACCTACATTCTGTTCATCTTAAGAAGCAAGCAGTTCGAGAACCTAGAAGAGGAACGCCAACTCAACTATGGTACTGCTTATATTGACTTCCGAATCCATGCGGGTGGACGCATAGACCAGACGTTAGCACGGTTTGAGATAGCCCGCTACGGAGCTGAAGCAGTTGGCTTCAACATCCCCAACATCCAAATCCTAACGGCAATTCTATTCAGAGCTCCTTGGAGTGGGGGCATCGCGTGCACAACAACTCCTGCAGTCTCTGAACCACCACATGCCGAGATACCAACAACAGTTTGACGCTCCACTCGAACGCGCGAGGTCATATGCCCACATAGCTGAGAGAACCCCCGGCATTATTGGTGGCAGGTTCAGTCGCGGTCACCGAACCGAGACCTTCCAGGTGGAGGCCAACGCAGGGCAACCTGCCAACAACGTCTGGAACGATGATCCACAGTCAATTGAGACCACTACACTGCTGGCTCAAAATAGTGGAACGGCTTCGGGGTCGCAAGACTCCTGGGCCAGACCTAGGGGACCGCCTGACGCGGTTTCCCGTATATAAGCCATGACCTTAATGGGCTCAGCGGGGCAAGCCGCCGTGTCCGACTCCGACTCCGGTACCGATGCGGATGCGTCTTCCGATGACGAAGATACCGCCCTGGATTATTCTGATATGCCAACATACCTCACTGAAGAGCAACAAGCTCAATTGTTCTTTTTGGGCGATCAAAAACACAGGCGCCGCTGGCGGAGATTCATGAAGAAACCAGTCCGAAAGGTAAGACGTATTGTACGACGATTACTTAAAGGAAAAGGCAAGGTTCGAAGTAAAGGCAAGGGTAAGCGTCGGCGATTGCATGGTAGAGGCAGGCAGACTAGCATTCGTAGCGTCTCTTGCTGGACCTCAGTCTGAAGATCTGTTTTTAGTTGCTGGCAGAAGCCGCAGGCATGCATCAGGCAAAGGTGAAGGGCGGCGAGCAAACCCAAATGATGCCAACGGTAAAACTATGGAGTGCGACATATGCCACAGCACGCGACATTTCCGACGCGAGAGCCCCCAAGGTGATGGAAGAGGCAGGGGTCCGTCAATACGTTTGCCTCAAACGGACTCCGACATACAGTATGTTGATTGGGAGTCGTTGTTAGTCGACCTTGCCGACGGCTCAGCCACAATTGCTCACTTCATTGCTGCCAGGTATCTAGGTGCCAGTATGACCCTCGAGAATTGCGCCGACGAGCTGTTCGAGGAGGTGTTCGCTGGCCACAACGACATCGACTTGGCAGAATGGCTTGGTATACCCATCGCGGGGCCACCTGCAGCTATTGAGTTTGTCGAGGACTTTCACATTTCCGTCGAAGGAGACTTTGGCATGGCGGGGACACACGCGGACTCGGAATGTACCACTATTGCAATAGATGAACAACTCATGCGATGCTCTATCCCCGGGCGCTTGGACATCCGACAGACATGGGATTATCGGTGATGCTCCCCTGCGGGGAAGCCCGCGCGACGCTGGTGATCTATCTGAGCGCATTCACAATGAGCTTGGTCATAATGAAGAATTTCAATACACTTTCGCTGCATCCAGTCGATCCGCCAGCTGCCAGTAGCGATCGTCAAGTCGCCATGCCTGGGGGAAGAAGAATTATCGCGACGACGGAGAGGACGACGAACGAGGAGACAATGACCGCATGAGATGTCGCGGTCGGTCTCCCAGCCGCTCGCCAGATCGCGCGCGGGCCCGCTCTAGCGGTGCCCGTTCGAGCGGCATTCGGCGCCCTTATCCTCCTCACGCGGGGGCCCCAAGGGCCCCGCCGTGGCAGGCGACTAGACCACGCACTCCCCCAAGGAAGGATCGCTTGCGGGGAGGCCCGCCTCAAGATGACCAATCGCGAGGAGGAGAATATCTAGGAGGTGGCATACAGCGTTCGAAAGGCTACACTGAAGCTGGATTGGCTCGTCAATACATACCCGCAGGCCAGATGCAATTCTGGTTGGATCAGAGTTGGAATGAGCATCAAACCCGGCCCTGGTATTCTCTTCGCAGGGTCAAACGAGATGAGGCAGGCAATATCATGCGCTCAACGGCGGGACCTACCAAATCAAAAGATAGATGGTCACGCACGGTGTAAAAAGGGCCATCATCGAGGAGCGAAAGCTCTACAGAGGCGTTGGTTGCACATGCCCCAATTATGCTGACCACAGGCTCGGCTGCCCCATGGGGCGTCCATCAAGAAGCCAGAATTTGAAAAGAACGCTGTGGGTTTGGTCTCATGGAGGTGCTCGTCGTCACTGTGCTGATCCCGGTGCTACGCCATATCGTGAGCAGCTTACGGAGAAATATTACAACCGCGCCACCGCTGAAGAATTAGTGCATTCAAACCCTGTTTGGCAGAACTTGATACCCGCTCACTATTTGATGCAGTACAATCGCGAGTGGCACTCGGGGAAACCTGGCTGATCACAGATCAGAAGAAGGCCAACACGAAGCTGGCGAAGACGAATATGATGATGGCTGAAGAAGTTGATCCTACGGACGCTGCCCCGGAAGGTTACGAGTGCAGCTCGTCGGGCATCACGGACGTTACGTGTCAGACGGATACTTCGATCGGCCCCAATTTCGTTGTGACAGAAGATATGCACTTACTCCCTGGGAGGCGGATTGCTTACCGCGCTCAGGTTATTGGTTGGGTATAGACCAAGCATAGTCGAAAGGCGAAACGCCAATACCTACCTGGTTACAGAAAAGCACAATCTCCCCATTAAGTAGATGGCCCTCAGGACGCCAGATAATGCATTTTCAATCCTGACCGAGGTCCCATGCATTATGTGCGAGGGATGCCGGCAGGTGCCACGGCGCAGGCAACTCCTAAGCCAAAGCCAGAGGCGGTCGATCTTCCTCCATTGCCTGACTCATCAAGCCCATCTCCTGGTCCCGATCAGCTTAGGCCCAAGAGAAAGAAGAGGAAGGGCCCATCTTATCCCAACCTTGTGGCCAGCAAGCAGCAGCGATATGCGGGGCAACCTGCTGATCGACAGCGATCCAGAGGACCAGCAGCGGCTGCCGCAGCAGCTGCATTTCAGGGCGCCAGTGCCCCCACTCCAAAGGAACCTGTGGCACGTCGCGCCCCTGCGCCATGTCGGACGCACAGGACAGGATGGGCGCCCGCGCTGGAAGGACGGGCCAGAGATTCTTCCTCCATGAAACGTGGCACTGAAAAGCTACTGGCCACCGCGCCGAAGGTGCCAGGAACGGCGCGCAGAGATAAGACAGCCGAGTCCTACAACATCAAGGGAAAGGAACGCCAGGGCCTCGATGCCAGTGCCCCGCCAGGAACTCCACGGACGCCCAGGGGATCTGCCGGCGCTGCCATATCGGCGGCGAGCGCCGCAGCGCCTGCCGCATCAATGGCAGCCCCACGCTCCGCGGGGCAACCTGCTCAGAGTTCCGCGGGGTAACCTGCTCAGAGCTCCGCGGGGCAACCTGCCCCCGCGTTGGAGGTATTAATGGAGTGCCGAGGACTCTGGGAAAGGATGCGCGCGTCCAATTGCACGAAGATCACTCCAGCGCATCATCCTCGGATTGGCGACGGGTCTGGTCGATTTATGGTGGTGCAATGCAGCGTCGTAGACACTGCTGTTCATCATAGCCCAGAGTCGCACGTGCGCCAAGTAGTGCGCAACATTCTGCGGAGACGCCCTGTACTCACGTTTGACTCTGAAGAGGAATATCTGGAACACACCTTCATATCACAAGGTGTTAACAGGCCGAAGTTCAAGTACGAAGATCAGCGCACGGTTTCAGAGTGGCTGACGACGGCCCGCCGTCACAAACCTTTACTTAGAGGTCAATTGTCGGACAGGTTCCTTCCGGAAGTGCCATCTTATGACGAGCGGATGATCAGAATTATCACAGTTGTTTAACAAGTGGCCTGCTGAAGGATATGAGGGCTACCGCCACAAACACCTGGAGAGGGCGCGCTACAAGCTCAAGAACCAGCACTGGGCGTACCAGGCTCATGCTGTTCTGGAACTCAGTGGCATGATGGATGAGTCTGGAATGAAAAAGAATAGGCTGCAGATGAAGAAATGGAAGTACTCCTCCGAGAAGCACGACGCGTACTTCATCCGTCCAAGTAACGGACAGCAGCTCTGGTATACTGTTCCCTGAATCGTTATATATGAGAAGTACGGACCCGTCCGCTCCTGGGGCTTTTTGGTATTTCACTCTTGGAATTCAATGGTGACATATACCGAGAATATCTAGTACTGGATTATCATGCCGCGCCGACGACACCAGTAAGAAGAGGGGCAGACAGTTTTGCACACGGCTGCCCATACCTTCCTGGTGACAATCGGATTCAATCCGGCCTGCGCGTTGATTCCGTAGTATTGGTCATGGTTCGCATGAAGAACTTGCTCCGGGACAACATTCTGATTTGGCGCTCAGCGAATGATATCGTCATGACAGCAGGCCGTAACGGTTGATATCTTTCTATGACATTAAGCCATGGGGTCTTGGAGTTCTCTTAAACATCATATATATATGTATCCGAACGGGCTTTTGGGACAAATCGTTTCTCCCAAACACATAGCGCAAAACGTCGGAGCACGGTGATACGTCTTTCACAACGGCGCGACCAAGCGTGATGCGCGCTCGTGACGCGCGAACGCATAGCTTCGCATGGCTACCACCCACGTGTCCACGCCCCGCCCGAGCGCCAAACGCTATGGGGCGGCGAGGGCGGGGCGGGGACTGGGCGAGGACAACGAGAGAATGATATGGGGGCAAATGTGCATCATGCGCGGGATAGGTTGGGGATGGACGGGCAAATCGTGGGGCAGTCTGGGAATAGATTGGGGATGCGATGGGGGTGGGATATGGCTTTGGATTGGAGTACAACGGGCGCGTGGGTTGGGACATGATTGGGCACGTATAGAGGGGGGTTGCTGGGCGGAGAGATCTCCCATACAAGGGGGTAAGAAGGGATCGTGATGCAGGGGGAGCGCAGCATGAACACAATTGAATTGGTGTATGATGGGCATGCGGTGGGGATGGGGAAGGGCGCGTGATGGGGGCGGGACGGGGGTTGCGATGGGGGATGGGCGCGTGCTTGGGTTGCGGGCGGGGTCAGGGCGAAATGGTCTTGGGTTAGGGGCAGGGTGCCACGGGGGAATGTGATTGGGAACGCGATGGTGATGGGATGGGGATCGGCTAGCTGTGGGATGATGATGGGGTTCGGTTTGGCAGGGATGAGACGGGGACGGGACGGGGTGCCAATTAAGGCGGGACACGGATTTGATAGGGAAAACATGTGGGCGGGGTAATGATGCGATGGGTGCATGGTGCATCGGGTGGGGATGGGTTTGGGAGGTGGGGCAGGGCGGGGATGCGATGGGAATGGCGTTGGGGTTCGCTGGCAGGATCGGGATAGGACATGTGCATTGCGGGGGGCGATGTAAACTTGACGGGGGCAGGGCGGGGGCTGGGCGTGGACGTGGCGGAGCAGGATAGGGGTGCGGCGGGGGTGGATGGGCATGAGATGGGGGCGGGGGTGGAGCGAATGGGGCGGCAAGGCTGAAGACCCCCTCCATACAATTTTACACGCTTGACGTTGGGACGTAGACTTCCGATGGGGGGCGAACGTGACACTAGAAACAACCAGTTTAATCACGCGGTCCCGAAATAATACCAATTGCGTCGCCGCCATGGCGTTATTCCCCGCCCATGATAGCCCCACCCCGCCCACTGTTGGTTTTAGAACTGCGGGTGCGTTGCTACACCCGATCTCAAAACCCATAGGTCCACCATGAATATTAGAATGCTGGCTCCGAGACTGAGTAGTCTACACATGGTAGGTGTGCAAGCACTGTATGGGCAAGCGCTGTTTGGGCATAACCGATGTGCAAACACTGTTTGGGCAGAACCAAAGTGCAAGCACTGTTTGGACAACCGCTGTTTGGGCATAACCAACGTGCAAGCGCTGTTTGGGCATAGTCACCGTGCAAGCACTGTTTGGGCATACCGTTCAGCCTGGGTCGCTGGCTGTGTCAGCTGTTTGGGCATAGCCACCGTGCAAGCACTGTTTGGGCAGAACGTGCAAGCACTGTTTGGACATACCGCTTGCACGTTGGGCATATCCAACGTGCAAGCGCCAACAACCGATTGCTGGCGCCCGAGCCGTTTCCATGAGAAACGTCAGCGTCGGGCACTGGGGGGGTCAAGAGCTTTGCTGGCGCAGCTTTCTGGAAGGATGGCTTCGCCTCATAGGCGCGCAGGTCCACGGTGCCTTCCCGAGCTTGTTCGGCAGTTCGTTATCATATCCTCTGCCCTCCGATTATCCTCCTCTCCGTCCGTTGCCATTTGTGGCTCAAACTCGTTGCGATCGTATGTCTGGCTTTCTTCAGCCTGGCCTCGTCACCAGCGCGTGGTCTGGATGAACGTCGGGCTCGCGCCCGATGGTGGCCCCTCGTTGACATGGCGGAGGGCTGCTGCTGGGACCAGTGGGCCGTCGAGTCAGCTGTCGGGGACAGCGACTCCGACGGCGCCCGCTGGGGCGAGTGGGCGGGCGCCTCGTCCGACGACGGGTTCGTGCCCCATGGCGGCCCTGGCGCGGCCTTGCCAGGAGGTGCCGCCGCTCCTGGCGGTCCCAGCGTGGCTGATGGCGCGGTCGTACCAGCGGCACCTGGAGCGCCATCGGATGCGGCTGCAGCCGCTGCACCGTGCGGCGCATGTGACGGCATCGCGGTGGTCGGCCCGCCTGTGGCGACGGAGACGGCTCGCCAGCTTCGGCGTCACTGGGCCGAGCGCAGCTCAGCGGCGAGGGACATCCTGAGCGGCGCCCCAGCTGCGGGCGCAGCACTTCCTGGTGGCGAGGCCCCCGTGGGGCCACAATGACAAGGACACAAACCTTCGGAGGGGGGGCTCGTGAGGCGAAACGGATGGGCTGGGCGAGGGGGGATATCGGAGGGAGGTGGCGACGGTGACGACGGAGGGAGACTGAACTGCGGAGGGGGGCGAGAAGGAGGAGAATGATGATGGGGTGGTCAGACGTGGACGGCACTGGAGGACAACTGAGGAAGAGCAGAACGATGATGAGGGTGGGGACGGGAAGGCGGCATGGAGGATGCATGGGGGGGAGGCGGGGAGACATGCTCTGAAGGACGAGGGGGGGCGGGGGGAGGGATGCGGAGGAGTGATGATGGAGGGAAACGGTGGGGGCAAGGAGGAATGGCGATGACGCACGAGGCGTGATGCGGCGGCGGGGGGAGGATGACGAACGAAGGGAAGGGAGATTTGTTGGGGGGCGGGCGGGCCCACGATCCCTTCTGAAGGTTTGTGCCCCGCAAAGAAGGCAGCAGCTGCAGAGCCTGGGGGCGGCGCCCTTGCGGTGGCGATCCCTGGGGGCCCAGAGGGCCTCGAGATGCAATCGCCGTCGGAGGCGAGGCACCGACGAGCAGAACTCGCCCTGGCCACTGTCTGCACGGCATTCCAGCGATGCCGCGCGACCGTGGCCATCAACCCCGACGCCAAGAAGGTCGTGGCAGACATGGTCGGGCGCGATGGGGCGTGGCTGACTGCGAAGACGTTGTCAGAGCATGCGCGTCGAATTGGTGTTCCAGACGGGACCCTTGCATGCAAAGCCGAGCTCACTGCAGCCGCGGCGTGGATCGCGTACGTATACAGCATGAGAGATCAGATCCGCAAGATCGCGGACGATACCATTCGAGCCGATGGAATATTGCACACACTGTACACGTTCATTCGCTTCGATGAGACACCCTTGAGGCTCACAGTTGTTGACAAGAATGTGTTTTTCGGCCTCCCGCAAGATGTGATCGATGAGGTTGCGGGTTTCTTCTCCGAGAGGCACGAGGCTCGCGACGCTGGAGTCGCGAAGCTTCTTCAAATCGAGGTAGAGGTGTGCATGCTAGTTGAATATATGCCGCTTCGCGGATTACCGCCCGCTCATCCAGAGACGATGCCCAGGCTAATTGCTTCGACCAAGCTGTGTAATTGTTGGCCAGGGGGCAAACCGTTCGGCCCCTCTAGGCGCCCCCTCTAGGTGAATTGGGGCGGTCCAAGCGGGAGGGCAAGGGGTGGTGTTATGACGAGTTATGGGGAAATCGTAACGAACTTTCTCCGCCTCTTTGCGCCCCAAGGGGTCGGTCGTAGTGCAAGGGAAGTTCTTCTGTTTTACCTGGAGGCCCCCTATCCCAATATTGAGCATGGGGCGAACAACTGCTGAGGTGTACGTTCAATGCGACAAGAAGGTGTCGCAGATCTTGGGTTTGGGCGAGGTCGCCTCGATGTTTCGACGAATGCATGTTTGGTTTTGCACGGATGGTGACAAGGCGATCGGTAAGGCTGCCAGAGTTGTTCGGCGCCAGGAAACCTCTGCGAAGCACTTCAGTTTTTCACACACAATATGTGACGTGCATCGGCAATGCAATAATCGTCAAGCGAGTTTTGGCCAGCATAGTTCCGCAATCACTCGTCTCAGACAAGCTCTGCTGTCCATCACATTTGGGAATCACTTGAAATTGTTCCGCACAGCCATCAAGAACGTAATGATCAGGATGCCTGTTGCAAGAGACTGTATTCCCAGTTATGCGAGCAGGGAGGCTATGATCAGGAGTTTGGATTATCTCATCCCGAATGTACCCGATAACGCAGAGAGGAGAGCTAGAATAGTTGGGTCGTTTGTGTGGTCCCCAAACAGTCCGACCAAGTTTGTTGCAGCAGGTGGTGAGAGCGATGCCAGTATCAACGCCAGAAAAATCAATATTGCCAAACATAATGGGCGCTTCGCGTCTCCCCCAGCACCACCCCTTTCAGAGACCAGCTTCAGCGAATTACCCTGATCGGGAAACCCAGCAGCATGCGATGCATCAGCATGCAGGCAGCGTGACAAATAGGGCCTCGAGCGGACTCCCGTGGGCGGCCGCATCTTGCCCCATGGGGGTTTCAATATGCCCCCACCAAGAGGGCCCCAAGACAGCCCCGCAAAGGGGTTCGAGCGAGGCCCAAAAAAAGCCCAACGAGAAACTGCATCCAGACACCCCAGGATCCAGGAAACACAACTGAGAAAGTCTTGGCGCTTCGCGTGTCCCCGCCAACCCACGGAACAACTACGCTTAGGCGGGTTGCCTTGATCAGACAAGCGTGGCATAATGCCGCGCGGCTGCGTGCAACGTAACAAGGAGGGCCCACGATGGGCTCGGCGTTGCCGCGTGGGGGCCCTGGACGGGGCCCTCAGGGGTTTCCAAGAGACACCAAGAGGGCTCCAAGAGTGCCGTGAGAGCGGCCCCATGATCATGGGACCTTCTTGGGGCCCGCTTGGGCTGCTTTGTCGGGCCCTCTGGGGCCTTCGCGGGCCCCAGGGGGGAAATATGGGGGGTGAGGTTTAGGAGGAGTTGGGGTGCGTGCTTCCCGAACAACAGCGCGCCCTGCAGGGCTGGCTGGATTTATTCGGTAAGGGCCCTGGTTCTTTTCCGAGCAATAAGTGGGTCAAGTGCGAGGATGGCATGCGTTGGGTCGCCCTTCTTGCAATGCTCGGGATTCGGGAGTCAGCTTAGGACGTGTTCTCACATCTGGCAGGCAGCCTCGATCAGGATGGCCTTGTGGGGGCAGATCTCGACGGCCATGCTGCCGCTGCAGCTGACGCCCCAGCCATCGAGGACGCTGCGGCAACACCAGTGCTGGACGACGACGTCATGGGGGACGCGGGCGGCCCTGCCCCTGACGGCGAGGCCGCAGCTGTTGGCCCGCAGGGCGGCCAGGGAGCAGACGCCGCAGCTCGCGACCAGCGCCGCTGGAGGCGGGCGGCTCTGGAGTGGAACAGGAGCGAGACAGTTTTTGACGACGCGTTTGCTATGTCTGTGGCTATGGGGCCGCGCGTCCATATTATGAGGAGGAGGTTGCACATCGGTGGCGACGGCTGGGAGAAAGATCAATGCAAAAACGCGCGCGATGCTAGGGGAGTTCATCGAGAGGCGAGTGGCGGGCATCGTGCTACAGCTGGGGTTCCAGGTCTAGCTCAACTTCGTGATTTTCGCTTGCCCCTCGCCTGGGCTGGCACGCTGGAGTCAAAGTTCGCGAGTTCAAACAATAAGATCATGGACGATGCCTTCGCATGGGAACCGCTGCCAGCTGTGTGCAGGGCGGTCGCACGCCAGACACAAGCTTTTCTTCTCTTGGCTCGGGCTGGGGCCCTCAACCATGTTCAGAAGGTGTTCAGCAGCAACTACCCGTGCAAGCTTATTGCTACATGTGTTCACGGCCACCTCATCGACGAAGTTGAGGCCGATGCCGTCTGCCAGAAACGGCTCGACGCTGGGTCCCGCTCATGTTACGACTATTACGAAGGCAACCTCGACTCCACCGCTGCCAGGATGGATATCCTCGTCCTTGCCATGAAAGCTCGGCTGGAAACCATCCTCATTGAGTACAGGCATCAGCGAGTACGTCCGTCGCTTCATCAATGGCAGGAGCGCGCAACAAAGAGCAGTGGGCACGAAGGGGGTGAACAATTTTTGGTTAATGGATTGGCTCGAGAAGGAAGCGAGGGATATGCGGGGAGTACGGCAGCCCCACCGTCAGCAACCACAGCAAGCGGCCCCAGCCGACGAGGACAACGTTTCTAGTTCGAAGCGGCGGCGGACATCTGTATATCATGCGTTCCTTTCTCAGGCTTGCTGCGCAACGAACTGGGGCCGAGGCGAACGCAATCTCCAGTGCCTTTCGCCGTCGTCCAAACCCTCCTATGGGGTTGGCGGTTGACGGGGGCAAAAGTGGTTCAGGCGATTGTGTTTGGTTCGGGTTTGGTTGGGTTGCGCTGCCACCAGGAACGATCTGGTGCGACGGGTGGCGACGGCACATACAAGCCTGGTATCAAGGACAGGTATTGGAACTTGACCGATGCGGAGGTCGAGCGGCTCATGCAGCTGTGTGACGATGCCGATGTCGCCAAGGCTGCTGGGAACCCAACGCCATATGGTGGTCGGGCCGTCCGACGCGACGCGCTGGCCGGTGTGCCGTCTGGCTTACCGCACCTGGCAGGTGCTCGGCTTGTTCGTCTGGAGAACACGGATGTCTTGCAGCGGGCGGAGCAGTTTCGGATCCTTGCAAGGCACCGTCACAAGCTTGAGCGTGAGAAGGCGGCGGAGGAGTACGGCCGATGTGCTCAGGACGACTTGTCTCAGGACGGAGTTGTCGCAGCGGCCTCGTCAAAGTTTGCTGCGCTTCGTGGCGCGCCGCAGAGCCCGGGAGACTCCCCCTGGAACGGAGTTGGCGGGGGTGACATTGCTCTCCTTTCGCAGCGGTGGTCAGAGTTGAAGGGGCCCGCCGAGGCCATCGCACGCATCGGCGTCCGAAAGTACAAGCAGAGCGGGATCAGCGAGCTCCATAAGGCCTTGGTCGGCGTCTTCCGCGAGCACTGCGAGACCATGCAGCAGCCATCATCTAAGCTCGATGGTCCAGGATCTGGCCCTCCCAAGCCTTCGGACTACATCTGCCACTCAGCGAATCGCTGCGTGTGCCCCCCAGCTGGCCGCGCGAGCATCTCCATGATGGACGCTATCAACGCTCGCGCCAGACGGCTGTATCCCAGGGGCGACCTGCGGAAGAAGTTCGTCGCGTGCCATGTTGTTCTTGTGCTGTTGGAGCAGAGCTGTTTGCCGACTGACGCTGCGGGGGCGGTCAAGTTCGACCTCGGCGAGCTTGCGAGCGAAGTTCGTTTCTTCCTCGTGGCCGTTACCCTGGAGAAGCCGTGGGGGACTACGCTCTTAAAGCTGGACCCCGAAGATGAGGTCCGTGATCGTTTTCGACAGCGTGCATGGGGCGGAGAAGCCAACGCGTGGACGTGCCACCGACCCGATGGCCTAGTAAAGCACGTCGAGACCGGCCACCAGTACTACACGCAGTACGAGCTGACCGCGACGATGAGCACGGCACTTCGCTGGGACTGCGCCTGGCTTGAGGTCTATTTTGGTGCTGGAATGGTGGGCGCTTTCATCCCGCACAAGTGCTGCGTGGAGCAGGCGTCCGCTTGCGTGCGCCCGCTATGGAATCCAGAGCGCAAGAGGAAGTCCAAGGATGGAGGTTTCGCTTCTTGGGCGGCCCTGGCTGCCGACGATGACCATCCCGACGACATCGGGGGGGGCGTCGGCGTCGATGGCCCCCCAGAGTCGGGCGAGCCCGAGCCTGAGGACGACGGGCAGGAGTCGGCGAGTGAACCAGAAGATAGCGACGGAGCTGACGGAGGCGCATCGCCAGATGGCAGCGGCGGTAGTGACGATGCAGTCTTGTCGCCAGTCCTTCCAGTCCTCCTCCTGCGCCACCTCCGCCACCACCGCCACCGCCACCAGCTCCGCCGCCTGTCGGCGGCGGAGGCGGCGGGGGTTTGCCGGCTCAGATCGTTGTGTTTGTGCCTGGCCTTGGGCGGATCAGCTATTATGATACGCCCGATTGCAAGTATTCCGTGGCCACCTGCACGGACGCTGATCATGTCTGCCATTTGCCGTGCCATAGCACTCGCGCGTCAACGCCAGGGCCCAAGAGGGACCAAGGTCGCCCGCTAGGGTGGATGATGGCGTGGCTGGAGCGGCAGAGCGGCCCCGCGGCGACAAGGGCCGCGACGCGCCACGACCGCGTGCACGGCAAGTGGAAGCCCACGCGAGACGAGCGCCGCGCGGCCAGAGCACGGCTTTCGTTGTTGCCTGATGGGCTCGCTCTGGTTGCAGGGGGGCACACACCTGCAGGCGAGGGCCCTGGATCAGAGCCGCTCGATTTCGTATAGCAACACGTTCTTTACGACTCGACTTCTTGTTCTATCCATTGGCTCGCGCCTCGCCCCTTCCGACTCGGTCACGACTTGTTGATGTCATATTCTTGGCGTTTCGCGCATGGCCGATCCCCGCCAGCCCATCCAGATGCGATATGCTGCATACTGTGTTTATGGTAAATACTGATGGTCAGATGGGCCTGCGCGCGGATGATGACACGCTCCTGAATTTGCCCACCTACTTTTGCATCACACCCATATACATATGACGAATATTTTACAGCCTGGACTGTGGAAGATCTCTTGTTACGGAAGAAGAGGCCCGTGGACATATGAACGTTTTTACATTTTTGTCACGACGTGATTGGGTGTTGGAGCAGAGGCTCCGCGAAGGCACGCATGGCCCATGGCACGACATTGTCTGAAGTGCCAGGACTATTTGGTGAACGTCATGAACTAGCCTTGGCAGCTAACAGTGGAACTGTGATCAACGGTTTAAAGACGGCACAGACCTTTGAGCAGGTATCTCGCCCCCACGGACACGCCATCAAGAGGCTGAACCTGACGAAGAGGCTCAACGTGTCAGGAGTGGGACATGGCGCCGCGATATGTGAGACATCCCTGCACTGCAAGATTGCAAAGAAAGAAGGGGGGGGGGGGCGGCGGGGGCACATGGCGTGCCGAGACTTGATACTTACTCACCAAATGTAGCTGAGCGTACTGGGGAAACCTCCATGCTATCCTGGATCTGGGGAGCATGTCCAACATGGGGGCCATCCTGATCCTGGAGCAGGGGCACGAGAAGATTACCATCCCTGGAGCGGGGATGCACAATATCCTACTCGGAAAGGGTGCTAGAGTACTTGATTTGATGAGGACATTTTCTGGGCATCTGGCGCTCGAGGCTGACGAGGGCGGGGCGGCCATTGAGGATCAAGGGTCGATGTCGTGTACTCTGGCGGCCCACCATCAGTGCGAAGATGGCCCATTGCTCGTCAAGGAGGCATCCGATCCAGAGCCAACCGCAGGGACACCTGCTGTGAATGATGCCCACGCATATCTGATGTCACAAGATACAAAGGGCAATCAACGAGGAGACGTTCGCTTTCACGATCCAGTCTTTCGTGCACAACACCTTGATGACATGCCCTTTGGGGCTAACCCATACCTTGGCCGACAAGGACTTCGCCTCGCGCAATTTGCAGGCGAAGATATATGAGGCCGTATACGAGGAGGGCACGAAGTGGACGCCTCCGCGCGAACAGGCAGGGACACCTGCGGAAGGGGATGATGCCGCTGAGAAGTTTGATACTTTTACTCCGAGCAGCGGCTCTGCAGCGCAGCCTGGCACAGCCATTTGGGCGCCCCCGTCGCTACGCGAGTGACGGTGGCAGGCGCGCGCCACGGCCACTCGCGCTTGCTCGGACAGGCCGAACACTCAGGTGCTGTCAGCAAACGCGTGGAAACCTGCAATATTTTCCCAGGCGCCGGCTGTGCGCGCCAGGGGCCGCGGCAAGCCCGGCTGCGCGGCTGCCGCGACCAGCAGTGGGCGCGTCTGCGTGGCCGCTGCAGAAAAAGAAGGATTGCCGCATCATTATCATTTTCGTGCGTTTGTTAGGGAAGATAGACGAAGATAGACGGGCAGGTTGCGCTGAATTCCGAGCCCGTGGATACATGTGTGACCGTAGTACACATACAGGGGTAATGACCTCCACTGGTACACAGTATTTGGGTGCATTATTTTCAGGTGATTACCAACTATTGTGGGTGGCGACGCCTTCTGATTGGCATGTGAGGCTGCCTGGTAAGAGCGCAGGGCCACACTACCAGCGCATCCGAAGTTTTATGTCCAAAGCTCGGGCTCTACGCATGACCATTGTACATGTGGGACCACCGGGATACTTCTGGAAAAAAGGTCCCATACGCGAAGCTATTGAAGATGTTGATTTAGAAGTCATGCGTATGCGTTTCTGCCACTTCGGCCTCAAGTGCGACCGAGCTAACGCGTTGCCCAGCGGATCATATCTGCAAGTGGCGACTACTTGTACGCGCGTCCCGACTAACCTATGGTGATGCTCATGCAACATAGCAGGGGGACTTGCAGAACCTACTGAGCATATTCTAGATTGGCACGGGCAAGGTGCCCAGAAGGCCGAATGGCGCAATCAGTTTCTAGCGATCTTGACCGCAAGGTTATTTGACCATATGGATTTACATCAAACGCAAAGAAAACAAACACGCGCTGTACATCTCAGCAGCCATACTCGAGTTGATAAAGGAGCTCGAACTTGCTTTCAGTCTCCTATGAATGGCCCCGGATGGGACCATGTTGTTAGACGGGTGACGACGAACCTGGGCGACAACACGATTATCCAAGACATCAAGATCCAGGGCCAGCCTATCGGGTGCAATTACAACGCACCGTTGCCAAATGGTGTTGCCAACATTCGTACTCGACTGTGCTGGGGGCAGCCGGAACCGATTCTCCTGGGAAATGGCAGCTCACGTCCACGCTCAAGACGAGTGGCGATCATCGATGACGATCGCCCCCCTCCCCCTTCGATTGAGCGCGGCCGCGTGCCCCCCTCAAATCCCGAATTTCCGGCACTTAGCTCACCTGTGACAGGACAGCAGACAGCACGACCAACCGATGTCATAATTGAACAAAAAGAAAACAGCAGACGGAGAAGCTGGCATGAAGCCACGCAAGATACCCAACATAGTCGAAGAAGGCAACGACGACTGTGGAGACGACCTGAAAGGACTCGGATGTAGCACGTACTACACCGACGTACTTCTTGGCGCCGGCACGGATAGTGACGATGGAGAGGGGTTTTTCATCACACTACTTGCGGGGCAAACTGCTGAATCCTATGCAGATGTATTCTCCATAATTCCAACCTTGTGTTACGAACGACACAACAAGGTAGATGTGGTAGAATTGTGCAGAGGAAGTGGAGGCATCTCTCAACTACCATTCAGCCGAGGTCTGTCTTCCTGAGGAAACCTCGACAAACGCACCTTTGTTGACCGTGGCAACAGGGACTTCCAATACGCACTGATGCATTATCTAGGCGTTTGTTTCGTCAAGGTTGCCATGCTACAGCCCAACTGCAGAACAACTGGTTCACCTTCCTATTGCAATGCAAAGGTTCATTACGACACTTGACATGAACATCATAAATAAGACTTTCCACATTTCAAGTTCTGTGGGGAGGTGGCCGTACGTCAAAATAATATTCGACGATCCTACTTACGAGAACAACCAGTGGGGACTTGGGTGGATCAGATACCACCATGGGCTACGTTGGCCAAAAGCACGGGCACTTGCAAGGTGAACATGAATCAACGCACTACTGGCCCACATGACTCCCATGGGTTACTGATGCGAAGGCCAACCGAGATCATGGCCAACCGTTGTCTTTTTTTATTCACCCCTTTTGAACGAAAACAGTGTACTGGCCATCATCAACACGTGTCGATATATAACAGGGAACTGTCCCCTGCCGCACAATTTACGTCAAAGATGCAGTCACTCTTCGTCGAGGCTGTTCAGATCGCGCACGATCCCCTCCAGGCAACTCGTAATCCTTTCCATGGCTACCTGGATTCGTCCACCGCGCTGGATGACCCGGGTCTCCCTCGACAACCTGATGGCTCGATTGCGAGACCACCATCGGGAGGGCTCGGGTGTCCTGCATGCGCGGATAACCTTAACGTGCACTCTCCCTCTCATGATAGAGATCCGAGACACTGCAGGTGGTGCGATAAGGACTACCACCACTGGGAATGTCCGAGCTGTAAGAAGAACTATGGGAAGAACAAGCCTGGACACGTACTAATACTTGGCAAATGCAGGTTTGCCAGGGCCTGGAAGCTGCCCGACAATCATGGGCAGATACTGCTGGTTCCTGCCGAACCGGCAGCAGGACCTGCACCACCATCTCTTGCTGAGTTTGCGAGTTAGCTGCACCGCCACCCGAGGCGCCAGCCGCATCACCACTTGCGCGGCTCAGAGCACCGAGACCCAGCTCCAGAGCCGGACCTGCAGCGGGCGCGAGCAGCCACGACATTGCTGTAGGAAGACATGCTGCTGAGCCTGCTGCAGGGCAACCTGTCTCGAGAGGAGCTGGTAGTTCGGGTGGCCATCTCCGACTGCCACAGGCTTGAGTCGGACGCAGTCGACAACAAGGTGGAGAAGCGCTTCCACCACCACCAGCGGGGAACCCTGCCGCACGACCACGACTACCAGATTGGTCTCGGTTCGATGTACAAATCAGTCTACAAAACTTACGAAGCCTTGACCCCAGCGTGGTAACACGCGAGTTGCGAAAGCTACACTTGCGATGGTTTCACGCGAAGGAGCCCAAGATGGGACTCGTCTTTAGCAAGATAGGTCTGGACAGTGTCAGACTCAACAAAGGTGTCTGCGACACATGCCGAGAAAGCAGAGCTTGGGACAAGCCTGGGCACACTGTTATGCCCTCTACTGCACTACCTGGTACATTGAATGAGGAAGTGGAATGTGATATGATGTTTTACAAACAAAAAGACAACATCTTCCATGTTCTCGATCGCTGTATACGGTATGCTACTGGGATTGAGATACCAGGCGAGACTATGATCAGTATCCTGGATGCATATCTCCAGTGCTGGACGCAGTTTGGACCGGCAAAGGTGCTCTACTCTGATGAAGAGGGTGCCCTTAATAACGATACTGCGAAAGCAGGCTTCAAGGCAAAAGGCACTGAACCTAGGATACGTGCACGTGGACAGCACGCCACAACGATCGAGACCAGAATTGGCAGCCTACGCCATCTACTTCACGCCATGGAGGCTGAACTCAACAGGCTAGATATCTCTTGTGTTCACACGACTACTGCATGAAGCCTTGTTCGCTGCCAGCGCGTTCACCTTCTATAGCGAGGTGCCCCCATATAACGTTCTGTTTGGACGGCCACCAGCCATGCTCCCTGACCTACCCGTCTTGGACCACGAGCCGCCGACGGAAACGTCAGACCAATCTCGTGAACAGACGATACGCAGGGCATGTTTTGAAGCATTACACAGGCCACAGCAGTAGCTAAGACCCGTCATGCCTTACGCACTAAAACGGTCATTACTGGTCAGCACTACTACGGTGAAAGAGACTGTGGTCGATCATCATCGCCCCACGACCACTAAGGACGATTCGGGAGGCTGGAATGGCCCGCTCCCAGTTGTAAAGAATGATCCCGACAAGGTGTCAGGTCATCATCCGAGTGGGCAATCGAGATGTGCAAGTACAATGCGGCGATGCAAATTCATTATGCGTTGAAGCGCTCATAGCCCGAGAGATTGGCTCCGACAACACTGCACGACGCACAGTGTTAATTTTCGTAGCCAGCCGATCAGCGGGGAGACCCGCTTTGACTTCTGGTTTGGTGTCGACCAAGAAAGGGGCGCTTCAGATGACGACCGCAATCCGCTTATCTCCTAAGGTGCGCTTGGTTCTGAAGTACCTTATCCGAAACTTCTCTCGCATTGAGAATGCTGTTTCAGCCAGGTTCTCCAAGAGCATTCATGAGCTGCCTCCGGTCACTTACGCCGACAGCTGCGCATTGGTCCACTACGACAACGACGTGAATCCATGATGTTACTATTATGAAGCAGACGGTATTGCTCTGAATATACTAGATATAATTGGATCAGCACATTCGCGAATTATCCGCAAGGGCTTCGCCCCCTGCCGCCGGCCCCCTCTCTCGGAGAATGGGCCATGGAAGAGCTAAGTCATGAGGCTTTGGCGCTGTCGTGCAGCAGTGTCGGAAGTTCATGCGAAGCCGATTCGCAGTCGGCAAAACCAACTGATCACAAGAGGGGTGACGACACAGGGCGATTGGTAAGACGTGTGTGGTTTACGAGCTTGGTTACCACACCTTGGGATTAAAGGGCCGAGGGAGTACTCGCAGTTTGGGTTGCCACGCCTTGCGATGGATGTGCGCGGGGGATGGCACCGAATTTAAGACATGTTGCAAATCTCATGTGTTTTTGGACCCTGACCCGCGGATCTGCGTGAGGGGTGGCACCGAATTTCAAAAATGTGGCAAATCCCGAGTGTTTTTGGACCCTGACCCCGCGGATCTGCGTGGGGGGTGGCACCGAATTTCAGAAATGTATCAAATCCGTTATGTTTTTGCATGCTGACGCCGCGGATCTGCGTGAGGGGTGGCACCGGTTTTTTCAGAAATGTTGCAAATCCATTGTTTTTGGACCCTGACCCCGCGGATCTGCGTGAGGGGTGGCACCGAATCCCACAAATGTTGCAAATCCCATGTGTTTTTGGACCCTGACCCCGCGGATCTGCGTGAGGGGTGGCACCGAATTTCAGAAATGTGGCAAATCCCATGTGTTTTTTGACCCTGACCCCGCGGATCTGCGCGGGGGGTGGCACAGAATTTTAGAAATGTGGCAAATCCCATGTGTTTTTTGATTCTGACCCCGCGGATCTGCGTGAGGGGTGACACCGAATTGCAAAAATGTATCAAATCCCTTGTGTTAGTGGACCCTGACCCCGCGGATCTGCGTGAGGGGTGGCACCGGATTTCAGAAATGTTGCAAATCCCTTGTGTTTTTGGACCCTTGCCCCGCGGATCTGCGCGAGGGGTGGCACCGAATTTCAGAAATGTGGCAAATCCCGAGTGTTTTTTGACCCTGACCCCGCGGATCTGCGTGAGGGGTGTCGATTTCGAGCCCCCCCGGCAATTCAGACAACGCGCCCAGGTGAAGCTAAAAAGTTTGTTTGGGCCTCCTCCCCCCTCGCGCGGTCAATCGGCTAGTTGCAGCAACCAGCAAGAAGTCAACTAGTTACAGTAACCAGCAAGAAGCATAATTGGAACACTGGAAACTACAACCTACGACTGGTACAGGAAACTGCGACTCACGGGCCTACAGCCTGGTGGCCCCACAAGGGGGCCGGCGGATTCAATGCCTGAAGTCCACCAAACCTCAGGCAGGTTTTGATCAGGCCATATCAGAATTTGACGAATTTGCAGATACACCGACACCTGAAGGAACCGCAAGAGAAGCCTCAGATGCCCAACCATCACATGACGATGGGCGGCTTTCTACGATTCACGAAGACCCAGGGGATGATCTTGAGTCACACGTTGTGGATGTGGTTTGCAAAACTACAAGAGGAAAGGGAATTGTTGGAGGCAGCTCCACCAGAGGAGCTCTTCGCCATACCTGCACAGATGGTTCCAGATCAAAGTGTGCTGATCACTGTAGCTGATGAACAGCGGGGACACCTGCCGAAGTGGGGGCGCACTAGCGACTCCGATACCGAGGAGGCGTACTACGTCCCAGTGTGCACCATGGTCGAAGACGACAACTACGGACTGGACCCATACGAAAATGGTCGGTATGTCCAACTGTGCTTTACGACAGAAGTGTCGAAGGTAGACTTGTCCGGGCAACAACATATGATACTAGATACCGGCTGGGCGACCACTGTGCAAGTATACGTAACCGCCGCTGCAAAGCGAGCTGTGGTCGTCAAGGAAGACGACCTCCTCGCTAGCTAAAGCTGGCAGCCGGGCGAATCCCGATACAGTATCGAAGGGCCTCTACTCTGAACCCAAGACATGTTTCGATCACAAATGCTTGATGATGCAAGATATAGCCAAATTGTCGAAAATCATGACTTCGAGATACGTGTACACATGGAAGTTCGTGAAGAACGAGGAGGGCGAGATGGCACGTACCATCCGACTACGCTTGGTTCTCCGAGTCTCCATGGACCTCGAAGCCTTCGGCGTAGCAACATGTTTTGGGGAACAGCGAGACGGTCAGGCCAGAGGTTACTCGCTAGCACGGCAGCGTGCAAGAAGCAATGGATCATTGCTTCCCTCGACATCAACATGGCCTACCTGAAATGATTGACCTATCAGGAACTTGCTGAGGCTACCGGTGAGAAGGAACGTGTGGTGTGTTTTACTTTGCCGCCTGGATCGGCCACAGTGCTCCGACCTCTCCCAGGATTCGAGCACTATGACGAGTCAATGCGCTGCTTGCAGTGCTTGAAACCAGGCACAGGCACCAAAGACGCTCCACGGGCTTTCTCACTTAAGCTCAGGAGGACCACCTGAGGATTCGGTCTCCGACGCGCGTCATGCGACGAGGAGTTCGAGACGAGCAACAACTTGCTCACGGCCAAGCATGTTGATGGCATTACTATGGCCGGTACTGTGGACACAAGTGGCAAGTATGTCAAATGCGATGAAGATACCTTGGGTAAGTGTAAACTCAGCAAGCACACGTATACCAGCTGTGCTGTGATATACACCGAGGATGAAGACGGCAATGTCATTTTGGATCTAGATGAATATACAAAAAAGCCAGACAGCTCCGTCCTATACAACGTCCAGAATGGACCGGCGCCGACGCTGACGCTTAGGCAACCAAGATGGTTGCAGACATGTCCGTCAGCCTCAGGGGTGCGCTGGCATATGCACTGATCACACAGGTGTGGTTGATGGTGTGTGTTGTATCTCTACAGCGTGTTCAAGTGCGACGACTGAACGCGACCGCCAGGAAGTCACAGGCCTGCCCGAAGAAGATAATCTACCAGGCGATGAATCCTACGGGCGGGGTCGACCTGCATAGCGACTCAAGATATCGACACCTGAGTGGAGACGCCGATGGCGACGTCAAAGGCTATGGTATTTGCGGGGCAAGCCTGCTACGACGTGGAAAAACGTCATCCGGTAAGCCTGCCGTTCACTTGGTCGGTGCGCACTGCACGTCTCACCGCTTGCAGGTCCGCTCGAGCTATTCAGCAGAAACACTAGCAGCAGCCCGTCATTTGGGCGCGCGAGCTCCACGCAGGGCCGCTCGCGCCCACCCAGTTGAAAGATCTACTGGAGTTGGGTGGCCTGAGCATCAAGGTCACTTTGACCATCGATGCTGCGTCTGTGTTTAAGTCCTTGTCAAGCAAAGACTTGAAGAAGCCGACTGGGTGCACCCTTTTAGGACACATCAGTTGGATACGACAGATGATGGAGCGTGGAATCTTGCATAGCATCCAGTGGTGTGACACCTGCGATATGACTGCGGATGGCCACACCAAAGGGAGCATCGACAGAGAAATGCTCCTACACGTCATGGGAGGTGTACAGACATTCAAACATGACCTGAAGAGGCATACTCCACATCGGGCCGGCCAGACATCAAGTTCCGACGCCGCCTGATGAGTGCGTCACGCACAGAATTGTACAAGCGAGGCAATTTGCGAGCGGGTCCACCTTCCTTTAGGCCCCTTTTTTTTCTGTCCTTGTGTATGTTAGCTGCTACGCCTGCTGTGTAGGGGCGACGGGCTCACGCTTCGTCTCCCTGCCCCCGACTCTAAAGCGAGCTGAGGGACGCAAGGAGTGGAAGCGAGCGTGCGCCCGCGGCCGCGTCGGCTCAAGCGGCCGGTCGCCCAAATATGATTGTGCATCACCGCGAGGCACACAATCGCTATCGAGACCAAAAAGATCTCCCTACGGCTTGAGTCGGCGCGCCCTTTCATACAGGGACTATCGTTACTACGGTCAAGCAGAGCGGGAGCTTGGCTTCGCCTGAGGCGAAGCTCCTGGCTGGGCCTCCCAGCCCCTTTCAAACTTCGCTGGCCCTGGCCAGTTGGGGCGCCCAGGAGCCCCAGAAAACTTTAGGATGCCTTTGATGTGGCGTCCACACGGATCTGGGGGTTTCGTTTTTTTTTGTTTTGGGGGGGCCCCCACCCGCCAAGAGTTTTGACAAATCTGCAACATGGAATGCGCGAGTGTGTGTGTGCGCGGTATGCGTACATCTTCACATGTCAGTTTGGGACATTCGCATCTTGTTTGCATCGTACTTGGTGCTCACTGACCTGGTTCGCTGCGCTGCGTCGCTGGAGTTGTAGCAAGAGGAGGGTTGCGAAGGGGGAAATGCAGGGGGATGTGAAGAATAAGCGTGTCAGACAGTACTCCTCCCCAGGAGATGGATGCACGACATGTTGTCACGAGTTGCTGGCCACACCTATCGTATCATATTCATTAGTTTTACATGTGCTTCAGCCGTTCTTACTCGTGCAGAGTGTATTGACACGTGCCATGAGTATTTTTGTTTAGTGCTCCCGTCTGTTCCGGATGTTGCGGTATATACACCGGACTCGGGGGGCCGGAACCTCGACCGAATGTGGGTGCCGGGGCCCGGGCCCGCCAGTGGGAGGCCTAAAATCGCCTTGGGGAGCCCTCGGACAGCAATCCCGGCGGCCCCAGACGGTCTCGAGACACCCCCAAGACGCGGTCCAGGAGTCTCTGGCGACGCACGATGCGTTGTACATTGCCCCGGAGGCCCCCAAAACGCCCCCAAAGGCCTTTAAGATATGCCGCCCAAGAGCGCCCCGACAGGGCAACACCGTTGATTGTCATTGGTTTTTGTCAATGCTATTTTGCATTCTCGCTGTTTCGTGTTTCCGGCATTAAAGCACCGCCTTAGGGGCGCCCAGAACCGCTCCAAGACGGACCGAAGGCCCCCAAGAGGGCCCCAAGACGGCCCAAGAGAGCCCCGAGACGGCCCCAGATCCGCCCAAGGCGGCGCAAGAGGGTCCCAAAGAAGGCCCCAAGAGGGGCCCAAGCGAGGGAACGCGAAGTGAAAAATCAAGCTCTCCGCCCAAGATCCAAGAGGCCCCCAGGAAGCCCCAAGCGGCCCCCAAAAGGCTTCAAGATTCCCCAATCCGTAGCCATTTTGGCTCAAGGCTCGAGGCCACGGCCGCGGGCCCTCAGCATCAACAGGGGGGCGCCCGCGCTCCACCGTCCGTCCTCGCCCTGCGCGGCCCGAGATGGCGGCGGGAGGCGGCGCGGAGCCCGAGAAGGCCGCCGCGGGGCGCCGGGCGCCCGGCGCCCGGCGCCGCGTCAGCGTCGTGGCGCGGCACGTCGCGCCGTGGGGCTCCGCGGACGGCGCCGCGTCGCCCCGCCCGCTCGCGGAGGTGGCGGCCAGCGAGGATGGGCAAGCTGGGGGCGCGACGTCAGCGCCCCTGGATTTGGAGGGCGCCAAGTTCGCGGCCATCCAGTCTCTGCGCACGGGCAACCCCACTCGGGACATGCTCACCGCCATGATGATCCCACTGGCCTTCAAGGTCGTCACGGACTGCACGGGCAACATCGGCAAGGCCGTCGAGCAATTCATGGATTACATGAAGAAGCCGCCCCAGAGCATGTACACGCGCCGCATCGAGGTGGAGCAAAAAGTGAACCAGTGGGGGTACTCCTTCAGCAATGACGACTCTCGGAACACCGTGCTCGTGCGCGCCATCACGCTGTACCTCGCAGACAAGGAGCTCAAATTCAGGGACGCCTCGGTAAGCCTCATCCGCATCAAGGAGAACCCCTGGGACAGCGACTCCGACGGCGATGACGAGGACAAGGACAGCCGCTCGTTCCCGGGCCAACTCAAGAAGAACTACCGCCTGACGCGGTCCGCCCCGGAGGAGCAGTGGGTCACAGTCGAGCCGGGCGTCATGTTCATGAAGACGACGGAGGAGCCCGACCAGCAGGGCAAGGAGGTCAAGTGCACGACAAAGAAGATTACTCTGAGCTTGCAGAGCTCGACCGAGGAGCAGGTGGATGCCTTCGTCGACAAGGCGTATTCGTGGTACCTCGGCGAGCTCCGCAAGATGCAGGATCACTCTCGCTACATGTACGAGCTGGTTGCTATCAGTAGCAAGAAGGAGGAAGGCGACGAAGGCGGGGACTCGTCGGCTCGCAAGTACCGGCGGTTCAAACTGTCCGACGAGAAGACGTTCAAGAGCCTCTTCTTTCCCGAGAAGGAGACGCTTCTGAAGCTCCTCGAGGACTTCACCGAAAAAAAGGGGAAGTATTCCATCCCGGGATATCCCCACAAGCTCGGTGTTCTGTGCCATGGTCCTCCAGGCACAGGAAAGACATCCATGATCAAGGCAATGGCTAACCATCTGCAGAGAAACATCGTCAACGTCCCCCTGGCGCGCATTCAGACCAATTCAGAGTTGATGGATGTGATGTTCGATACTAGGTACCAGGTGCTCGGCCAGGAGGTACCCATCAAGCTTAGATTCAAGGACGTGATCTTTGTCATGGAGGACGTGGACGCAATCTCCAAGATCGTTCACAAGAGGGACTCCAAGGACGGGAGCGCCGCGAGCGGCCTCGTCGTGCCGCCCGCCCCAGCGCCGGCGCCGGGCGCCGGCGGGCTGGAGAGCGTGAAGGAGGAGGGCAAGGAGGCCGCCGCGGCAGATGGGGAGGCCAAGGAGGAGCCCAAGAAGGAGACGCCCAAGAAGGAGGAGGAAGCTTGTGCTGGAGTCGATGACGACGTTGACGAAAGCAAGAAGGACGACCCCATGGCCGCCCTGGTCAGCATGCTGGCACCCGTGCAGGGGCCAACGAAGGATGGTTCCGGCGGCACTTCTGCGCTATCTGGTGCTGGTTCCGACAAGCTGAACTTATCTGGTATATTGAATGCTCTTGACGGCGTCGTGGACTCGCCGAACCGTATCTTGATCATGACGTCGAACCACCCGGAGAAGTTGGATCCAGCGTTGATCCGACCGGGGCGCATCGACAAGAAGTTCTTGCTGGGCTACATGTCAGGGTTCTGCTGCGCGCAAATGGTGGCTCACTACTTCCAGTCGGCGCTCGCCGAGAGCGACGTCAAGCGCATCGGCGAGCTGGTGGACGGGGGCGCCTCGCGGCCAGGCCTGCAGATCACTCCCGCGCGGCTGGAGCAGCTGTGCGCGGAGCATGAAACGGTGGACAGCCTCTGCCTGGAGCTACAGAAACTGCTCTCGGGCTTCGACTCGACAGGGAAGCCGCTGACTCGGCTAGCGCTCAGCAGGACGCCCAGCGTGTCCGTGGAGGACTCGCTCGCCAGGTCTCAGACAGAGCCGCCCACGCCTGTGATTAAGCGCTGGTAGGTGGCTGAGTCGGACCCTGCAGTAGCTGAAGGCCAGGGGAATACGTGGATGCCAAGCGCGCGGTCGGATGTGTAGGGATGTTGGTTGCTGTATCGGCGAAGTGCCGATGCCGAGAAAGGTGTTATCCGTTTTCGGCTGAGCACGTTTATCGATGTGTAGGCTGTCGAAATCACGGGGGCACTGGTGGGGATAGTAGGGACGGTGGTGGGACCAGTGGGGACAGTGGTGGTGAGGACAGTGGCGCTGGGACAACAGTGGGGATGTGGAGTCGTTTGCTGGCGGTGAGGGGGGGGGGAGGGGTTCGAACCGGTAGTGACCCCCCTCCAGTTTTCGAGGGGGGGAGGGAAGGGGCTCGAGCCGGTAGTGACCCCCCCGGTTTTCGAGGGGGAGGGGGGGGGGGGGGGGGGGGGGAGGGGGGGGGGGGGCCGGGGGAGGGGAGGGGGGGGGTCCAGCAGGGGGGGGGGTCGGAGGGGGTGGGGGGGGACCCCGGGTTCTGGAGGAAGAGGGGGGGGGAATTTTCCACAGTAAATCGGCGGTGGATCACGCCCTCTCATAGATAGACACATGTATATGTATAGTTATACACGTATAACTTCACATATATATCTCTATCTCTATCTCTCCCTCTCTCACTATATATATATACACATATGTATACCTGGACCGAGGCGGGGGGTCCCGACGCGCCATGGTGGTGTCGGGGCGTCAGGGACGCTTCCAGACCGCCCAAGACAGCCCCAAGACAGATGAAAGGGCCGCGACAGGCCTCCAGGAGGCTTACTATGCGAGAGGCCTCCAGGAGCCCTACTATCGCGGAGTTATCGTTCTAACACGCCCAAAATGGCCTTTGGATGGCCCGCACTCCCGAAAGGGCCCCAAGAAGCCAACATCTCTGATGTCCCTTTGGTTTTTGGTGCATTTTAGCGTTTCAGCCTGTTGGCATCCTGGCGCTCCAAGGCTGCCCAAGAGGCCCCCAAGACCGCTCACGATAGCCGAAGAGGCTTCCAAGCGGGCCTCAAGACGGCCCACGAGGCCCCAAGACGGTGCCTGAGGCGCCCAAGACGACCCGAGAGGACCCCAAGACGGTCCCAAGAGAGGCCCAATAATGGGAACGCGAACCCAACAGCAGAGTCTTCTGCCCTAAGAGGCCCAGAGAAGGCCCAAGAGTCCCCAAGTGGTCCGACGAGGCCGCCATAAGCCTCTCAAATGGCCCCAAAAGGCCCCAAGGAGACGTACAAGGGGGCCCAAGATTGGCCAACAGTGCCCTCGATGCCTCAAAACTGTCTGCAGGAGACCCCTGGGAGGCTTCTGGATTGCCTCAGTGTGGGCCCAGGCGCCATCAAGTCGGGCCTCCACGCAGCCAAGACGGCCAATGACGGCTTCAGATTGCAGAACATCACCTTCCGACTGCCCAGAGAACCCCGACGATGTTCCCAAGGGACCCCAAGAAGCCCCAAGACGCAGCAAATTGAGGAAGCACGGAAAACTCCCCAGAAGTCTTTCAGATGCCCCCCACGAACACCCAAGAGGTCCCCAAGAGGCCCTCAAAAGGCACAACTATGTCACGCCTGTGGTTGATAGCGTTGCCCAAGATCTTCCAGCGCCCCCCCCCCCGGGCCTGGGCTAGCGCGCGCGAAGCGCGCGCTATGGTTCTAGTGTATATATATATATATATATATATATATATTGTTATCGGTAGCAAGTTCCCTCGTGGTATGGTTGTCGCTTTGCACCCGTCCGAGGTAAATCAGGTTGATGGGCTGTGCATCTGCCAAGAGATTGCCATGTGAACCAGATGATTATGTCGATCAGTTTGAGGCTCTCTGCGGCTTGCCAGCATCGCCCTGAGTCGCCCAACAAGGATGGCGGTTGGTAGGATCTGGCCAGGTCACATGAGATGGTTTGGTGACATTTGTTAGTTGTTGGCTCATATGCACGCGCGTGCTTTCTCCACAGAGGCGTCACAGGAGCTCAGTCATGCGTGAACGGCCTCCTGCGCAATTGCAATTCAAACAACGCTGTTTGTGTGTGTGTGAGTGCATGTTGTATGTACGTGCGTATACAAGTGCACGTATCGTGTTTGCACATGCTTCTTTGTGTGTCGCAGTCTCCGTCTGATGAGTGGTCGCCGCATCTATGAGGATCTCCCTCAGTTTTGACATACTTATGCTTGTGCGTCTACGTGTCTTTGATTGTCTCTCTGAGCCGCTTCGTGTGTTCCTGTGTCTTCGCGTCTGCGTCTTGGTTCCAGCGTGGTTGTCTTTTCCGAGCTATGTGTTGCTGGCTAATGTTCAGTATCGCCTCATGTGTTTATATATCTCCTTTACCTCTCTGTGCCTCTCTCTCTCTCTCTCGCTCTGTGTCTCTCTCTCTCTCTCTCTTTCATTGTTGTGGTTTCTGCCGCTGGCCGCTCTCAATGTTTCCCCTCTTCTCCAACCGCGCGATCTACGTTTCTGCTCGCCTGCCTCTTCATCATGACTTTCAGTTGTAATGCAATGTTTTAGCCATCTCTCGGCGTGGAGGCGCCTGTGAGCACCAAGTCCACTATCTCTACGTCAGGCTGGTCCAGTCTTTCCTGACTTGGTGAAGCAGGGATGAGGCAGAGTGCTTTGGTGGAGAGGACATCGGGGAAGGCACGACGATATCAACCAGTGCCACTCTGACACAGGTTGCCACGACGCCATCACGCTGGCAATGGCGATGGTGATGAGAAGGACAACGATGGTGATTATACGGATGGCGTCAGCTCTGGCGATTGCGATGGTATTCCCCAGAAGTTATTCGTGGGCAGTCCTGTCACCTTGCTCTGGCGATCGGTCCCGTGCGACTTGGCCTGCGTTTTCGCAGGTGTCGCGTCCCGTGGCCTTCTTGGCCAGGGCCCCTTTGGGCACTCGTGAGGCCAGCCTGTGCTAAAGAAGAACTATGTCTGTCGATGTGCAGATGCAGTGAGTCTGGCATGTCTTGAGGCTGAGGTGAGGCCATCTCTCCGTGCAGTCGGATCAAGGCGTAAGGTCAAGGCCGGTTCAGGTTCTTGGTCGTTCTCGTGAGTTCTGGGGAGGGTACTCTTGGATGTTTTGTGCGTTCTGGCCGACGGAGGGTCTCGTGCTCTTGCAGGAGGCTCTCCCGGCCCAGGTCCGACTGCATGGCACTGGGGAAGCCATGGAGCCTCTCGGCCCCCTCCCAGGGGGCTCTTGCGGAGTGCCCTCCGTCCGCCGAGGGGAGCCCGCGGCCGCCAGGACCACCGCCCCCCCCCCTCGGGCGTGTCCAGCCCTCGCCTTCGCATCTGCGAGCCCTGGGGCCCGCGGAGGGGGGCTCGAGATGGGGGGACGGCTGCCTCGCGCGCCTGGGTGACCACGAGTCGGACGGGGCCAGGACGAGGACAAGGCCTGGGACGAGGAAAAGGCCGTTCCAGAGCGTTCCGGAACGCTCTCCGAGCGTCCTGGAAGGCTCTGAGAAGGCCGCGGAGCCCGACTTTATCCCCCCGATTCGCCGGAGCTCCGCGATTCGATTCTCTGTCCTCGTCCCAGCTGTGTCTAAGCAAGGGGATCGGCGGATCTGCGCCTGCCTCCCTGGGGTCACCCGCGGGAGTGCGAAGGTCGCCGCACCTCGCGCCTCTCGGCCTGGGCCTGAGAGGCGCCCTTCTCCAAGATGGGGCGACGCGAGGACGCCGGGGCGCGATGAAAGCCCTAAGTCGGGTCTGTCCCTCTACACGAGGAATATTCAACGATAGTAAGAGATAGTCGGGGGTCGATGTTCATTAACTATTTGGGTGTATGTTTATAGTACTTCTTATTTGTCGCTCAAACTCTGCCTGTCGGGGGACATGACCGACCTAAAGATAGCCGCGCGTCGCGCATCGCGGAGCGCGATGCCCGAAGTCAGGCGACCCAGGTTGAAACACCAGCCGTGTGGATGTTTGTTCGAGCCGCTGGATGTTTGGAATCTCCTCGCTGCGAGTGTCAGCTGCTTCGCAGTCCCATCCGCTGTCATTTCCACGGCGGCTTCCCCCCCCCCCCACACGCACAGGCGGAGGCGACAGCAACCTGTCTACGAGCACGTGCGCATCGAGTGATGATGCTGCATGCGGAGCAGTGCCGTCCGACGGGCTGCCAGGAGCTGTCAGGGTGGCCGCGACGACAGAGGAAGGAATGATGCTATCGCGGCTATGCATTCGGTCTATTCCAGTGGGTCTCTTGGAGCTCTCTTGTGGGCCTCCCTGAGCCGCCTCGAGGCCGTATCGGGTCCATATTGGACCGTCGTGGAGGCATATCGGGATCATCGTAAGCCATCGTAAACTGTAAGTTTTCTTGGGCCATCTTGGCCGTCTTGCGTGCGTGTTGAATCATGAGGGAAACACGATTGAGGCGGCTTGGCGGGTTCAGAGGCCTTCTTGCGGTGTGTCCAAGCAAGCTCTTGTTATGTAACGCCAGTTGTAAGGAGTTGTGTCGAAGTTGCGCAGCACGAGTTCGATTTATATACGTGATCCAGATCGAGTTCGAAGCCTCTCATATTTTCATATGTTGATCGTTCGTGCATAAGTTTTCGTACAGGTCATTCGTGCTCACAAGTGTTCAAGGTTGTTGTTGCATGCAGGAAAGCACGTGGGTTATGAAACTAATATACCTTTTCATTTCCATATCGTTGTTTCGTCGGGACCCCTGGAGCTGTTTGAGCGGCCCCAAGGAGGGCCAACAAGGGTGCCGAATTCTGTCGGGCAGAAGGGTGGGGGAATCCTCTCCACATCTCGGTTGGTCATCTTTTGTGCACGGGCTAGTGTGAATACCCGACGCGTCAACAGAGCAGGCAACACGATTTTTGATTTCCAGCCCGAGGTTTGGGCAGTTTGTCCTTCCCAAGCCTTGCTCTCGTTCCTGACCTCCGCGTTGCCTCATTATCTTCATCCGCCTCCTCTTTCTCATACCGTCCTCCTTTCCCTCGGCCTCCTATCGGCTGCAGTATTCGTGGTTTGTCTGAGGCCTGTGCTGGCCCGATGGAGGCGACCTAGCTTGGCTGGAATACGCGTGCAAGAAGCGACTCCGTTCCAACTGCAGTCGGAGGGGTGCGCGAGTCTACACGGATAAGCTCCTCCAGAGTTTTGAGACGTCACCTCCGCCCTTTTTGCCGGCCGTGCGCCTCTCCTGTCCTCGGACTTGCCCTCCAAGTTGGAGGGTCGCCAGGTCGAGGTTCTTTCAGCCTCGTTCGTCGTGCGTCCCTCCCTCACCCCTCGTGCGTCCTCTCTCACTCCTTTTTGTTGTTCCGCAGATATTTGCATGCACATCCACCACTGCGTAGCGCAGCTTGCAGGGCGGATGCTGTCAAAGACGGGGTCCCGGCCCATGCCCCGTGCACGCGCCCATGGGCTGCCGCAGCCTACGGCTTGACCTGACCTGACCTGCTAAGGGCGTCTGGTGGGTCGGGCACTCTGGAAGCGGATGTTCCTAACCAGTCGCAGTCGCAGATGCGTTTGGTTTTGCGAGCTCGACGAGTGCGCCCAGCTCGTCTTCGGCACGGAGTCCTCTCGTTCTCAGGCGTGTTGTTGCTCATCATCCGTTTCACGTTTCCTCCTCCTGCAACTCATTTGATTGCCATTTCCCCGCGAGGCATGTGGCGTCCGGTGAGTGTTGTTTGAGGATGGCGATGCGGGCGGTGGCCGATCTTGGTTGCCGAGAGTGGTGATCGCGCTCATCTGCGGCGCGGAGAGTTGCCTAGGCTGCGGCAGCGGCCTCAGCGGACGGCGCGATCCATCGGTTGCAGGTTGCAGTGCCAGCTTGCAGTGACCTTGGCAGACGCGGCGGAGTTGCGAGCTCAGTTGGAAGCGCTCAAAGAGGCCCCCTCCCCCAGGGGAAACGACGATGCTGGTCGTGTTCGGCTGAGCGAGCCCGTCTTAGCAGCAGGCGTCGCAGACGTGCCCCTGCCCTGAGTCATCATCGCGCGCTGGAATCTGTCTGCCCACGAGCTCGGCATCCCCGTGTCGACCACCACTGCAGCAGGCCACGCAGAGCTCAACGGCCTCCAGGGAGTCGGCGCTGGCTTCCGCCGCCGCCGCCGCAGGCGCCGCGCGGCCCACGCAGGACGTGCTGGAGACCTGGTTGGGGGAGGTTCGCTCCTGAGCATGCTGGACAGCAACGTTTTAGAATATCCATCAGGATGGGTTGATTGGACCGTCGGCCGCGACTCCAAGGCTTTCGTAGCCTGCGCTGCTCTGCCAAAACATGTCTCGATATCGCGCGCATGCTTGCTGAAGTGCCTAAATCATGGAATCAATCCCGCCAGCCGTAGGCTAACATGTGACACGATGGGGCCTGCATGCGCAGCTCAAGCAAAACACATGACGCTCGCTACTGTACGAGCAAATTGCGCGCGCAGTCCCCGATACATACTTGCGCGCCCTGACTTATTTGCGCTAGCTTAGGAGCTGTCTCCTGATTTGGACCGCGCCAGTTTCCGTCGCCCTGCTCGGGCGACGGGCCTCTCGGGCGCTTTCTTCGGGCAGAGTTCTCGTTCTGGATTATGGTTCGACGGCCCGCAGAGCCAGGAACAGAACAGCCGAACATGGCAACTCCCCGGTCCGATATCGAAGACCTCGGAAGTCTCGGGGACCCCACATCCACATTTACCTCCATATGCCGCTCCGCTCTCGAGGTGGCCCCGGCCGCGGCGACGGGAGTCTTGCCGGAGGCCCGAGAAGAGCGACGAGTATCCAAGCACCATTGCTGGATTCAATTCCCAATGAGGGCTGAATTTGCGCGGGCGCTAAAAGCGACCGAATTCGGCTTGATCCCACTCAGTCCGGATTGCATGGCATTGCTCGGATGTGTATTTTTTCCCAGCGAGGAGTATCCTGGATCATTTTGTGGGAAAGCAGCGCGCGAAACCGAAACGTGCACAGGAAATGGACAGCCGAGCGATGGCAAGTGTAGTCCAGGGCTTCATACGGCCTGATCCAACGGAGTTGTTCAGAGTATGAAGTTCTGGAATCGCTTTTGCGAAGACATCCCAGGAGTTGTTTCCGAAGCCTCGTTCGTCTGGCCTCGCCGGACGTCTCGCCGTTCCCCCCCCCTTTGCCGCTTTGGCCCCGCCGGCGGTGCCCAGGAGCGCCGTCAAGGGCGCAGAGTTCGAGGCATTCGAGTCGGAAGGCGACTGGCGACGCCCTGCTGGGCCGCCCCACTGAGGCCGTGCGCTTCCGCAGCGTGGCCCTCGTTCGCCGCTTCCAGAATCGCAGGCCTAGAGGTTGACACCAACATCAATATCGGCGGTGTGCCTCCACCGAGGGAAGATAATCCCGATCTCGGTGATGGTGGTCATATTCTGGCTTCCAAGGTCGCCGAAGCATTAATTACCACCAACATCTAAATCTGGGATCATCTTCCCCCTGTGGAGACAACCCCCCTGTGCTGGTGTTGGTGCCAATTTATCTCCTGGCTCCGTCGCGCCGTGAAGACCGAAGGCGTTTGGCCGTTTTCGGTCTCGGGGGACCTCCGCCGGGCCCCAGGACCACAAAACAACGACTCGGGATTGAAAACCAGTCCCAGGGAAGGGGCCCATTTTAACAGGTCCACGTTTCAGGCGATCGCAAGCATGGATTAAGGGGGCGTGGATTAGCGACGAGTCCCGTTTCCATGGGAAATCGCGGATTCCAGCCGCCGAGCGAGGCGGCACTGGCCGCATTTTGGGGAGTGCACTTCCCCCGATCCATGGTTTTGGCGACCGCGCGCTTAATCCATGGATCGCTAATCCATGGTTGCGCGCCCTCGAATGTTGAGAAAACCGATTACGTCGGAGTTCTTTGGCCTGGGTCGGTCGAGCGCAGAATTTAAGCGCATATGTTTGGTGTTCCATGCGGGTTTCTCGGGTCAGCGCAGGGATCCCCCTTCCTCGCCCCAGTGGGTTGAGTCGATCCGCAATCGCTCACTGATTGCCGATAGGGGTCTGATAACCACCCCGCCCAGGAACGTGCGGATTCGCTGTCGGAGACCTGTCGCCGATCTATCGCGATGTATCGCCGATTCTAGGTCGATGTGTCTACCCCTGAGCCAGTCCCCCTGCCTCATCAGCTTATAGGCCAGCGTCGACCAGAGAAGACCGCGCGGACCGTGTGCGGTTCTCTTCTGGAGGCAGTCGCATATACGGGCGTCGCAAAAACATCGAGTCGGCAGCTGTTTTACTGTTTCGGCCGAAGGCCGGCTTCGGGTTCCAGCACCGTCAAGAACAAGTCAGGACGAACAGCCATTCCTGGGGGAGGAGACGAGAGGTCCGAGGCGGCCCATGTTCCGAACAAGTTGCGATTTCCGGGCCCTCGCTGCTTCCAGGAGGCACCCTCACAACAAAAGTAGTGGCGCGCGTTTCGGCGTCTGGAGTTCGCTTCTGGATCCCAGGACCGTCAAGCAATGATTCTGGATGGAAAGCATGCCCCCAGGAAAGGATCTTGGGGGCCCACGTCGCCAAACAGGTGCGACGTCGGTCGGGGGCGTGCGAGATGACCAGGGCCGTGAAGTCTCCGAGGCATCTTTTTTCTACGAAGTTCGTTGCTCGTCCGCGTGCATGCCTCGCGTCATTGTGCGCCCCCCCCCCCAAATTTCCGTGGTCCACCGTTTCCAGAGGAGGAGGCGGCGGAGCAGGAGAAGGAGGAGAAGGAGGACGAGGAGGAAGCAGCGCGCGTTTGCGACAGGCTGGTGTTGCTCTTGACCCGCTACGAGCTGGTCAGTCGATAGGGCTCGGAGCGAGTCTTGGGACGTCTGTGCGGCCCCGCAATCCTGGAAGAGTGGCCCCGCAATACTGGAAGATCTCTGGAAGATCTCTGATGGATGTGCGACCTTTGTCGGGCCCGACCAGCACCTGGTCTACGACATAATTGTTGTAGGCCAGCCGCTATTGGTCTATATGTATAATCGTGGCGTTCACAAGAAAGTAGACTAACATATTGGAGCAGGAGTCACCCGGCGGCCCAAGGAGTATGCGGTTATTCATTCCAGGGCTTGTCCAGGTGAGGAGTTTGTCGGGGCCATCTCGGGGCCCTCTGTTAGAATCCTGTTTGGGCCTCTTTTTAGGTCTTCTTGAGACTCTTGGGCCCTTCGGGGCCAGTTTGACTCCTCATGGATTGTCTTGGGTTTCTTTGTGGAGACTTGGGGACGTGTTTCGGATTCTCGGGGGCGTCTTTGGGCTCTGTTGGGTTATCTCGGGGCCACTTCTTGCTTTCTGGCTGGAGAGCCCCCTGGCGGCCTGCTGGGAGCGTGGCTTCGCAGGACCTCTGCGGGCATCTTAGAGCCGCAGGGGTGGTGCCGTGCCGCGCCGTGCCGTACCACGGGGCTAGAGGGGCTCCTGATCCTTGTGTTCGTGGTCCTGGCTCATTCCAGGTGCGATCTGGCGGGGCCCGAGGTACGGCGGTACGGTGCGGTGACGTGTTGTGCCGTGGCGTGTTGAGGCATTCAGCATGACATCAGGCTTGACGGGGGTGACGTGCCATTGCAGTGCTGTGCCGACCATTGTTATCTAGGGCAGTTCTGTGGCGATCCAGCTTTGTGCGAAGTGCAGCTTGGCCTTTACACATGACGGAGGCATTGCGCATGGCTGTTTGTGTACTTGTGATCATCAGTATACCGCGGCGTGTTATGGCAGATCGTGAAACATTGTGGTGCGTGGGATGCAGAGATCAAGTCGTTAGGATTGCAAAGTTCAAATGCGGGACGAGTGTACGCGTGTACCGAGTGTACGGGATGTTGTGGCCCATGAGTAGATCGAGCATGTGCAAGGGAGCCTTTCTGGGAGTTAGCAATCGCTAAGCTGCGGAGGAGAAATTCCTTCAGAGCTCATATCGTTCCCTCTCTTTGCCACGGAACGCAGCAGTTCCTCCGACCATCCTTCGTCTGATGTTTCTCCATTCCCGTTGTTATTTCTCTGCGCGTGGCAGTGGATGGAGTGTGTTGCCGCGCCTTCTCTCTGGAGGTGTCCGGGGGCCCCAGGAGTCTCCAGAGAGAGCTGAAGGTCCCTGCAGACCCGCGCTGTCCTGGAAAGGGGCGCATACCTCGATGTTCCTCCGTTTCCCTTCCTTCACTCCTCTGCAACGTGCCGCTGCCAGTATTCTTCGCCCGCAGGGGACAGCCGACCCCCGGATGATGAAGAAGAGGAACAAACGAGGAGATTGGCGTCAGGTGGGGTGGTGGTGGGCTCTCGAGACCGCCAGCACTTGCTCAGGTGCGGCCAACGCGATGCGAGCTAAAGCATTGCCAACACAGAAAACCCTGCGCGAGCCCAAACACCAAAGCGTAGCATTGCCCAGCATATAGCAATGCATGCCACAGCACGGCATGGCGCAGCGTAGCGCGGCGTAAGATGGCAGCGATGCACGGCGTTATGAAGCATGGCGCGGGATACCTGTGCGTGGGGCTTACCAGTGCATTCGAATTTCAAAAATTGCACCAACACCATTTCTCGGTGGCCTCATGGATGTTTTGGATTGGCGTTGGGACCCCCCGAGCGGCGACCTCGGCGCGCTCCGCTGGCCAACAAAGGTGTCCACCGCCGATCCAAGAAGTCTGCGCGGACGTCCGTGAAGTTGTGTCGATGCCGTTTTCTGTTCCTCTATCGCAGGCGATGTTTCTCCCCCAGCTCCGTTTCTTCGACAGAAAAAAGAGCCGCTCAGAAAAAGAGGCAAACCCTGGGATATTCCCCCAGGGGGCTATCCGGACGCACCCTTATTGAGGATGGACGCCCCCCCATCGTATGTACCAGGGTTGGGCCTCAAATTTCTGGTCCATTCGAAATCACCATGGAGCCTGGGATATGGGTCGACATATCCCCCGCTTCTCTATGTTCCGCGCAGCAGTGCACGGCAGGGCACAGCACAGCATGGCACAGCGCGCTATCGTGCAGCACGGCAGCACGCGGCAGCACACCGCGAAGCACGGCGTTGCATTCCGCTGCAGAGCACGACGCTGGGCGCGCCCTCGGCTTCCCCTCGAACTCTCCTGGGCGTTCTGGGCGACGCCGCGGGCTTCCAGGGGCCGATCCGATTCGATGTCGATATTGGCCCGCTCGATCCGATTCGATCCCGATATGCTTTAGAGCCCCAAGTCATCAGGGCTGGTGACGGTCAGGGGTGACTACTGATTCGCGCCTCGGGATCCCCAAACTGGAGTTCTGCTTCGGACCGCAGTTGTCACAGATATTCCGGGCGCCCAAATTCTCACGATCCGATGCGGCCCGATGCTTGCATGGCGCCGCTGTGCATCCTGGCGCAGCCGATTGGATTCGATTCCGACTTTGTGCCGATACGGTCCGTTCCGACGCACAATATGATTCGATTCGATTCGCCGATTCGATGTTCATCGTTCTTGGCTCCCCAGGAAAGACTCGGGACCAGTATGTATGATCCCGGGCTCCAGGCCGATAGCCCCCCCCCTTCAGATGGGATGGGTCTCAGGGTCCCTCGGCCCCATTTCCCCCCTCGATGGGATGGGGGGGCCGACGACGACGACGACGACGACTGCGACGGCGACAACGACGACGACGACGGCCGTGACAACGACGGCGACGACGACGGCGACGACGACAGCGACTACGACGACCACAGCGACGACGACGGCGGCGACGACAACGACGACGGCGACGACGACAACGATGGCGACGACGACGACGACGACGACGACGACGACGGCGGCGGCGGCGGCGACGACGATTACGACTGCGACGACGACGACAACAACGACGACGACCACGGCGGCGGCGGCGGAGGCGGCGGCGCCGACCTCCGGAGCCTTCCGACGACGGCGACGGCTGCAGCGGCGACGACGACGACGACCTCTTGAGCTCTCCTGGAGCACCACAATACCACGCCGCACACGCACCACCCACAGCACCACACCACCCACAGGGGGGGGGGCATCGCGCAGGGGGGGGGGGCGCGATGGCATCAGCATGACGGAGGGGGAACCCAGACCCTGGACAATATATCGTGACAGAGCTTTCTGGACCTCAGAGCGTTCTGGACCACTCTGTTCGGGCAGGGCTAGGACAGGGATAAATCGCTGCAGGGTGTTCCAGAACGCTCTCACAGTGTTGCAGAACGTTCTGAGGCGGCTGTGGCGTCCGATGCATCGCCCAGAACCGCCAGAATTCGGAGGTCCGGATGTATCCTGGTCCTGTTTTGAACCTAGCTTCGTCTTGCTGTCGGCGCTGGGCCCTTCTGCATCGAAGCGCACACCAACCACCTCGGGGAGGGTTCTGAATGGGCTGGTTCAGGGATGCAGGTGTGCCAGATGTCCCCGAGGGGTGCAAGTGTGCGAGATGCGGGTGTGCAGGTTCCTCGGGATCGTTGGGCGGCCCTGAGTCAGAATGATGGCTCAAATCCCCAGGGATTCGACAAGATAAAGTCACTGTTTTTGTCGGTTCCTGCTCTGGCCTGACGAGGCCGTATTCGGGCCCCGGGATCGCCAAGACCTTTCTGGATGAAAAGCCAGTCACAACGAGGGCTCGAGGAATCCAGGGACCTGAGACTCGGAAATATCCAGTTGCCTGCGGCAAGCGCCGCCACCATGCCAGCGCAGCAGTGCATTAGCGCTGCCTGAAGAGGGCTGATTTCAAGACCCGTTCTTGTTCAAACAGGGCGCTGAACACGAGCGGGGCTCAGGCTGTGTTACTTTGCTCGGCGCCAGTGCGTTAAATGATAGGCACCCGAGGAAGTGTTGGGCTTTTGGAGCGGGTGAATCGGCTGGAGGGAACATCTGGAACCAGGTGGTGAAAGCTGAGGCCAAGCTGGCCCAATGGGGGAGTCACAGGGGGCATTTCGTGGGACTGGTCCACGTAGGACGAAAGCTGTAATTTGGCCAAACTTCGTGATCGTTGCTTGGCTGCGGGACTTAACCCAGTGGTTATCAAGGTGCAGAACAATTTTGGGTGTGGACTGCGGATCCTGAGGTCTGGCACGGACAACGCTTTGGTGCCGCTCTACGCCACTAGCGGGCTCCCTGTAGGATCGTGTTTCAACCGCATCAGTTGCAGTTGGCCAGTTCATTAGAGCCTTCCGACGGTTTTGCTGGAAGGAATTGTGAGGTGGACATTGCGTCGTACATTGACGACGGCGCGGTCAGCGCAGATGGTAAGCCCCGCGAAGTTGTCCATATCCTAGGTGATGTTGCTCAGGACCTTTTTGCATGTTTTACCAGATGAGGGGCCGGCCGCGCAATTCGCTCGGGGCGTGGCCTGTCCCCCTGAGCGGCCCCTCTTTTCCCATCCTCCTCCGGCCGCCTGCCCTGCACCCTTTTTCCAGCCTCTTGCATTGTGGCAGAGTCGGCTACAAGGGTGCCCCCGTTTAGTTGGCCCTTCGCCAGCGCAGTTACTTTGCCTAGCCACCAACGCAAACAGTTTTCCCAGATGAGCTGGGGGTGGGCCTGGCCAGGGATGTTCGGACCCACCTCTGATGTCGCCACGCGCGTTGGTCAACGGCTCGGAACACTGGCGGGCCAGGCGGGCACGCGTGGTGTTTCTGTGGGCGTGGACCTGGCCCCTTGGGGGCAAGAGGTCGGGGAAGGTAGCTCCGACCACAAGTCAAATTAGCAAGGCTGGCATGATTGTCCAATCGGTCCTTGAGAGTAGGTGCTTCTGGAGCCCCAGATCCCAATCTACTTTAAGAGCCTTCCTTTTCAAATGATCGAGTGGCTTCACCTTTTTCCGTCCTCTTTAGGAGACGGGCGGACACCCAATCTACGTTCAACGCTTTTCTACTTAATTTTTCGACCTATTTTTTCTGACCGATGGGTAGAGGCTCCAGAGGCGCAAGCGGTATAAGGACGCGTTGCCCAGCAATACATAGCCGGTAATCTATATATAATTATATATAATTATATATATATGTATATATGGTCGGGGTCAAGATTGCAGTTCGTTTCATTGGCACGGTGACGAGACTGACGGCGTACGAACTCAAGAGAGTTCGTGCCGTGATGTTTTCCTTTCAATCGCCTTCTTACGCGGGAGTGCCAGCTACGGAAGACCCAATATGGAGAAGCATGGTGGTGCTTGCCGTGGCGTGGGCGAGTGCAGCCTGGCACAGCCTGGCACGCCACCACCAAGCTTGGACATAGTTTCTCAGTCTGCCTGAGCTAAGGCGCATGTGGTTGGCGGTACCGCAGGCAGGACTGTGCTGGCCAGAAGCAGATGGCCAATAAGTATGATGTGATTTTCCCTTCAGAGGATGTGTTGGACAGGCACGTCACGCATGGACAGGATCGATGACAGAGGGGTTTAGCTTGCCTGTTGTGCAATCCTTCTCCATGATCACCCGCTTCCTCCCTCTGGGGTCAAGCGGCGCCACGAATGATGGTTGGCGGCCAAGTTGGGATGGAGTGAAGGGCCGTGGGTTTGCGTCGAGCCCATTCGGGGGACCACGAATCCCAAGACCAAAGGGATAGGTCCCAATGCCCACGGTAAATATTCGGTGCGTGCGGGCTTCTGTGATGGCCCCGCTTCGGCCGGGCGCCGCCTGCCTCCGGCTGTGATGCGTGCGCCGGCCTGGGCTTGGCTTTGCTGCCCCTGTGCTCCCCCCCGCCCTGCCCGCCCGCGGCCTTTAGCGCGGCTGCCACGCTGCCGCTTTCGGGGCCGCCCGGGTCTCGCGGCTGCCCCCACCGACTATCTTGGCCACGTCGGGGCTCCGTACCCGCCCTTCCCTCTGGGCGGACGCGTTCGTGCCTCCGCCACGTGCGGTGTCGCCCTCCCCGGCGGGCCACCCCGGGCCCCCAGTCAGCCCTTCCAGCCTGCCTGCGAGGACGCCCAGCAGACGTCCCACCTGGTCTCCCCGCAGTTTGCTGGGGCCCGCCGCTGGCTCTGCGGCTCCTGGCCTCCTTTTTGTTCCGCGTTCTTCGGGCCTGCACTGCAGCCGCTGTGCCCATCCCTGGGTGCGGGGTGCTGCACCGGCTCGGCCGCAGCGGCCCGCTGCGGTCGGTCCCTGCCGCGGGTGCGCGCTTGCCCCCCTTTTTTTCTCCTCTCGCGCGGCCGTCCTTCTTCTTTCTCTCTTCTCTTGCATCCGGGATACTTCGCATTGCTGTCGCCCGGCCTGCTGAACGCGCATGCGGACAGATTCTGGCGCGGCGCGACGTTTACAGTTTCCGTGATGGCATATGGTCCGAGGATCGAGCAAGAGCCTTTGGATATCTCTGCACGGTCTGTGGTGAACCTGACGGAGTGGCCTGTGCGATGCTTCTTCGCCATCACCCAGGGGCCAAGTAGGCCCGATATGAAGTTGAGGCGCCCGCTTCGTTTCGCCAGGAGGCCATCAAAAGGGAGACTACGACGCCGTTCTCAGCTTCGAGTAAGCCGCTCCCCGTCGAGTCGTGGCCCGCTCTGAGCGACCAGCGCGAGCCTGCTTTTTCAGTGGGACGGAACGCCTAAGAATTAGGACCAGTTCGATTCCACGGGGCTTAGTGTGTCAGCAGATGTTTCGCCCGCGCCACCCGTTGTCAAACAACTGTCGAGCGCGGCGCATTGTTTTGATTGTATGGGCGGAGGACGGGGCGCAAGTTGCGCATGCGAAGGGCGCTGTGTGGCAAAGCCTGCTTCAAACTGGCCAACCGGCTGAACAGTTGCAGGTCTCGCTCCCGCTTTGTTTTGCCGTGCCCAAATATGATGATGCATGCTACAGTGGTTATATGACGCGGCCAAATTGCGCAATCATTCCCCGACGGGCCACTTGCCGCCCAAGTGCCGGCACGCGGGGCTTAGGAAGAGAGACGAGCCCCGCTGTTTACACCCCAGCCCATCGAGAGCGAACGGTAATGGGTGATCTCCCAGAACGGTACATCAGTCCAAGCTATGGGGAAGTTGATGTTGAAACCCGGCGAGCTGTTTGTGGATGCGGAAGCCAAGCGAGTTGTTTGTGGCGGTGATTGTTGCGGTGGTTTTTCCTCAGTTGTTGATGGGCACTTTTGCTCGGCTTCCTACCTACGTACTGCAAGCGACGTAGTACAGCCTATGGCATGAAATCTTCGCAGTGAAATATGTCTATTGTATTTGTATGTGGTGCAGTCTACGATGTGCAAGCCGCCACCGTGCCCGCAGCACGTTGATTCCCGCTTGTTCATATGTTTTTTCGCAAGTCGTCTGATATAGGAAAGTGCGGTACTTCGGCTTCAGGGAATTTCAGTGGCGCGCGGTGGAAGGGGGGCCGGCTTTGGAAAACGCACAAACCACCTTACCGCATAAGGGATGGGCATCCAGGCACGTCCACTCCGCACAGGCACAGTGGCTGATCTAGTCGTTCGAAGTCTGGGTATGGGCACCGGGCTTGCTTTCGGCGCCAAGCGCGTACATTCACATGTGGCAAGGCCCACTTGGCAAAATGTTGCCGCCGTCGCAGCAGTGATCGTGATTGGCTGGTTCTGGGCAATCAGCGACATCAGGCTGATCGGTCGCAGGGCGCATATCTCCAGATCGTGGTGCAGAGGCAACGTGTAAATGGCTGGGCATCTGATGCGAGGCGACCTTCGTTTTCTTCGTTGCTGGCGTAATTAAAACTACCCTGCAGACCGTAAGAGTCATTGATGCTTGGCGCTCGAATGAAGGCCAGGCGAAATGATGCCCAGGCGAAATGCCCGAATCAGGGAAGTTTAGCAGCACCTGGTGGACAAAGAGGAGGGATGTACAGCGGTCAAACCCACGCTCGGGATATGCTTGCGCAGACCGAGACTACAAATTGTGAAAGGAACCCGTCCATACCCTCATCTCTACTCCTCACTCGCCTGTTTGCTCGCCTCATTGGCTCAAGGTACTGGGAGAAACCAGGGCGCTGGCCGCACAGGAGGAACAGATCCGCATCTTCCCCTCCTTCCCCTACCTACGGATCAGGGGTTCCGCGCCTTTGTACTCTAACCCCATGCGCAGGTCATCACTCTTGAAGCCCGATGGGCCCCCCGCAGCGCATGCGCCGTAAGGGGTCCTTCGCGGCTCAGCGCCCGAGCTCTCCGACAGCTCGTCGGCTCGGCGATGAGTTGGAGAGCCTTGGAGGCGACCGCCTGGGCGCCCCAGATCCCCCCCCCCCCCCCCCCAGCTCCGACGGGCCCGATGCGCGTCTTGCGGCTGAGCTTCGCCGCCTCGCCGACCACGGAGGGGCAGGAGAAGGAGTGGGGGCGGGCGTTGGAGGAGTTCACGCGCCTACCTTCGATCCTTCCTCTGTTCTTCCTAAGTCGGGAGCAATCCCTACTGCGCCGGGCGCAATCCCCACTGGTCCCGACACTCCTGGGCGCTTCGCCGCATCCCGCCGTTGGAACAGTGGCTCTGGCCCAGCCAGCCCCGCCGCCGCGCCCGCGTCGGCGCGCGCGGCGGCATTCGAGGAGCTCGACAGACCAGTGGCGGCACAGCCGCAGACGCGGTATCCCAAGCTATCATCATGTCATCCGACACCGCACACGCACGGCCCTAGCCGGAGCTCGCCCATGCGAAACCGTCGCGAGGCCACAGGCCCCTACGACGAGAACAGGTCGAGCACGCGCGCGGCCTCTCAGAGGCCACGCGCTCCTCGCGAGAGGGTGCCTCAGGGGGCAGACGCCCCTCGCCTCTTTCTCTCAGACGACCTGCCGGCGGCTACGCCCGCTGTAGGTGACCTCGCTGAGCTGCGGGACCAGGGTGAAACCTTCGTGCCCTGGCAGTAGCCTGGACTGCTGCAGAGCGTTCAGAAGAACGCCGCGCACATTGCTGCTCTTCGGCAAGAATTCGACGGCGCCTTCGCGATCATATATTCCAGAATCGCCGAAGATCGCCGTATCCTAGGAGAGCTGCAGTTTCAGCTTGACGGTGAAGTGTCACACTCAGGTGAACGGTCCGCGACGGTCGAGCACCTGCGAAACTACCTCGCGCAGATGGAGCAGCAGCTTGTCGTCGTCCGTGACACAGGCGTTTCTGCGGTCAGGATCTTGCATGACGAGATCCATGACCAGCTGCGCAATCGACCCCCTCCAACCTAGGCGCGCGACCTCGGCGACGTTCTGTCCCAGATCAATGATCTTCGATCGCATGTGGTACACGCTACGGCTACGCTTCGTGCTGAAGCAAGTACATACCCGTCGACCCCGATCGGGATGTTGCAAAATACTGAAAGAGTCATCGCTCAACGGCTCGATGCGACCAACGCTGTTGTGCGGCCCCTCACTGGCCAGATCTTTGTGATCGAGCAGCGTCTACCTGATGTACAGGACGCCCTGGCAGAGTTGCGTGTAGGAGGAGCCCAGAGTGGCCAGCTGGGATCTCCTCCTACGGTTTACGATTTCGCTCGCTTCGCTGACAGGTTGCAGGAAGTTAGGACGGCGGCGGACCACGCGCTGTCTGAGCTCCCCCAGTCCCCTCGGGACAGAGATGCTCAACAGGTACGTGCTGAGGAGTGTCTCACACGTCTGGAAAGTGAAATGGAGGCACACAACGTCCGTCTCCGAGCTTGAGAGCAGAGACTTGATCGGCATTCCCAACGCTTTCTGACACTGACGAGGAGATCACTTCGTCAAAGCACGATCTGCGATCTGCACGCCAACAAGTTGACCAAATACACGAGGACATGACGAACTGGACGAATCTACTGATCGACCACACCAACGACACTACTCTTCACCCTCAGCCATCGCCAGGCCTTGACAGGCCGACGGCAACGTCCGCTGAAGCACCAGGAGCAGCCTCAGCGGCAGCTTCTGCACAGACACGCCACGTGTCTCCTGTGCGCACCGAACCAACTAATGACGGTGTACCAGTACCCTCACAACCACTGTCTGCAGTTTCGGTTAACACTACTACTCCTATCAAGGAGTCCGACACCGTACGAGTCCCTGTCTTGCCCCAAATCATTCAGCTTCTTGAGTGGCAGCAAAGGGTTAGGGATAATTTCGGAGCCGCTTCAGGGCGCCCCTCTAAAGCATGCGCCTTCCTCTGCGTCGCCGAACAACCCGAATGTACCTTTGAAGACTTGAAAGACAGCGGTGACTTTGAGAGCATCGACTGCAAGCTCGCAACTGCTCTCAGTGACATATTGTCCTCTGCTTTGCGCTTCAAGACCAAGCCCATCGAGACCAAGGAACACAAAGCTGGACGAATGTTGAAAGGTCGCCAGATCTACTGGCACATCCTACAGTCCTACAAGGTGACCGAGGTTGACGATGACCTTGTACGATTTTGAGCGCCTCAAGGAATTCGGGCCTGCATTGCAGCCGCTGTGCCCATCCCTGGGTGCGGGGTGCTGCACCGGCTCGGCCGCAGCGGCCCGCTGCGGTCGGTCCCTGCCGCGGGCGCGCGCTTGCCCCCTTTTTTTCTCCGCTCGCGCGGCCGTCCTTCTTCTTTCTCTCTTCTCTTGCATCCGGGATACTTCGCAATGCTGTCGCCCGGCCTGCTGAACGCGCATGCGGACAGATTCTGGCGCGGCGCGACGTTTACAGTTTCCGCGATGGCATATGGTCCGAGGATCGAGCAAGAGCCTTTGGATATCTCTGCCCGGTCTGTGGTGAACCTGACGGAGTGGCCTGTGCGATGCTTCTTCGCCATCACCCAGGGGCCAAGTAGGCCCGATATGAAGTTGGGGCGCCCGCTTTGTTTCGCCAGGAGGCCATCAAAAGGGAGACTATGACGCCGTTCTCAGCTTCGAGTAAGCCGCCCCCCGTCGAGTCGTGGCCCGCTCTGAGCGACCAGCGCGAGCCTGATTTTTCAGTGGGACGGAGCGCCTAAGAATTGGGGCCAGTTCGATTCCACGGGGCTTAGTGTGTCAGCAGATGTTTCGCCCGCGCCACCCGTTGTCAAAAAACTGTCGAGCGCGGCGCATTGTTTTGATTGCATGGGCGGAGGACGGGGCGCAAGTTGCGCATGCGAAGGGCGCTGTGTGGCAGAGCCTGCTTCAAACTGGCCAATCGGCTGAACAGTTGCAGGTATCGCTCCCGCTTTGTTCTGCCGTGCCCAAATATGATGATGCATGCTACAGCGGTTATATGACGCGGCCAAATTGCGCAATCATTCCCCGACGGGCCACTTGCCGCCCAAGTGCCGGCACGCGGGGCTTAGGAAAAGAGACGAGCCCCGCTGTTTACACCCCAGCCCATCGAGAGCGAACGGTAATGGGTGATCTCCCAGAACCGTTCATCAGTCCAAGCTACGGGTAAGTTGATGATGAAACCCGGAGAGCTGTTTGTGGATGCGGAAGCCAAGCGAGTTGTTTGTGGCGGTGATTGTTGCGGTTGTTTTTCCTCAGTTGTTGATGGGCACTCGTGCTCGGCCTCCTACCTACGTGCTGCAAGCGATGGAGTACAGCCTATGGTATGAAATCTTCGCAGTGAAATATGTCTATTGTATGTGTATGTGGTGCAGTCTACGATGTGCAATCCGCCACCGTGCCCGGAGCACGTTGATTCCCGCTTGTTCATATGTTTTTTTCGCCAGTCGTCTGATATAGGAAAGTGCGGTACTTCGGCTTCAGGGAATTTCAGTAGCGCGCGGTGGAAGGGGGGCCGGCTTTGGAAAACGCACATACCACCTTACCGCTTAAGGGATGGGCATCCAGGCACGTCCATTCCGCACAGGCACAGTGGCTGACTAGTCGTTCGAAGTCTGGGTATGGGCACCGGGCTTGCTTTCGGCACCAAGCGCGTACATTCACATGTGGCAAGGCCCACTTGGCAGAATGTTGCCGCCGTCGCAGCAGTGATCGTGATTGGCTGGTTCTGGGCAATCAACGACATCAGGCTGATCGGTCGCAGGGCACATATCTCCAGATCGTGGTGCAGAGGCAACGTGTAAATGGCTGGGCATCTGATGCGAGGCGACCTTCGTTTTCTTCGTTGCTGGCGTAATTAAAGCTACCCTGCAGACCGTAAGAGTTATTGATGCTTGGCGCTCGAATGAAGGCCAGGCGAAATGATGCCCAGGCGAAATGCCCGAATCAGGGAGTGTAAGCAGCACCTGGTGGACAAAGAGGAGGGATGTACAGCGGTCAAACCCACGCTCGGGATATGCTTGCGCAGGCCGAGACTACACATTGTGAAAGGAACCCGTCCATACCCTCATCTCTACTCCTCGCTCGCCTGCTTGCTCGCCTCATTGGCTCAAGGTGCTGGAAGAGACCAGGGCGCTGGTCGCACAGGAGGAAAATATCCGCATCTTTCCCTCCTTCCTCTACCCACGGATCAGGGGTTCCGCGCCTTTGTACTCTAACCCCATGCACAGGTTATCACTCTTGAAGCTCACCTTTCACCGGGCCCTGCGTCGCGATCTCGCTCGCGGGCCCGATGGCCCCCCCGCAGCGCATGCGCCGTGAGGGATCCTTCGCGGCTCAGCGCCCGAGCTCTCCGACAGCTCGTCGGCTCGGTGATGAGTTGGAGAGCCTTGGAGGCGACCGCTTGGGTGCCCCAGATCCCCCCCCCCCCCCCCCCAGCTCCGACGGACCCGAGGCGCGTCTTGCGGCTGAGCTTCGCCGCCTCGCCGACCACGGAGGGGCAGGAGAAGGAGTGGGATCAGTCCTGGGCGCTTCGCCGCATCCCGCCGTTGGAACAGTGGCTCTGGCCCAGCCAGCCCCGCCGCCGCACCCGCGTCGGCGCGCGCGGCGGTATTCGAGGAGCTCGACAGACCAGTGGCGGCACAGCCGCAGACGCAGTATCCCAAGCTATCATCATGTCATCCGGCACCGCACACGCACGGCCTTAGCCGGAGCTCGTCCACGCGAAACCGTCGCGAGGCCACAGGCCCCTACGACGAGAACAGGTCGAGCACGCGCGCGGCCTCTCAGAGGCCACGCGCTCCTCGCGAGAGGGTGCCTCAGGGGGCAGACGCCCCTCGCTTCTTTCTCTCAGACGACCTGCCGGCGGCTACGCCCGCTGTAGGTGACCTCGCTGAGCTGCGGGACCAGGGTGAAACCTTCGCGTCCTGGCCGCATTCTGGACTGCTGCAGGGCGTTCAGAAGAACGCCGCGCACATTGCTGCTCTGCGGCAAGAATTCGACGGCGCCTTAGCGATCATATATTCCAGAATCGCCGAAGATCGCCGTATCCTAGGAGAGCTGCAGTTTCTGGTTGACGGTGAAGTGCCACACTCAGGTGAACGGTCCGCGACGGTCGAGCACCTGCGAAACTACCTCGCGCAGATGGAGCAGCAGCTTGTCGTCGTCCGTGACACAGGCGCTTCTGCGGTCAGGATCTTGCATGACGAGATCCATGATCAGCTGCGCAATCGACCCCCTCCAACCTAGGCGCACGACCTCGGCGACGTTCTGTCCCAGATCAATGATCTTCGATCGCATGTGGTACACGCTACGGCTACGCTTCGTGCTGAAGCAAGTACAAACCCGTCGACCCCCGATCGGGATGTTGCAGAATACTGAAAGAGTCATCGCTCAACGGCTCGGTGCGACCAACGCTGTTGTGCGGCCCCTCACTGGCCAGATCTTTGTGATCGAGCAGCGTCTACCTGATGTACAGGACGCCCTGGCAGAGTTGCGTGTAGGACGAGCCCAGACTGGCCAGCTGGGATCTCCTCCTACGGTTTACGATTTCGCCCCCTTCGCTGACAGGTTGCCGGAAGTTAGGACGGCGGCGGACCACGCGCTGTCTGAGCTCCCCCAGGCCCCTCGGGACAGAGATGCTCAACAGGTACGTGCTGAGGAGTGTCTCACACGTCTGGAAAGTGAAATGGAGGCACACAACGTCCGTCTCCGAGCTTGAGAGCAGAGACTTGATCGGCATTCCCAACGCTTTCTGACACTGACGAGGAGATCACTTCGTCAAAGCACGATCTGCGATCTGTACGCCAACAAGTTGACCAAATACACGAGGACATGACGAACTGGACGAATCTACTGATCGACCACACCAACGACACTACTCTTCACCCTCAGCCATCGCCAGGCCTTGACAGGCCGACGGCAACGTCCGCTGAAGCACCAGGAGCAGCCTCAGCGGCAGCTTCTGCACAGACACGCCACGTGTCTCCTGTGCGCACCGAACCAACTAATGACGGTGTACCGGTACCCTCACAACGACTGTCTGCAGTTTCGGTTAACACTACTACTCCTATCAAGGAGTCCGACACCGTACGAGTCCCTGTCTTGCCCCAAATCATTCAGCTTCTTGAGTGGCAGCAAAGGGTTAGGGATAATTTCGGAGCCGCTTCAGGGCGCCCCTCTAAAGCATACGCCTTCCTCTGCGTCGCCGAACAACCCGAACGTACCTTTGAAGACTTGAAAGACAGCGGTGACTTTGAGAGCATCGACTGCAAGCTCGCAACTGCTCTCAGTGACATATTGTCCTCTGCTTTGCGCTTCAAGATCAAGCTCATCGAGACCAAGGAACACAAAGCTGGACGAATGTTGAAAGGTCGCCAGATCTACTGGCACATCCTACAGTCCTACAAGGTGACCGAGGTTGACGTTGACCTTGTACGATTTTGAGCGCCTCAAGGAATAGCGGATGAGAGACGAAGATCTGCAGCGATTCATTACTGAATGGGACGCTCTATTGTTGGATTGCCGAGAAGCACCCGACCACAAGATCCTCGAATCTCTGCTTCGCATTCAGATTCGCAGACGCGCTTGGATGAAACAAGATATGTACGAGTATCAGAGAATGAAAACGAGCGGCCCGCATCGTACCTACGAGTGGCTTCGCCAAAGAGTTCTCGACGTTCTGGAGATGAAACAACTCGGGAAGAACCAGAACAAGCTACGGTACGAGTATATATGAGAATCGTTCTCAGGCGAACATCTGCGCCGCATGGAACAAAGGCAACTGTCGGAATGGGGATCGTTGCAAGGCATTGCGTACATACTCCAGGGAAGGCAAAAACGGCAGATCTTCCCGTCCTTCGAACGCCGGCGGCCACGCCCGCCGCAGCGTGTCTGCCCCTGCAAGTTCCAAAAACATGCCAGGCACGAAGCCCTTCTGCTTTGAATTCGCCAAGCGTTGTTCCTGCGCGCGTGGTGACAGGTGCAACTTCCCGCACATGGCGCAGTGCAGTTGCTTCGTCCAGAATGAGCCACCTCGCTGCTGGCACGAAGACACCTGAAAAGGAGCCCCAGCCGCCCGCGGAATCCCAGTCAGGACAGCCGCGGCCGCCCACCATCCCGCGGATGTGGGAGCAGACGCTCTCCGCAACGCGGGAGGTTCCGGAACGCGGGGGGCTCGTATGACCGACGTGACCACAAACGCCAACGCGACCGCTCTCGATATATCATCCTCCCGGAGATTTACAGACTCGAAGCCAGTCGAGAGGTCGATGCGATAGATCATCACGATCATCCTCCCGAGGCAGAGACGGACGTGGCGGAGGACGCGGCAGCCCACTTGGCCGCGACAGATCATCAGGCAGCAACAGAGGGCGTGACCGACGCCCCATGAGCCGCAGTTCATCTCGTGGCTTTCCTCGGCATCGCGCACGTTATCCTGTTATTGGTCGCCTTCCACGCCGCTACGACCGCAGTTGCGTCATCCGTGACGAGACCCTCATGGCCGTGCACAAGGCCAATAATGCATGTACCACGCCGCGACGTCGGATAATTTTCGACACAGACACCGTGGAGTATTTCCCGTACACCGTCTCCGGCAAGGCTACTCTCGACAAGTGGATCGACAAGCCGAATGAAGGCGACATTGTCAACATACCAGATCCGGTCCCACAGTGGTGGTGGAAACAGAATGCTCAAGCTCTTCAATGTTGCCAACGGTAGCTCGATTGTGGTACAGGGACCTACAGGACGACCGACGCGCTCTAGTATCGGTGGCAACGCCCGCTGCGATTCCAGGTTCTCTCGACTTCACAACGGAGTCACTTGAGACGATCCAGGAGTCGGTGGCGGCACCTACCGTCGACCCTCCACGATCGACAGCCGCCCCGACCCGCTCCTGGGTTCTCGACAGTGGCTCTGCGCACCACATCCAGGACAAGAACGAGCTTGCGCAGACCGAATCTGATCGCATCTCTATCCGCGAGGAACATATGCTGGAAACGGCCAATGGTGACCGTGCTGTCAACGAGCACTTCGAGATCCAACGACCAGAGGTAGGCTGACGGAGTTCAGCTCCTGCCCTGCCTGATTGTCCTTCGTTGCTCTCAGTGGGACAACTAATCGAAGTTGAGGGTTTTCGGCAGCTCGGGGACCCCGACCTGGGCTACCTGCTCCAGGATCCGGGGGGCCAGTTGTGCAAAGTTCTCGTCGACAACCGAGTTTCAGAACTACGCCTCGACGGTCTTGCAAAGATACCACCGCCTTGACTGTGCACTTCCACAGCACCACGACGTCGCAGGCGCAAGCGTTCTCCTTCACGCTGCCTTGACACATGTTGGTGATGCAAGGACCCAGCGGAGTTACCACCGACATCCGAACCACGGCTCCACCGCGAGAACTGCCCGAAGAGACAATTCAAAGTTTCGCCCCGTGGCTCGAATACGCCTCAGCAGCAGCGTTCATCTCACTCATGCGGAGGGCCTGCAAGCACCTGCGGGGATACCCCAGGCACAGTTCAGGCACATCCCATCGATCCGATCGACACCACGTCGTCCTACCTCGAGGATCTGGATCTGCCGGTGGCGACGCCTGCTGAGCCCCGCTCCGATGGTGACCGTGTTCTTCCGAACCGTCAAAAGAAGTCCATCGGCCCTATGCACTACGTGACCCACAGCCCTAAACACCCCGACTGCGAGGTCTGCCCTCGCACCATGGCGCAGAACGCCCCGCGCGGACGACAGCGTAAGCCGCATCCGCCCGCAGCCCCCATGGACGAGGACATTGTCTACGAGGCTTTCGTGCCGAAGAAGTTCGTGGAGGCGCTGACTGCCGACCACTTTGTCTTGGCCAAAGACGATGCCGCTGGCAAACGTGGCGACAAGTACGCACTCGTCGTCCTCGACAGATAAGTCGGCATCATCACGGCATACCCAGCCGCACACAAGGACGCAGCTACAACGAAGGCATCCTTTCAGCAGTTCAGCGCCGCGAACGACGACGTGAAGCATATCCATACAGATAACTCCAGAGAGCTTCTGAAAGCGCGCCGCCAGCCGGGATGGCGACGCGACACTAGTACTCCTCATCGTCCACAGACGAATGGACTGATCGAGCGCATTGTCAAGATCGTCATTCTGGGTACTCGAGCTGTGTTACACATGTCTGGGCTGGGGCACGAGCGGTGGATGGAGGCCATGCAGGCCTTCTGCTGTGGACACAACTTTGTGCATGTATCCATTGGCGTTGCTGCCCTCAGCGATGAGCGCACAGAGAAGACAGCACACGAAATTCGATTGGGTGAAAGTTTCCCCGGGCACTGCATACCTTTTGGTGCTCGGATCTTTTGGACATGCCTCAATCTCAAAATCAACAAGGAGACGGCGAAGTTTGAATAACATACTCGGGAACGGTTATTCATTGGTTACCACCTACACTCCGGTGGACGTTGGTCTGTAGATTATCTCGTCTTGGACACGGCTACATACGCCAAACACCTGGCGGCGACATGTGTCATGTGCACAGAGTCAAGGACATCATCATCCCGGACGGCAAGTTCACCTTTCCCTGTGAAGGGCGGCACCCTACGACACCACAACCCTGATGCACGCGACGAGGTCAAGGCAGCTACGTCTCGCCCCCTGGCGACACACCTCCGCCTGACCTACCGCTCACCTACCCGACAGAGTGGAATAACCCCTCTCTCATACCGCCGGACGTCAGTCCAGCTGCTGCCCATCCATCAGCTCCAGAAGTCGCTGCACCAGCGCCAGAGCCTGATTATTGGGAGCAGCGTGGATACTGCATCATCCGGCACATCCGTACCCCGCGAAAGAAGCTTTTCCGTCCGACGGACGATGTGATGAAAATTATTGTTCCTGTCGATCAGCTAGATGTCACAAAGGACTTCGAGACGACTTCTACCTTCGAGGGCGAGAGTGTCTTTCGAGACGTTTGGGACGGTGTTAGTGCCGCAGACCACCGTGAATTTAGTGAGCCATGGACCGGCCTGGCCTGGTTCGATTCTACGAGCTCCCCAAGATGTTGCCAGACGGCAAGATGGTGGTCCGCGGTCGTGAGACACGCGTTCAGGCTACTACGCGCCCAGACCACATCCTTCCCGAACATTGGAAGACTTTATCCCGAGGCCAACAGAAGAGAGAAATTGATTTCGCAGGAGACATCAAACGAGCCCGCGAGGTACGTGAGCGGGCTGCCCTTCGGGTGCGGACACACTAGGACCAACGAGCTAAAATCTTTCGCACTACAATGGCTGGTGGACCTACATGGAATACCGTGGAACGCCGTACTACCTATGATATGGACAGCGGAGCTGTCATTCGAGCCGAGGACGTCAAGGGCGTGACAAACAAGGAGATCCTCTATGTCAGAATTCCTGGTGGGCCACGCGACATTACCACAATATCATACTACCGCCAACCCTCAACATCGCCTGCCGGAGTTGCACGTTCTCTGGTATTGATCGACAGTGTGGGCTACGACGTCGGGCGTGTGAACCCGGCCAACCGCAAGTTGACCCCGTCGGTAGCAATGCCCACTATGCCACGTGGACCCGATTACGCACAGGCACACAAAGAAAAGCTACTTGCGCCATCATGGGCACGCCCTGCCCTGGTTACACGAAATCTGAACAAACGCGATGTTGCTGCTGAGCCACGAGCACAAGAGGCCCTACGCAAGGAACACGAACGCCTTGAGAAGAAACAGACATGGATGATCGAAACCGTTGCTGAAAAAAAGAAGACGTTGAGGCAGATGCGATTCGCATTGGGAAGGAAGTTCACTTCTTCAACATTTTGGAGCTCTCATCTGTGACATGAAGAATTTCCTCTGGAACTACGCAAGTTCAAAGGCCGCGTGGTGGTTCAGGGCAGCACTGGCAAAGACGAGACTGGCTTAGCTGCCATTTTCGCTGACGCGGCGCCCAGTGCGTCACACATTGGGGCTTCTAAGCTTTGTGACGCCACCGCCTTCTTGCCAAATTACGGCGGCGAACAGAGTGACGCGCCAGGCGCGTGCATTCAGGCCTTACTGTACGGAGACGGCCAGATTGACCCGGTCGATACGTGGATTACGCTCCCCAAGTGGCGTCAGCCTGACTCCTGGGCTCAACGCAGGAACCCAGTGCGCCGGCTCCGCTTGGCACTCTACGGACACCCCTTGGCAGGCGCGCTCTGGGAGCGCAATTGTCGCGCCTGCCTGGAGAGCATCGGTTTCGAGCCCATCTTTGGTTGGGAATGCGTGTGGAGACGCAAGAAACTGGGCCTGATACTCTTCGTATACGTGGACGACTTCAAGCTTGCGGGGCCCGCCGCCAAACTTCAGGCCGGCTGGGGCCTGGTCCGCTGGTGCGGCATCGAGCTCGATCCGCCTACGCCGTACTCTCAATACCTTGGCTGTGGACAACAGGCCCATGACGTTCCGCAGAGCGTCTTCGACCAGCGGACGGCTACCATTCGCGCAATGTTACCCAACCACAGCGAGCAATATTATCATACAGCTAAACCAGTTCGTGGTGTCCGACATGATTTGTTTGGTTTTGCCGATCAATGCATAGAGCGCTACCTTGAGTGCGCCTCCAAGCGCACCAAAAAGCCAGGCTCGCGCCGCAAACGCTCCGACTCCCCGAGGGCTTCGCGATCTACATCGCCTGGCTCTTCTGGGTCGGTCGCGAGACCCACTGGCGTGCTCAACGTTCGGTCGCGATCGTCCAGCCCAGCTGGGTCGGACGAGAGACCTACTGATCTGTCGCATACTACGACTGTCACTTACGACGACCTTCCCGCCGCAGGGACACCTGGTATCGAGGGCACTTCCTTTCTTGAGTCCGATTACTCTGACGAGGGCATCCTCGACCAGGACGCGGCGAGCGTGTCGTTGAAGATTCTCTACCTGGCACGATGCCGTCGTTTTGATATATTGCACCCGGTGTGCATGTTAGCCAGAGAGATTACCAAGTGGAACACTACGTGTGACAAACGCCTTCATCGGCTCATCCGCTACCCCAAGACGACTCGTACACACTTCTACATGGATGGGCCGGTGATTTTCAGGACCAGTTGTCCATCATGCTCTTCATTGATGCCTCTTCTGCCGACTGCATTTCTTCCTCTAAGTCCACCACAGTCGTCTTCGCAACGCTCGTTGGACCAAGCACATTCTTCCCCGTCAGTGCCGTGTGCAAGAAACAGACGGTCGTCTCTCACTCCTCCACGGAGTCCGAGATCGTCGCCTTCGGTCCGATCGAGAAGGGAGCATATTGGCAGCCTACTTGGTAGCTATCTTGGGGCCATTTTGGGGCCCTCATTGGGCCATCGTGGAGGACATCGACCAAAAAAGGGGGCGGGGCCGATGAGCGCCCCCCTCTAGAGCCCGAAAAGTTTCTTATTCGGGCCCTCTTGGGCCGCTCTTGGGACGCCCTCGAGGCCCAGGGAGGGGGGGGGGCGGAGAAGAACACCTCTTCTGGGATGGAAGCAGGATGTTGGCAGAAATGATTTGCCAAGCCACCGACGCCCAAAGTGCTGGTGGGCTGGGGGACTGGGGACTCAAACTCAGACAGGTGGCGAGGCCCGCGCATGGGGGCCAAGTCCTCAAAGAGAGCACGACAACGATGACGACGACGACGGCAGACGCTGAGACAGCGGCGGCCGGCATGCAACAGAAGTGGGCGCCGCAAAATGTTGGCTTGATCCAGGACTATACAAATTTAAACCGTCGCCCAGGAGGCACTCGCGGCAGCCGAAGCTTGCGCGCGGCGAGGGTCCCATGGGCGGTCACCGATTGTTTGCACCAAGGGTGGGCCAAACATTCGATGAACGCCGGGATCGGTGGGCGGCCTGCGAAACGGCACGAAAAACAACCACAAACCCACACAGACATGACCCCTAACGAGCCATGTAATCCTTTAGAATATGCATACTCAAGCACCTAGGGCCCACATGCATTGGAGGCCTGTTGTTTTTCGAGGTCATCCAAAACTTTGGGGCAGTGGACAGTTACTTGCCCCAAGTGTGCATCTGCACAGATACACCGTCCGTTTGTCAGTTTCGCTAATTTTAGTGATACTGGCCCTGTTTTTTTCACGGCCCGCCTGCTGCAATCACGTGCACTGAAGCATCATGACTAATCGCATGAGCGGCAGCACACGTCAGGACCAGTTGATCTGATCACGTGGCCGTTCCCCTCTGGGGCTCGACGTTCGGCGTTCGGAAGGACAAGTTTGTCCTGACTGGTCGCCCAGCAGGCTGCACAGCGATGCCTCGAAGTTCTCGCATGCCAGACTAAGTGGTGGCTCATCGCCGCGGGAGGAACCCAACCAGCAACCCAGGAGCAGGAGGACCCAAGGGCGAGGGCGTTGGGTTGGGACACTGTTCGAGTGATTTCAGGTCGTCAGACACCACATACAACAAACTTAACAAGGACTGCATGAGTAGTTTTGCTACTCTGAACTCGCGTCTGGGCTGTTTCGTCGACAGTGTGGTGAGCAGCTCCACGTTTAGCATACAGATCTGCAGCAGTATTCGCCCGAGTAAACCAGAAACGTTATGAACGATGGGTTTCACCTTATGTGGACGTGGTCATACTCGATACCCTTCGCCTTTTCATATGTTGCACGTTATATGTCCGCATCTACAGCCATGCCAGAACAGGACGCAGACACAGGAAGGTTGAACGAATCGATAACCCAGAGACGTCTTGGACGAGATTGGGATGAACACGGGCAATTGCAATCGGAGTCCCCATTCTATTGGCGGACGCCATGGGGGAACCACACCTGAATGTTCGTGCAGGCCTTAACCATTTCCAAAAGCATAGCACACAACAATTCATCCCTGTGTTCACCACCTTCACCCACTCCAGCTCCACGTCGGTGGAGGGAGAGGGAAGTCGTCATTCGGGGTCCGGAGCGAGTGCGGTATACCAGACGGGGTCCTGGGGAGTGGGGAGAAGGGACAGGGAGGAGGAGAGGGATGATATCGGGGGAGGGGCTGGAGGAGGAGGGGGAGCAACGGGGGGCGGGAAGGGGGCGGCAGCAGGGTGCGGGGAACCGCAGTGGGAGGGCGTGGCGGGGAGGGGACGTGGGGAGCTGGAGGCGCGAGGGGCGGGGCGGCATGGCAAAGGGGGAGGGGTGCGCGAGGGGGCGGGAGGCGTGAGGGGCGGCGAGGGGGGGGGCGGCATGGGGGGGCGGGTCCGGGAGGCCCGCAAGCCCTTCCTGTCCGACCTACCAGAGGCCGCGCGGGCCGACCCGCGGGCTGCCGCGGCCCCGTGCAGAAGAAGGAGAGGGGGCGAGCCAGACAGCATGGCGGTATCAACTCAAGCAGTGGCGAAGCGTCCCGGCTCGCTTATAGTCCCACCAAACAGTGTTCTAAGTACCTTTTGTGGTCTGCACGAAATGTTCACAGAACATGTCTGGCTGATATTGTATTGTTTTAACACATCGGGTTTATGCTCTAAGAGCATTGTTGTGGTTCTTAGAACATTTTTGGGTTCTAGGAACATTTGGTGGTAGGGCTATAGGAATGCCAGGACGGTCGGCCCCTGCTCACTCGACGTTGGCCATTGTTATGGTGAGGATGAGGATGAAAATGAGGATCATGATGATGAGGATAACGGCGACGGTGGTGTTGATGTTGAGGATGTTTTATGATGTTGTTGATCATGATTCAGAGGATGAGGATGAGGACGATGATGAGGATGATGTGTCATATCTTGATGGTAATGATGATGTTGTTGATGCTGATGGGTTTCATGATGTTGCTGATGATGATCCTGAAAATCATGATGATGAACATGATGCTGATGGTGATGATGGTGGTGATGATGGTGGTGATGATGGTGATGATTGCGATGATGATTGATGGCGACGATGATGATAAGGATATGACGGTGACGATGTTGATATTCATGATGATGATGGTGGGGATGTTGATGGTGATGACGACAACGACGACGGCGACGACGATGAGGATGTTGATGGTGACGATGACAATGATGATAATTCTGATGATGATGCTGACGATGATGATGATGCTGGTGATGATGCTGCGGATGATAATACTAATGCAATGCTAATTATGCTATTGCTGACTATGATGGTGAATCTAATGATGAGTTTGGCGATGATGGTGGCCATGACTATGCGGCTGATGGGTATGCGATACGGGCGCCGTTATTGTTAGTGCTTTTGCTGGTGATGATGATTTAGAGGATGAAAATGATGACAATGATGATGATGAGGATTCAGATTCTGATGCTGCTGCTGATGATGATGATGGTGGGGCTGATCACGATTATGATGAGATCTACAATTCTGATGGTGACGATGCTGATGGTAATAATCATGTTGATGATGGGGACTGATGGCGATGATGATGATTATGATGATAATGATATGACGGGTGATGATGTTGATATTGAAGATGGCAATGATATTGGGGATGTTGATGGTGATGACGACGACGATGATGATGATGATGATGCTGGTGACGATGACGATTATGATGCTGACGATGCTGACGATGTTGACGATGACGATGATGCTGATGATGCTTATGATGCTTGTGATTATGATGCTGAGGTTGGCGATGGTGATGACCATGATGATGCGGATGATGAATCTGTGGTGCGGGCGCTGGTGATGTTGATTATGTTGCCGCTGATGATGACGATCGTGGTGGTGATGGTAGTGTTGGTCGTGGTGGTCATTGTGATGGTGATGTCAGTGATGATGCCGATTATGATGATACTGTTGATGATGGTGATTATGCTATTGCTGATGATGATGATGGTGATGGCGATGATGATGATGCTGCTGATGATGTTGTTTATGACTATGCTGCTGCTGATTATGATGATGACGATGACGACGATGATGATGCTGATGATGAGAAGGAGGAGTAGGATGAATGTTGATGCTGATGTTGCTAATCATGGGAAGGTTTCTGATGCTGGTGCTGAGGATGAGGATGAGGGTCGTTCCCCATTTCTCGTTGCGAGCAAAGCCTTACGTGCAGTTTCTGTCAATTTTCGGCCTCCTGAGGCTCTCACTGGGCCCCAGGTCCCACAAACAACTACTCAGGATGAAAATCCGTTACCTGGAAAAGGGGCCCAGATTTGATGATTGTCGCCATGCCATGTTGGTAGTGATGATGCGGTCGTTGGCCTGCGGGGGTGGCCCTTGTTGCCACGGTAGGGCGCAGCTTTGACAATTTCTTCGCTTGGACCCCCGGCGTTTTCAGGGATCGATTTTGAGTTGCCATTGTTTTGACTCGCCATGCTCCAAGATGATGTTGGTGGCGGTGCTGATGATGGTGGCTGTTTGGAAGTTGGTGCCGATGTTGGTGAGCATGAGGAGCAGGAGGGAGAGGGGTAGGAAGACAAGCTAGGTGCGCTCGCGTCATATCTGACGTCCTACCCCTCCCTCCCATCCCTTACCATGGCGCTGATTTTCTCTATCCGCGGACGCGTGTCGTAGCGGACCTGTGGCTCCGCGCGCGCGTGCGTAGTGGGTGGTGGTGCGCGTGCGTGCGTGCGTGCGTGTGTGCGTGGTTGTGGTGGTGGTGGTGGTGGTGGTGGTGGTGGTGGTGGTGATGGTGGTGCTGGTGGTGGTGCTGGTGGTGGTGTGGTGGTGCTGGTGGTGCTGGTGGTGGTTGTGGTGGTGGTGGTGGTGGTGGTGGTGGTGGTGGTGGTGGTGGTGGTGTGTGTGTGTGTGTGTGCGTGTGTGCGCGTGTGCTGTGGCATGGCACGGGAAGTGACGCCAGCGCTGCAGCGGGAGCACGAGTCGGAACGGGCGGAAGCGCGGAAATGAGGCCAGCGCTGCAGCGGGAGCACGATTCGGAACGAGCGGAAGCACGGAAATGAGGCCAGCGCTGCAGCGGGAGCACGATTCGGAACGAGCGGGGCCCGAAAATGAGGCCGGCGCCTCAGCGAGAGCAGCATTTTGAAAACATTGCAGGCGAAAACCCAACTCCCGGGAATCCTGTGTGTAAAAAAGCAGGACGCGGGGGGGGTCGGCTACTCCCAGCACGCCATCAGGGGAAGAGGGAGAGTAGTATTCATATCGAGTAATTGTAGAGGAGGGTCAATGGGAGGCAGGCCTAATGGGGAGGATGAGGCGGGTGAGTGGGGTATGGGTGTGTAAGGAGATGGTGGTGGTGGTGACGGGGAGTTCATGTTGTTTTGTTGTATTTGGTTCGATTGTGCATGCTTGGGAGGCGCCCGCCAGGGATACGCGAAGCTCTGGGATGCCTCCCGCGCACACGGGTCCGACAATTCCTAGTACTCAGAGGAGCAACAGGTCATGACTATGATGAGACGTTCCAATGTCTCCAGGGCCCCATGATGTCCTCATGACCCATGCAGGCTGCAGGAACGAGGGCCGCTAGGCACTCCGGAATTCGGAGAACGTATCCTGAGCCAATGGCATCATGACATCATCTTCGTCTTGAGCACCGCCATGTTCCGTCGCCACCTCCGCCGCATCGGCAGCCTCCCAGCGGTGAGGAACACCATCGTTGGGAAAACCAAACGGTACCAATACCGCTACTCCCCTGACCTTTCCAGTGGTGCGTTCTGACCAGAATTTCGAGGCGAATCCAGCGGTAGCGACGAGGGCCTCCCAGGAGGCCCAACAAGGGGAGAACGAGAGAATGTCAGTGGTATGGGTACTTTCCCCCCTCTTGACTCCCACCAGCGGTGTGCTTCCCCCTCGTCAGCATCGCCCCCTCGTCAGCGAGCCGCCCCTCGGCGAGGGCGGCCCGGGCGGCGGGGGGCGGCGGCACCACGCCACACCCCGGGCCCCGCGCCGCGCGGAGGTGGACGCCGACATCCCCTACCGCGTCAACTTGGTGATGCTGGGCATGGCCGCGGATCAGGCGCGCGGGCAGCAAGACGTAGAGGAGGAAGAGGTACCCCACACCACTACCCTTCCCTCGTTTTCCCCGTCGTTGGGCCTCCTGGGAGGCCCTCGTGGCCACTGGATTCGCCTCGAAATTCTCGACGGTTTCCGACTCCTGTCAAGGTTCGACGCACCTGTCCTCGAGCACCTCACGTGCTCTGTGAGTGAGGCTTCCTTCCTTCCCCCTCCCCTCGTCGCCTCCTGCTCCTGCGCCTGTCTCTCCTTCGTTCCTCCTCGCCGCGTTTGGCGGTGCCTTTCCTCGAGCTCTGTGCCGCCCGCACAGCGTTCCTGCCTTCTCGCAGGCTTGGTCTGCGGGGGCTGGCGCCACAGTGCGACCCCCCGCCAGCTTTTCCAGTCTGCTGCCGTCTTCCGTCCCCGGGTCGGCTCTAATGAGGTTCGTTTTGTCCCTCGCACGTGCATTGCGGCGTTGGCCTATGTGCCTTATTTGCCAATCGTCTCGCGTTGCGCCCCTGTCGAGATTGACCCGCTCTCTGGAACCGTCCTTGGAGCCGCAGATCAAAACAGTGTAACCCCACAAGCCCATCCAGCAACGATGTCCATATGAGTTGCCCTGACCAGGGATGCGGCGAAGCATAAAGAGGAACAAAGGGATGGATGAACCGTCGTACCCCAACAGGGGGAGGAATGAGGAGGAATTGGAGGAGGAGGAGGAGGAGGAAGAGGAGAGGACAGGAGGAAGAGGAGGATGACCAGTGTAAGCCCAAGAGTCATCAACGATGTTGGAAAAAGCCCTCTCTCCAGGTTCCGTCTCCATGGGCTCCTACGACCTTTCATTGAAGGAACGGCCTCGTCGGAAAACAACCGTTTGAAATTTTGAAGCATGCCCCACCATAACCATGGGATTCCAACGCCACAGATCAACCTGACTATTGCATTTCAACGAGCCTGAATCGCGCCAGATCGCCTTTCCTGGGATTTCACCGCCGCGAATCAGCGTAACTGCTGCACCCGGATAAGCCTGAATCTCTCCAAAACACCATTTTTGGTACGTGGATCATGGGAGCCCGCAGAATTCTTGTAAAATTTATAGACGGATGTGCGCGGCGCCAAGGCGAGAGCCAACCACATTTTGAAGAGGAGCCGCCCTCAATCCGTGAAGCCTTTGCGAATTTGTAAAACGACTGCACGCGGCGCTAAGGCGAGAGCCACCTTTTGAAAACCACCCGCCCTCAACCCGTGAAACAAATTTTTGAAAACGAATGCGCACGGCGCTAAGGCGAGAGCCACGCTTTGACAAGGAACCGTCCTCCATGTGAGAAAATGTGCCAATATTGAAGCTTCAGGGTCAGAAGTGGTGAGGGAGTCTCAGGTGATCCGCCCGGTCCGCCCTGACAATTTGCCTCTGGGTGCAACAGGGGGAAGTTATTTAAAAAAAGGAATGCATTCGACGAGGAGGAGGAGGAGGAACATGGCGAGCTTGGGGGGGGGGCGCCTCTTGGCGGTCTGGGTGCCTCTTGGGTGCCTCAGAGTGCTTTTGGGGGGCCTCTGGGGGTTTCCTGGGAGTCTCTTGGGGGCATTTGGAGGGCATCTTGGGGCCTCCTTGGCCCCTGTTCGGGCCCTTTTCGGGGCGCCTCTAAACGCCTTGGAGGCGCTCCTGGAGCCATCTTGAAGAAATTGTCACAAGGGGGGGATACTCAAGTAGCCTTGCCCCTGTTGGGTGCCCGAGATCGCCTCCTGGACACTTTTTGGAGCGCTCTTGGGGCCGTCTTGGAGTTCTCTTGGGCCGCTCTGGGGGCTCTTACGGGCCGCCTTGGAGCTGTTTTGAGGCCTGGGAAGGCCATCGAAAGCAAAAAGGCGATACGGCCAAATTCATGGACTTTCTTTTGTTTTTGAAGGATGTCGGTCTCTCGGCGGCCATCTGTGAAAGTTCCATGGCCACTTGGAGCCATCTTAGAGCTGTCTTCGGGTTTCTTGGAGCGTCTTGGGGGCCATCTGTAGCCATCTTGGGTTATCTTGAGCTTCCATCTGTCAGGCCGCTGCGATGCAGTCCAAGCCGGGGGGACAGGAGCACGGCCATAGAATTGTGCTCGCCGCCGACACCGCGTTCATATTCGAGGACAGTCTTCGGGGTAGGCTCGCGAGTGCGGGACGCTCGACGAACTGCTTACACCATGTTCGGGGCGAAGGCTCGCATACCCTCGCACGCACACGTGCGGCTCCCACGTGCGGGTGCACGACCTTCCGCGGCGATGAGTATAGCGGCGACGACGACGCACGACGTCGATCGCCGAACGTCGAGCGACGACGAGGACAACGAGGGCGACAACGACGACGACGACGACGAAGACGACCAGCTTCGTCCGACGACGGCGACGACGACGGCGGCGACAACGACGAGGCCTCTGGAAGCTTCCGGACGGCGACCGACCGCGCCGGCGGCGGCGGCGGCCGACGGCGGCCCCGAGAGGTGGCGCAGTCGGCCTGCCAGAGCGCGGCTGCCCGGTCGCTGGTCGCGAGGCCCCCGCAGGAGAAGGAGGAGCTTCTGCCCCGCCGCTCGCCGCCGTCGCTGGTCGGCGGTCCGGTCGCTGGTCGCGCGGGGAGGAGGAGGCCGGAGAAGGAGGTCCGGTCGCGGTCGCGAGGCCCCCGGAGGAAAAGCAGGCGCGGTGCGCGGTCTTGCCGAGACCGGCGTTCGAAGATCTGGACCATCCTGGAGCATTGGGCTCGTCCCCTGGTGATATTTCGCGGGCGTGGCCGGTGGGGGGGGGAGGGGGGTCACGGGGTCGGTCTCGTCACGATTCATGCTGGTGCCGTTTGGACATGGCTCATTCCCAGAAGGCGCTGGGGCGAATCTTGACGTGACAAGGGGTGGGAGGGAGGGGGGGGAGGCGGGGCTGGTCACGGAGGTTGTTCGGCCACGCGCAGCGGGGGGCAGGGGGAGGGTGGAAAACTCCTTATAAACACCCTTGCTTCTCAGACGGCGCGGGCCTTGTCTATAAATGTAAGGCCCGCGCCCTCTAGGAAGCAGCCTCCTAAGAAGCCTTCCCCCCTCCCCCTCCCCCTTGTGCGCGCCGCCAAGTTGTGGCTGATAGTAACACCATGGGCGCCAACAGTACGCACCAAGCAAAAAACAGTGCACAGGGAGTGGGCGTCGGAGCAGTGGCAAGGCGCCCCAGCCCCGCCGCTCCCGCCGCTGGTCTGCTGCCGAGGATCCTCGAGGTCTTCGGGCGCTCGCCGCCCCGCCGCTGCCGCCGCTCCGCCGAGGAGGTTCTCGAGGTCTTCGGTCGCGCGGCCCCGCCGCTGCCGCCCTGTCTGCTGCCGAGGTCGGCCACGCGCAGAGGGGGGCAGGGGGAGGGGGGAGGGCTTCTCAGAAGCACTCCAGCTTCTGAGACGGCGCGGGCCTTCTCTGCAGACGCAAGGCCGTGGCCTTCTAGGAAGCAACCTCCTGACAACACACACACACACACCCATACCCGAAGGAGGGTTGGAGAGTGCTGTGGGTGCGTGTTGTCGGAGAGGGGTCCCCGCTCGAACGGGAGCGCCCCCCGGGGTCCGACAACCCGCACCCATACCCATAGCGGTATGGGTGCGTGTTGTTTTTTCGCCCGATGCTATCCTTGTCATGGCCTCGTCTTATGATGCCTTCCAGCAGCTGCGACTCGCCGTGGGTGGACATCCCGGACGGGGGTCTCAATGCTCGCCCTGAGCGGTCGGTTGAGATCGGAGGCCCTTCGCGCGCCGCCGCCGCTGCACGTTTCCAAGTCTCCGATGTCTCTTGGCATCGATCGGACGCGTGCATGTTTCTCGGCGCGGACAATCGAGGAGCATCGTGAACGTTTTTGTTTTTCCCCTCCCCAGGATACCCGGGCCAAACCCCCATTCCTCACCGGGTAATTACCGCTGCCGATCGTACTCTGAGGGGGTGGCCTGGACCCACCCCCCCTACATGCCGGGGGTGCACAGGCGATTGATGCGCCAGTGGCGCGGACGCACCCTGGCGGGTGCACGCCGCGGCCGCCGTTACCTTTACCCTCCCGCCCGAGCCCTCCCCCCTGGTCATTTCCCAGGCAATTACCCTGCGACGTACCCAACCCACGTGCATCAAATGGCAAGAGGAGTATGCCAACATTAGCAGGAACAGCGACAGTGTAGACGCGGCGATTTGCTGTGCAAGCTACATGGGATGCGCATGCGTTGCACGATTCACAGGACGACGATCGAAAGAACGAGGCTTGAGGCCCCAGGATCGAAGAAGAACGGGTACGGGAACGAGGGGTAGGAGAGGGATGGAATGGAGGGCGGGGGGGGCGAAAGGCCATCGCGGAAGCAGCAGCATGCATGGAGAAGGTGAGGCGGGGAATAGGACGACGATGAAAGTGGCGGGAGGAGACAGAAGACTGCCGCGTTTTTCAGGCGCGAGCTAAACCCGCAGCGCTGCCTGCGCCATGTCGTCGCAGAGTTCCACATGATAAAACTTATTTAGAGTGCAAGGAACGAGCGAGGCGTAGCTCGCCCGCTAGCTTTTCCGCCTCCTTCCCGCACATTTCAGTGCGGGAGCTGAACGCTCGCAGGCGCGCCGCCAGGTCTGCGGGAGGCCCGCGGGAAAGAAACTCAAGGCCGGGGTCGCGCATCATCAATCGGTTGTCCATCGTCCAAAGTTGCACTGGCGACGTACTGGTTGAACGCGGAGCGAGCAGCATCACGCGCGTGCCTGAACGCCACGCAGGTACAGTGCACGCGCGATTGGGACTTCAGGTCGATCACGCGCGTCTCCACCAGGCTTGGCAACGCCACGCGACAGAGGATCTCACTGCGGTCTGCCATGCTGCTGTCCGCGAATGCAATGCGCTGCCTGCAAGTAAGGCGGCGGCGCCCGCTTGTCTCAGAAGATGTCCCCGCGGGCCCGAAGGGCGACCGCCAGCTAGAGCCGCGGCGCCGGCAGGCCAGATGAGGATCATGCAACAGCAAAGACGATGACAGAGCAACGAGGTATCGGCGAGTGCATGACCGGCCTCCGTTGCCTGCACTTATTTCCTGTAGTTCCCCTAGCTCATCGAGCTCAGCAGATGTTTGCGCGGGCCCGAAGGACGACCGCCAGCTCGAGTCGCAGCGCCGACGAGCTGCATCACCCCAGGAGACACTGGCACACAACGATTTGACGTCAGTCAGTGCCAGACCACTCCATGTCTAGTTCCTCGCACACATACAGTCGATCGCAGATGCGGGATAATCGAAGTAGAATGACGGGTCCAATCTGCGTCCGCGTAGGACGTCACTATGCTGGACCCCGCAGCAGGTCTCGAAAGTGGCGACAGTTTCGTGGGCCCCACAGCAGCCCTCGAACGTGGCGACAGTTTCACAGATCGCAGACCCCCAGCGCTGGCGAGGTCTAATCTGAGCCCCGTAGGACGTCACTCCGCTGGCCCCCCAAGCAGCCTTCGAAAGTGGCGACAGTTTCACAGATCGCAGCCCCCCAGGGATGGCGAGGTCTAATCTGTATCCCCGTAGGGCGTCACTAGCCTTCGATCGACAGCCCCCCAGGGATGGCGAGGTCACTCCGCTGGGCCCCCCAGCAGCCTCGAAAGTGGCGACAGTTTCACAGATCGCAGCCCCCCAGGGATGGCGAGGTCTAATCTGAATCCCCGTAGGGCGTCACTCCGCTGGGCCCCCCAGCAGCCTCGAAAGTGGCGACAGTTTCACAGATCGCAGCCCCCCAGGGATGGCGAGGTCTAATCTGAGTCCCCGTAGGGCGTCACTCCGCTGGGCCCCCCAGCAGCCTTCGAAAGTGGCGACAGTTTCACAGATCGCAGCCCCCCAGGGATGGCGAGGTCTAATCTGAATCCCCGTAGGGCGTCACTCCGCTGGGCCCCCCAGCAGCCTCGAAAGTGGCGACAGTTTCACAGATCGCAGCCCCCCAGGGATGGCGAGGTCTAATCTGAATCCCCGTAGGGCGTCACTCCGCTGGGCCCCCCAGCAGGCCTCGAAAGTGGCGATAGTTTCGCAGATCGCAGCCCCCCAGGGATGGCGAGGTCTGATCTGAGTCCCCGTAGGGCGTCGCTCCGCTGGCCACCCCAGCAGGCCTCGAAAGTGGCGACAATTTCGCAGATCGCAGCCCCCCAGAGATGGCGAGGTCTAATCTAACTCCCCGTGGGGCGTCACTCCGCTGGCCACCCCAGCAGCCTTCGAAAGTGGCGACAGTTTCACAAATCGCAGCCCCCCAGGGATGGCGAGGTCCAATCTGAGTCCCCGTAGGGCGTCACTCCGCTGGCCACCCCAGCAGCCCTCGAAAGTGGCGACAGTTTCGCAGATCGCAGCCCCCCAGGGATGGCGAGGTCCAATCTGAGTCCCCGTAGGGCGTCGCTCCGCTGGCCACCCCAGCAGCCCTCGAAAGCGGCGACAGTTTCGCAGATCGCAGCCCCCCAGGGATGGCGAGGTCGAATCTGAGTCCCCGTAGGGCGTCACTCCGCTGGCCACCCCAGCAGTCCTCGAAAATGGCAACAGTTTCACAGATCGCAGCCCCCCAGGGATGGCGAGGTCTGATCTGAGTCCCCGTGGGGCGTCACTCTGCTGGCCACCCCAGCAGCCCTCGAAAGTGACGACAGTCTCGCAAACCGCCGCCCCCCAGGGATGGCGAGGGGCAAGCTAGGTAAAAGGCAAGCGAGAAGAGGAGGAACGAAGAGAGGAAAAGGGATGCAAGAGAGGAAGGGAGGAGAAGAGGAGGGGTAAGAGCAAAAGAAGAGAGGAGGAGGCGGGAGGAGGAGGAGGTGGAGACCACAGTGCCCTATTCAAAACGAGTACCCAACGCAGGAGGGTTGGGAAAAAACAGTTTCACCTTGCGAACAAAGGAACGCACGAGTCCGAAGCATGCACGGGGAATAGGTACCCGAGCGATGGCAATGTTCTGAAGCTCATCAGTCCAGAGTCTCCTTTGCCGTTTTCGGCCTCTGGGGGCCCAGGTCGGGTGTTGCTACAAAGGTTTTCCTTGCCCGAGTTGTCACCAAGATTCCCAAGAAGGTTCAGATGTCCTTCAGAGCACTTCCCCACGAGGCCCAGAGGGCCCCAGACGCTCCGGTGCAAAAAGCTGGGGACACCTTGGGCCAGGACCATTTCGTCTTGATTCTCTCGAGTTGGTGGTAGTCCAGCTACGATGTCAACGGCTTCCGCTGGGTATTTTTTCATCGTCGATTCCGAGTAGACCTCAAAGCCCCCAAACTCAGGAATGGCGTTCTTTTCTTAGACTTCCTCGCAATTCACTCGAGTTCGTGAGTGGCCCGCTGGCCTGCCAGCTCGCGTGACTGCCATGGCGGCGCGGTGCGCACACAGAGTGAGGGCATTGCCGAATGCTTCTCCTAAGAGCTGGTATGAAGAGCAGCACCCCTCAGCGGGGTTGGACCAGAGACATGGCTATAGTGACTGCAAGGGCGAGGGAGTCACGACCGAACGTCAGAGCAGTTTGTTGGATCACATGTTCGCAAGATGGTCGTCGTCTTTCTCGTCTTCGTCTCCGATTGATAGGGTCGAGGTCCGAGGGTCCAGCACAGCGGGTTTTTGACACTCATGAGCCTTGTTGGGCCTCTTGGGCCCCATGGCCTTGGCTGGATCCGCCTCGAGATTCTGGCCAGGACGCCCCCCCAGGAGAGTATTTGGGGTCGCCGTGGCCGCCGCCGTCGTCAAAGGTGGCAGTGTGGCACGGGCCAGGCGGCCTCATCTTGGACAGGCCTCGCAGATGACGAAGCTTCTCTGTCGAACACCGTCCAGACCAAGCTCGACCCCACTCCGCCACGACCGCCGAGGTGTCCTCGAAGCACGGCGAGAGGTGCCAGCGCGTCGAAGCAGAGAGGTGCAGCCAGCAGGTATCTTCGAGGAGCGGCGACAAGCGCCAGCGCGTCGAAGTGTGGACGTGCAGCCAGCATTGGGACACAACTCCTGGGAGGCTTGATTCAGCGTCTCGGTGGTATATCCGTGGTCGAAAGCGGGTCGCCGCATCTTGCATGATCCTGTTAACTTCCGTTTCATCCCAGGCTCAATCCTGGCTAATCTGGCTGATTGGTTTTCTACTCGGGCTTGATAGCCCCCAATCGTTCTCACGAGAGGCGTCCCAGGAGTTACTTCCTCATCACTCGTCCTCCTGACCAGCCTCGTCTCCGTTCTCGCACTCATATTCGTCGTCACCGCCCTCCCCGCAGGAGACCCGCGCTGCTGGGGGGGACTTCCTGGCGGAAGTGTTTTCCGCGGCCTCGGAGACCGCTGCTGGCGAGGACGCGGTGGGTCGGGGGCGGCGGCGACTTCGGCCCGCGGTCCTCGCCTTGTCTGCTGCATGACCCCCAGGCCTCGGACGCCTCTGCCAAGGGCGATCGGGGCCCCCACACGGTGCGGTGACCACACCGTGTGGTGAGCCAGTGGGGATTTCGCTTCACCTCACGGTCGTGGAACTTGGGTCGTTCTCCGGGCATGTCTCGGGCAAATGGCGTCCAAGTCCAAAGACCTTGCGGTGACGGATCGTGGGGTTCGGCCTGGGCAACGACGGTTGCACGCCAGAGGAAAACACCGCGATCTCAACGCGGCACCACCGCCGGAGCGAGGAGCAGCGGGGGTTTCAGCACCTTGGCGCCGCCTCCAGCGGTGCCCTGAGAGCGCTCCGCGACCCAGGGTTGGGGTGTTGAGACCGCCCCGGGCTCTGCGGGGAGTGCTTGTGCGCAGCCCCAGGCCTTACCAACCAGGGCGACCTCCAGCGAAGAGGTCCACGATGCCTCCCTGAATCTGGGGATAGGGGATGCCTCGAGCGGGAATTGGGGCCACACCACCAGGAGGTTCCCCGCCCGGCTCCTCGCCGCAGTGGTAGTTGTGCCGATCTCTCTGTTTCTGAGCATGGCTGGGGCTTTAAGATCTCCCATATTGCGTGGCCCCCTCTTCGTCTTTCCACCACGTCCCCTGCCCCCCCCTCCCCCCTCTTCGGCGCATCCGATCACGGCAGCGCAGCTCCGTGGTGATCGCGGAGCGGCGGAGGCGGTGTCGGAGAGCAATCTAGGTCGGAAGCATACTGTTGTTCGGAGGCACGCGCGGTCTTCTTGGACCAGCCTCCGGCGCCGCCCCTGGCGCTCCGCCCACCAGGGAAGGTGACCAAACACCGATCGAAGAAATCCGCGCGGACCTCGGACAGCTTATGCTTGCGCGATCTTCTTTGTGCTATGCTTCAGAACGTGCTGCAAGTTGCCGAGCACACCGGGGCGAGTAGAGGCTGTCGGGGCAAAGTCGCTTGTGAATTGGCAATGCTGGATCGCGGGCGTCACAGCTTGCCTCGGACGACTTGAAGTGAACACGGCCGAAGTTCACATTTTTCTTCGTCGGGTCCACCTCCGGCCTCAGCTTTGTCAAGAAAGAAGCGCTCGGGAGGCCAGCCTTGAGGGAGGGATCGAAAGGAGCTGCTGGGTTGCACCTGAATCGTGACCAGGGGTATTCGAACATCAGTTTACGTGGACAGCCGATCTGGAAGGCGTGAGTGGGTTTGCCCGCGAAGCGATTTGGAAGCACCTTGTGACGGATGGCGAATGCTCTCCTGCCCTCCTCTTGGACCAGCCTCTGTCCCCGGCATCGTTGCGGGGACGTCGGGCCCCTCTGCTCATGGTCCGTACCCGTTCGGGAGCTCGGGCCGTTGTCTTTGATGGCTGGGATTTCGTGCTCCTGCACATGGCCAGGGAGTGGCTTCACTGCTGCTGCTGTCATGGAAGGTTGGTGGGCACGCGCGCACGACTCCTGTTTGGTCGCTGTCCGATATGTCTGGCGGGATTGGACCAGGCCATGAAACCAGCGATTTGGTGAACTGCCACTTCGGCGCGGTTCACTTCAACTGTAGCTTCAAGAAGCTCTTATGTATACGCTGTGTCTGTTTACTCCTCTTGTCGCAGGTTATGTTGCATCTTAGAATTCCCGGCAGGCAATCATCGTCGTAATCTGAGGGTGGCGTTCTGTCCATTCGTTGATGTGACTTGTCGCTTTGCCGCATTTGGCAGCAGCGGCCTGGTTGGCTTATATGTATTGACGTGGTCTCCCGTCCCTCTGGCGTGGTCGAGGAAGATGAGGATAAGAGGAATGAGGATGATGATGACGATGATGATGAGGAGGAGGAGGAGGATGAGGATGAGTACGAGGAGGAGTTGAACGCAAGAACGCTACCTGGATGTTGTCGCGAACTTGCTCGATGACGCCTGCTTTCGGTTGAGGAGTGGTCGCGTGGTGATTGAACTGCTCATCTATCCGCTATTGTCGTCGCGGACGCAGGAGTAGTTAGTAGGTAGTGGTGACGGTAGTGGTAATGGCAGTGGTAATGGTAGTGATAGTGGTAGTTGTAGCGTTGGTGGGATTTTGTGTATCTTTATGACTCACATGATTAGTAGGAGTAGCAGTAGTAGTAGTAGTAGTAGTAGTAGTAGTAGTAGTAGTAGTAGTAGGGGTAGTAGTAGTCGTCGTCGTAGTCGTAGCCGTAGCAGCAGTAGTAGCCTTTACCGTAGTAGTCGTAGTAGCAATAGTAGTCGTAGTCATAGAAGAAGAAGTAGTAGTAGTAGTAGTAGTAGTAGTAGTAGTAGTTGTAGTAGTAGTAGTAGTAGTAGTAGTCGTAGTCGTAGTCGTAGTCGTAGTAGTAGTCGTAGTCGTAGTCGTAGTCGTAGCCGTAGTCGTAGTCGTAGTCGTAGTAGTAGTAGTAGTAGTAGTAGTGGTAGTAGTAGTAGTAGTAGTAGCAGTAGTAGTAGTAGTAGTGGTAGTAGCAGTAGTAGTAGTAGTAGTAGTAGTAGTAATATTGTAGTATGCATGGTAGTTGTAGTAGTCGGTGTCGACGTTGGAGCTCGTAGTCGTACTAGTAGTTGTAGCCGTAGTCGTAGTAGTCGTAGTGGTAGTAGTAGTAGTAGTAGTAGTAGTAGTAGTAGTACAAAATGTAGTAGTAGTAACAGTCGTAGTAGCAGCAGTAGTAGTAGTAGTAGTAGTAGTAATAGTAGTAGTAGTAGTAGTAGTAGTCCTAGTACTCGTCGTAGTAGTAGTAGTAGTAGTAGTAGTAGTAGCCGTAATAGTAGTCATAGTAGTACTGGTAATTGTAGGAGTAGCAGCAGTGGTAGTAGTAGCAGTAGTAGTAGTAGTAGTAGTAGCAGCAACAGTGGTAGTAGTAGTAGCAGTAGTAGAAGTAGTCGTAGCACTGGCAGTAGTAGTGGTAGTGGTAGTGTTAGGGGTAGTGGTAGTAGTAGCAGTAGTAGTAGTAGTAGTAGTAGTAGTAGTAGTAGTAGTAGTCGTAGTAGTAGTAGTAGTAGTAGTAGTAGTAGTAGTAGTAGTAATGCTATATGCTGCAGTAGGTAGAAACGGGTCGCAGTCGCAGTCGTAGTAGTAGTTGTTGTAGTAGTAGTAGTAGAAATAGCAGTGGTAGTAGTAGTAGTAGTAGTAGTAGTAGTAGTAGTAGTAGTAGTAGTAGTAGTATCAGTAGTAGTAGTAGTAGTAGTAGTAGTAGTAGTAGTAGTAGTAGTAGTAGTAGTGGTAGTGGTAGTGGTAGAAGTAGTAGTAATATTGTAGTATGCATGGTAGTTGTAGTAGTCGGTGTCGACGTTGGAGCTCTTGGCCTAATATTCGTAGTCGTAGTAGTGGTAGTAGTGGTAGTAGTAGTTGGGAGTGTTGTCGTCGTCGTTGTCATCGTCGCCGTGGTCGCAGGTGTAGCAGTAATGTTTCGTAGCATTAACAGCAGCATCAGCAGTGGCAGCAGTTGTAGTAGTAGCAGTAGTAGTAGTAGTAGTAGTAGTAGTAGTAGTAGTAGTCGTCGTAGTCGTAGCCGTAGTGGTAGTAGTAGCCGTAGTAGTAGCACTAGCAGCAGTAGCAGTAGTAGTGGGAATCGCCGTAGTAGTAGTAATACTCGCAGTGGTAACAGTAGTAGCAGTAGTAGCAGAAGTAGCAGTAGTAGTGGTAGTAATAACAGTAGTAGTATTAGCGGTCGTCGTAGTAGTAGCAGTGGTGGTAGTAGTAGTAGTAGTAGTAGTAGAAATAATAGTAATCGTAGTCGTAGTACTAGTAGTAGTACTAGTAGTCGTCTTAGTAGTTGTAGTAGTCGTAGTAGTAGGATAGGAGCAGTCGCAGTAGTCGTAGTAGTAGTGGTAGCAGTCATGGTCGCAGCAGCCCCAACGGCAACAGCAGCGGCAGCAGCAGCAGAAGTAGTAGTAGTAGTAGTAGTAGTAGTAATAGTATGTGTTGTGGTGGCGGCTGTGTTAGCAGTAGTAGTAGCAGCAGCAGCAATAGTAGTACTAGTAGTAGTAGTAGTAGTAGTAGTAGTAGTAGTAGTAGTAGTAGTAGTAATAGTAGTAGCAGTCGTAGTCGTAGTAGTAGTCGTAGTCGTAGTCGTAGTCATAGTAGTAGTTGCAGACATAGTAGTAGTCGGAGTAGTAGTAGTAGTAATAGTAGTAGTAATAGTAGTAGTAGTAGTAGCAGTAGTGGTAGTAGTAGTAGTAGTAGTAGTAGTAGTAGTAGTAGTAGTAGTAGTATTAGTAGTCGCAGTAGTGGTAGTCGTAGTAGTAGTAGCATTCGTAGTAGTAGTAGTAGTAGTAGTAGTAGTCGTAGTAGTAAGAGTAGTGGTATTAGTAGGAGCAGTCGGAGTAGTAGTAGTAGTAGTAGTAGCAGTAGTAGTTGCAATGGTAATAGTAGTCGTAGTAGCAGTCGTAGTAGTAGTGGTAGTGGTAGTAGTTGTTGTAGTCGTAGTCGTCGTAGTAGTAGTAGTAGAAGTAGTAGTAGTAGTACTCGCAGCAGCAGTAGTAGTAGTAGTAGTAGTAGTAGTAGTAGTAGTAGTTGCAGGAGTATTATTATTAGTAGTAGTAGTAGTAGCAGCCGTAGTATAGTAGCAGTAGTAGTAGTAGTAGTATTAGAAGTAGTAGTAGTAGTAGTAGTAGTGGTAGTAGCAGCAGTAGTAGTAGTAGTAGTAATAATAGTAGTAGTAGTAGTATTAGTAGTCGTAGCCGTAGTAGTGGTAGTAGTCGTAGTAGTAGTAGTAGTAGTAGTAGTAGTAGTAGTAGTAGTAGTAGTAGTAGTCGTAGTAGTAGTATAGTAGTAGTAGTAGTAGTAGCAGTAGTAGTAGTAGTAGTAGTAGTAGTAGTAGTAGTAGTAGTAGTAGCAGTAGTAGTAGTAGTAGTAGTAGTCGTCGTAGTAGTAGTATTAGTCGCTTTAGTAGTTGTAGTACTAGTCGTAGTAGTAGTAGCAGCCGTAGTAGTAGTAGTAGTAGTAGTAGTAGTAGTAGTAGTAGTAGTAGTAGTAGAAGTAGTAGTAGTAGTAGTAGTAGTAGTAGTACTAGTAGTAGTAGTAGTAGTAGTAGTAGTACAACATGTACTACTTCTCGGACGACCAGTTCACGATGAACAGGTATTGCAAACTTCAGGCGAGGAAGACATGGGATACCCCTATGGTTGCAGGGCCGTCATCCGCGCGGACCGCTGGATGCAGCTCCTCACCCTTGAGGGAGAGGCGGCAGGCCGCTGTGGCCAGCGCGTTGGCACTGCCATTGCGGGGCCCGATACTTCACGACCTACGGCGTGTGTACCAAGACGATCGACCATGAAGACCAGCCACCGAAGCCGCGGCACTTGCAGGTTCTTCGAGGAGGACATCAGGGACCAGGGACAAGTTCAAGACAGAGACCATCGCGGTGCTCAATCCCACGGACTTCCTGCAGCACCTGCCCAAGGTGGAGCCCCTGTCGGTTGGCGCGATGTTCAAGAAGCGTGCGCCCGGGGAAAAAGCGGCGAGGGGGGGGCATTGGGCGCTGATGGGCAACCTCTCGTGGGACGAGCTGCCCGAGTTGAACAATTGCGACCTCCATGCGCAGGTGGCACGGGGGCTCAATGACCCTGAGTGGGCGGGCTACAGCAAGAAGACCAGGAACGGGAAGAAGCGCGAGAAGATCGCCCAGGCTAAGACCGCCGCGCTGAACTACGAGCAGCGCCACGAGGTGGCCGCCGGCAGGCGCGGGGCAGCCCCGAGCGCCCCCCCTGCTGGCGGGCCGAAGACGGCCCTGAGGATGGATGCTGCAGGGGAAGGGGGCCCGCCGCCGCCGCCCGCACTTGCTGCGCTGACCAACGCGGAGGCGCCGCCGCCGCCGCCTGTGGACCCACCGCCAGACATCGACTCGGAGCTGTTTGGCCCCGCGTTGGGGGTCTGTGAGCGGGGCGAGGCGGTTCGCGCGCCCCCGTCCGAGGTCCTCCCAGGCAAGACAGGGCGTCGCTGAAACTCCAATGTTTCGAGGCGCGGCGCGAGTTAGTTGCTGCGCGCCTGCTCAGGCTCTGCGCGCCACTTCAGCGTCGCGCCAACTTCAGGAAGTACCGTGGTGCGCCAGTTCGTGGCTGGCTGGGCTCTACAGTTGCCTCCCACGCGTGCCCCCGCGTTGCTCAGCGGTGCTAGGGCCGCCCAGAGGGCTGCGGGTTTTTGGTTTCGCGCCCGCGTTGCCTTCGGCATTTCAATTAAGTGACCGGCCAGCTTGGCTGGCCCCATCTTGTATCTCGCTGCAGGCTCTTGCCACCTAGGGCCTCCAGAACTGCAGGGGTCGGGCGGTGCTGGGGTAGCCCCGCGCGCTGCGCTTCCTGCGGCCGCTTTGGGTCAATCCTGTTTTGGCGTCCCTTGGCGGCCGCGCTGCAGCTGCGTCAGTCCGCGGCGCGCGCTCCGCCTTGCCTTGCACCCCGCCTGGCGCGTGCTTCATTGCAGGGCAATGAAGCCGCCGCAGGGCGCTCGCCCCAACGTGGCCGAGCCGCGGTGATGTGGCGCACGCCACCGCAAGTAGTAGTAGCAGTAGTAGTAGCAGTAGTCGTAGTAGTAATAGCAGTAGTCGTAGTCGTAGTAGTAGTCGTAGTAGTCGTAGTAGTCGTAGTAGTAGTAGTAGTAGTAGTAGTAGTAGTAGTAGTTGTAGTAGTAGTAGTAGTAGTAGTAGTAGTAGTAGTAGTAGTGGTAGTGGTAGTGGTAGTGGTAGTACTAGTAGTCGTAGTAGTAGTAGTAGTAGTAGTAGTAGTAGTAGTAGTAGTAGTAGAAGTAGTAGTAGTAGTAGTAGTAGTAGTGGTAATACTAGTAGTAGTAGTAGTGGTGGTGGTAGCATTAGTAATAATAGTAGTAGTAGTAGTAGTAGTAGTAGTAGTAGTAGTAGTAGTAGTGAGAGTAGTAGTAGTATTAGTCGTCGTCGTAGTAGTAGTAGTAGTGGTAGTAGTAGTGGCAGTAGTAGTAGTAGTAGTCGTCGTAGTAGTAGTAGTAGTCGTAGTAGTAGTAGTAGTAGTAGTAGTAGTAGTCGTAGTAGTAGTAGTAGTGGTAGTCGTAGTAGTAGTAGTAGTAGTAGTAGTAGTAGTAGTAGTAGTAGTAGTAGTAGTAGTCGTCGTAGTAGTAGTAGTCGTAGTAGTAGTAGTAGTAGTAGTAGTAGTAGTAGTAGTAGTAGTAGTAGTAGTAGTCGTAGTAGTCGTAGTAGTCGTAGTAGTCGTAGTAGTAGTAGTAGTAGTAGTAGTAGTAGTAGTAGTAGTAGTCGTAGTAATAGTAGTGGTAGCAGCATTGCCAGTGATAGTATTAGTCGTAGTAGCAGTTGCCACCGTCGTCGTTCTAGTCGCGCCGGTGGCAGCAGTCGCAGTAGTAGTAGTCGTAGTATAGTAGTCGTAGCAGTGGCAGTCGCAGTAGTCAGCGTTTTTTTTTTGGCAATCGTGGAACTTGTAGCCGTAGTAGCAGTAGTAGTAGTAGTAGTAGTAGTAGTAGTGGTAGTAGTAGTAGTAGTAGTAGTAGTCGTAGCAGTAGCAGTCATAGTAGAAGTAGTCGTAGGAGTCGTAGCCATAGTAGTAGTAGTAGAAGTAGTAGTAGTAGTAGTAGTAGTAGTAGTAGTAGTAGTAGTGGTAGTAGTAGTAGTAGTAGTAGTAGTCGTCGTCGTCGTCGTCGTCGTCGTCGTCGTCGTCGTCGTCGTCGTAGCAGTAGTAGTCGTTGCAGTAGTAGTCGTAGCAGCTGTAGTAGTAGTAGTAGTAGTAGTAGTAGTAGTAGAAGTAGAAGTAGTAGTAGTAGTAGTAGTAGTAGTAGTGGTAGTAGTAGTAGTAGCAGCAGTAGTAGTGGTAGTAGTCGTGGTAGTGGTAGTCGTAGTAGTAGTAGTAGCTGGTGCCGCCGTAGCAACTTTAGTAGTCGTAGGTGTAGTAGTCGCAGTAATAGTTGTAGAAGTGGTAGCCGTAGTAGTGGTAGCAGTCGTAGTAGCAGCTTTACTCGGAGTTAAATTCATGGTAGTAGTAGTAGTAGCAGTCGTAGTAGTAGTAGTCGTAATAGTCGTAGTAATAGTAGTAGTGGTGGTAGTAGCAGTAGTAGTAGAAGTAGTAGTCGTAGTAGTAGTGGTAGTAGTAGTAGTAGAAGTGGTAGTAGTAGTAGTAGTAGTAGTAGTAGTAGTAGTAGTAGTAGTGGTAGTAGTAGTAGTAGTAGTAGTAGTAGTAGTAGTAGTGGTAGTAGTAGTAGTGGTCGTGGTGAAAGGTAGTAGTAGTCGTAGTAGTCGTAGTAGTAGTAGTAGTAGTAGTAGTAGTGGTATCGGTATCAAACGTAGTAGCAAAACTTTTAGAAGTAACCGGAGTTGCCGTAGTAGTCGTAGTAGCAGTAGCAGTAGTAGTACTACTCACCGTCGTAGCAGTAGTAGTATTAGTAGTAGTAGTAGCAGTAGTAGTAGTAGCCGTAGTAGTAGTAGTAGTAGTTGTAGTGGTAGTGGTAGTCGTAGTCGTAGTAGTAGTAGTAGTAATAATAGTAGCAGCGGTCGTAGTCGTAGTCGTAGTCGTAGTAGTAGTAGTAGTAGTAGTAGTAGTAGTAGTAGTAGTAGTAGTAGTAGTGGTAGCCGTAGTAGTAGTAGTAGTAGTAGTAGTCTTAGTCGTAGTCGTAGTCGTAGTCGTAGTAGTAGTAGTAGTAGTCGTAGAAGTCGTACTAGTAGTAGTAGTAGTAGTAGTCGTAGAAGTCGTACTACTAGTAGTAGTAGTAGTAGTAGTAGTAGTAGTCGTAGTAGTCGTAGGTAGTAGTCGTAGTAGTAGTAGTAGTAGTAGTAGTAGTAGTAGTAGTAGTAGTAGTAGTAGTAGTCGTAGTAGTAGTAGTAGTAGTAGTAGTAGTAGTAGTAGTCGTAGTAGTAGTCGTAGTAGTAGTAGTAGTAGTAGTAGTAGTAGTAGTAGTAGTAGTAGTAGTAGTAGTAGTCGTAGGTAGTAGTAGTAGTAGTCGTACTAGTAGTAGTAGTAGTAGTAGTAGTAGTAGTAGTAGTAGTAGTAGTAGTAGTAGTAGTAGTAGTAGTAGTAGTAGTCGTAGTCGTGGTATCAGTAGTAGTGCTCGTAGTAGCAGTAGCAGCTGTCGTCGTAGCAGTCGTATCCGTAGCCGTTGTCGTACTATTCGTGCTAGTCGTACCAAGAGTAGTTCCAGGAGCTGTAGCCTTAGCTGTTCAGCTTCATGAGCAGCAGGCGCAGTTTTATCATCGGCATGCGCATCAGCTGTAGTAGTCGCGGTGTTCATTATCGCGCTCCTACTTTGGTTTGCCCCCCCCGCCTTCTGGTGAGCTGGCCTCTCCTCTTTTTGAACTGCGATGCTTTGCAGGAGCGAGCCGTGGACGAGCGTCGGGTCCTCGATGCCGACAATGACCGCTGCTTGTGCAAGGTGCGTACAGGCCGGGAAAGTAGAGGGGACTCACCGAAGTTTGGAATCAACTTTCTTGTGGTTCCACGGTGGACCCCCGATGGGCCAGTTTGACTGAGAGAGATTTCGCTTCACTTGTAAGCGTTGGCCGTCCAGACCGTTGAATTCTGGCCTGGGGCATATACAAGATGTGCACTCTGTTTGGCGATGTTGGCGTGGTGGTCGGCGGAGGTATCGATGAAAAAAGGCATCGGAGTTCGATATCAGCAGTGGCAACACCAGGAATCAATCATGCATATCCTCGCAGATCTTGCGATCTTTTCGCGGGAATTGAATTCTTCGGGCTATATTGCCGCCGTCTTGTGGTATTTGGGATGCCCTTCGGGTTCTGGTGGGGCCCTTGTGTTGGCCCTTCAAGCCCTCTCGGGGCTATCTTCTTGGTTGGAGGGCATCGGTCAAATATGGGGAGTCTTCAATCACAGGCCCCCCCTTGGAGCCCGAAAGGTCACCTTTTTGCATTTTTGGGGAGCCATCTGGGGTTGCTTTTGTGGTCGCTGTTGGAGCCCATCTGGGCCTTTCTTGGAAGCAAAACGGCGAGGCGTTTCCGAACTCACTCGAGGCATTCTTGGGCCCATCTTAGAGTATCTGGGGCCACTACGGCACTATATTGGCCCACGAACCTCCCAACGATGCCCCCGATCTGCCAACATCTATCCAACATTTTAATTGAAGCCCCTCTTGGGGCTCCCCGGGGCGATCTGGGAACCGTCTGGAGGCGCCAGGGGAACATCGGGGGCGAAAGGGCGAGAAGCACACATCCCTGGATAGTTTTTGTGGGTTTTCCAAGCAGTGCGTGAACCCATGTTTTGTTTGTTCTACTGTCCCAGCGGTGGGCTCGCTCTGCCGGGTTTGCGCCGCCCGTGGGCGCCTCTTGGCGCCCACGGGCGGTGGCATCGGCCTCCCGCCATTCGCCCCGTCGCTACCCCGTGGGCACTCCGCCGGCGCTCTTTGCGCTGGCTGGCGCTACTTGGGCGCACACACAAGTGGCAACCCGCTTGTTGCAAGCGTATGGTAGTGTCGTTGCTCTGCAGAGTGCAAATGCCCCCCTCGCTTACAGAACCCAGGGTTTTCGATCCCCCTCTGCTTGCTTGCCCACGCTTATGATGCGCGGTCGCTCTTCCCACATATACAGCGATGTTACCCCAGCCAGCGGAATATCGACCCCCCCTTCATCCTTCATCAAGGCTTGACCTGGCAAGAACGGGAAGCGGCCTTCTTGCCCTTTGGGCTCGTTGGGCGGATGACGAGATGACGAGGCATGCAGGGCGAGGAGGACAGCGAGGGGTCAGCAGGAGGACTACGAGGTGGAAGGCAAGCACCATGATGAGGCAGAAAGCGAGGAGGACGAGTACCAGGAGCAACAATAAGGAGGATGAGGAGGAGGAGGAGGAGGGCGACGACAAGAGCGACAGAACGATGAGGAGGGGCAGCAGGAAAACGTCAGCGTGGAATGACGAGGAGTGCGAGATGAGCGAGAGGACGGACGTGTAAATGCGTGCGGATCCCTGGGACCTTCCGGGGCTTCCTTTGAGGGCTGCTGGGATCTGTACCACTTGCGAAGCCTACCCCCGCAGCTCCAATCGCCGTGGGGTATCGGACAGCCCTGCTGGGTGCCACCTGGCTGCTGACATCGCTCAGATTCTGAACCCCAGCTGGTTTTTCAGACATCTGACCCGCAGTGATAGGTATCACATGTGGTTGCCTACAGGACCGTCTGGGGTTATCCTAAAGCTCAAGGCTTCTCGGGGGCCTGCCAGTGGTCTTTGGGGATCTTGGGCGGCTTGCATGGAGTCTTCTTGGACTGCCTGGGGGTGTCTTGGGGTGCTTCGGGAGCCTTACTGGGCCCTCTCGGGGCCATCTTGAGTCGTCCTTGGGCTCTTTTGAGAAGTACAGCCTCATGGGGCGCTCTTGGGAGCATGTTGTAACCATACTGGGGCGATCATGGCCAGTCTTGGAGTCCTCTGATGGGCCGTCTGTATCTTGTATGGCTATTGAAGCCCTCGGGGAGCGATTCCAAGCCGACGGTGGCCCGGATCCCCTTCCAAAACCAACGCGTTGAGGTTGTCCCGGGCGAAATTCCGCAATCTATGAGAAATCTGGCTGGGCAGCAATGGCACGCGTCATTTCTGTTTGTTGGTTTCGTGGAAAGTACCGTGCTGTTGCTCTGTCGTGTTGTAGGTATGGTCTAGGATGCTCCATTTGTAGGGTAAAACATGAAACAACAGAGGGCGTGGAGACTCGAGCTGTTTTGTTGTCTCCGCGCTTGTTGCGGTGCTGTTTTGTTGTCGCCGAGGCGATGGTCCAACTAACTGAAGTTCGGCGGCTTCAGTTTTGTAGTGCTCTACAAATGGAACACACGTCGGTTTCACGCATGCGTGTTTCGATGCAGCAGCAATTCAATCATTCGATTTTTGATCACCGCCCTCCGAAACCTACAAGCGAAACTACGATATCATCAAAAACAAAGGTGTGAAACATTTCAGGATGTACTCAACACTGGATCCAAAACATGATGTGTAGACATTTCCAAGGGAACGACACTTGAGTGCGATCGTCATTATGCACCGCCTGTCTTGCATAATCGGCTCTTAGGTTGTTCCCTCCTCCTCCTCTTCCTGCTCTTCTCCTCGCTCGTATCAGCCACGTCCCTCCCTCCTCGTCCACTCTCCCGTCACGCCCATGCCTCCCCCCGACGTAACGCAGGAGTAGGGGAGAGCGCAACGCCTTTCCAGTCGCGAGTCGCGCTTGCGGTCCTCGGGCCCAGACGCGGCCGACGCAACTCCACGCCGCGAGGCCCCGGGGGGCCGAGCGAGACGACCCGACTTAGCGGGCGCCAAGGTAGAATAGGGGAGGCAGGGCTTGAAATAAGGAGAGGAAAACCTTGACACGTACGGCGGAGAAGAAGGAGAGGAGGAGGAGGAGTAGGAGGAGGAGGTGGAGGAGACGGACGGGAAGGAGGAGGTGGAGGAGACGGATGAGGACAAGGAGGGCCTCACGAGGATCGCAAACTGTTTGGTTTATCGTAGTGCCGTTTCATTTCTCAAGTTTCCAGTGTCCAGGGCTTCTGGGATATGGCCGCCGTCGGACGGCAGCCTTTGCGCGTTGCGCTGGTCGGCGCTGGCGTGTGGATCGACGGCGTCGGTTTTCGATTGCGGCTGGATGGTGTGGCATCGCAGCAGTTCGCATCGACCGTGTCGGGTCGCGATGGTGCTCTCAGGCGGCGAATTACTGAGGCGATCGCTGGGCATCGCCAGTGGCTGATGGAGCGCAGTGGGGATATTGGGCTCCTCGACCCTGATGTGGTGCTAGTTGTTCTCAGTGATGCTGGTTGTCACGTGTCGGGCCCTGACTGGACACACGTTTGTGCGACGGCCGCAGCAGTTTGCCAGCGCAACCAGCAGCACCACCATCAACATCAGATTGTTCCGATTGTTCCCTCGGGCGGCGCGGTCGTGCCAGCTGGACAGGCTGACGCTGGCCAGCTCGTCCCAGCCCAGGCGCATTGTCAGGGAAACTAAGGAGGAAGGTGGTGGATGGGAGGATGAGAACGAGGTTGAGAGTGGAGGTGGTGGTGGATGGAACAACACATACAGTCGCTTCGCGATGCAGGCGCGTCAGCCCGACGCGGACCACGCCGTGCAGATCGCCAGGCTGAAACGCAGGACCCTTTTGAATGATGAGATGTGGAAGCGGGGGGCAAGGTGAATGATGCGAGTGTATTTGTCGGTCGTTTAAAGCATGTGGTTTCTGGATTCCCCAGGCCCCGGTATATGTCAAACGCCGTCCTACTTCAAGCAACGAGGAGCAGCTCCTCGCTTTGAAGGTGGCGACGCCAAGCTGTTATCAAGGCTTGTTTTCCTACTTCACGTTGCCTGCCGCGACCGACGTGCACGCGGAGCCCTGCCCCCCGCTTCTCCGTCTCATCATTATCCAGGAACGTTCTGTTGTCGCAGCGGGTGCGACGCAAATCTGACGCACTGGTGGAGGTCAGGAAGAAACTGAAACATGCAAACCGGGAGCTGGCTGAGTTTCGGCGTCGGAGCTCATATCTTGATATCCAGAAGAGGGGGGCCAAACAATTGACTCAACAAGGTAAGCTGGCTCTCGGTATACGCCGCAACCTCACGAACATAGCGCAAAGACATGTTGGAATGATCATGTGTTTTGATATTTCGCAACAGACAATTGGCAGGGCGGAAGTGTTCGCGGGGTCAGCTTTGGTTGCCAGCAGTCGCGCGTTCCATAACCTGATTAGGGCTGCGTGGGGATCCCTGAACTCCAGAACTGCGTCAGAACCTGGTCGCCTGGCACTGGCCTGTATATCCTGGATGGCGGACGCGACCAACTCGGCCGTGTGGCAGAGGAGGACCAATGGGGGGTCTCCAAAGTAATATGCACGCGGTGGTCAGTGATCACCGTGATCACCCCCCCCTCCTCCTCCCTCTCCTCCTCCTCCTCCTCCTCCTCCACCGCGTCCTCCTCTTCCCCCCCCTCCTCCCTCCTGCCTCACTCTTCCCCCCTCCTCAATATCATCATCGCCTCCTTCCCCGCTCCGCCCCCCTTCCCCAATCGCTCCTCTTTGAACTTCCTCTCGTGGGGCCCTGATCAGACTGATAAGAGGAAGAGGGGGTAGAGTGTTTTTTTCTGCCCAGAGGAAACTTCGCAGTTTATTCGCGCAGACAACAGTGGCGGCGTCGAGCGATAATAAGTGGCACGTGAACCTTATTTCTGGAAACCTTTCTCACGCGGAGGCTTTTGCTTCGCGATCACATCTAGCCGATATTTTGCCAGTTGAGACGGGAACGCGTGATGGTGCGTTCGCTTTGACGCTGAAACAGTTGCAGTCCCTCGGCGTTCCACTCTGGACAGAAGTGCCCGCGACAATCCCTGGCGACGGCCTCGTGGCCGTGGTCGCATACCTCAACGTCACCGATGCTGGTTCAGATCAGAGAGCTGTCAAGCGGATGTTGACGGTTTTGGTTGCCCCCATGTCGAACGCTTTGTATATAGACCTGCGCTGTCTTGAGCATCAGTATCACTTGTTGGTGAAAGGTGGCCTTCTGATAATAGAGGACGCGCTCAAGAGGTCAGGCAAGTCTTTTCGGTATTATCCAACGTTGTGCAAAATCACAAATGTGTGGAGAGAGCTTTCAAAACGCATTTTCTCTGATTGGACTGCGAAATACGGTGCGGTCGACGCTGTGCAGCACGCGCTCACGCCCCCCCCGAAATGTGTTGCTGGGCGCTGGGGGTCCATCAATGCAGTGCAGCACAGATATGTTGCCGCTGGGTCTACTAAGATATCATCGGTGCTCACGGGTGTGATTTTGAAGAAGGCGTCGGCGTCTGATGCTTCGCCGATGTCCTTGACCGACGCTCTCAAGCTCGAGGCCCTCGGAGCTGCCGTCGCCGCCGCCGACGCAGCTAGTGGCGATGCGGTGGCGACGAAGGCTCGGCGTGATGAACTGAATGGGTTGGCGATTCACGATCAACAACAGTATTCCGAGAAGGTCGGCAGATGGCGCAGAGACGTCCTCGACGTGTGTGCCCTTGAGTCTTGCAAGTCGTTTTGGGTTATCCTTGAGATGTCACGCCGCGTCCACGCGCCGGGTGAGCATTTCGAGAACTTTCTATTGCCGCATCAGGCCATTGACGTTTTCAAAGAGAAAGCACTGTGCCATTGCGTGGGTCCTGTCGCCAAGCTTGCCACTGGCAAAACAGATGAGTTCTTGCTTGAATATTTTGCGATGTATACTGACGGCTGGTGGAGGGAGACGATATCGAGCGCGCCGCCGCTCGACCACGACTGGCTGTGGGGATTGGCGCAGAGCATGATATCGTTTCACGCTGCTGGCTTCTACCGCAGGATCGCGCAGCCGCTGCGACGGTAGATCGGGGCAGGCTGATCAGAACCACCACCCCGCCTCCCATCTAATCGCTTCGCGACAGTTACCACGCAGGGCAACCCGCTCGGCGGCTACTTGACTCCCCAGATGGCGAGGAGAACGGTGGGGGAGGACCCGGGGGGGGTGATGGGTGGAGGAGGCGGAGGAACCGTGACCCAAAATGGCTACCGACGGAGGTGATAACTCACCCCCTCCTCTTCATCTCCCCCCCTGGGACCTATCCCTCCCCCTCCTCCTCCTCCTCCTCCTCCTCCTCCTCCTCCTCCCCTCCTCCTCCTTCTCCTCCTCTCCCTCCTGCCGCCTCCGCCGCCGTCCGAGTTGCCCGTGCCGTGCACCCCCCCGTCGACGGTAGCGCAGCGCGGTGTTGTGGACGATGCGCGTTGCCAACGCTGGCGTCACCACGGCTGGACCAAGCTCGGAACGCTGTCACGTCTGGGCTGGACCTAGCTCGGAACAGCGGCCCCCCCCAGGGCCCCGGGACCGAGCTGGCACCGCATCGTCCAACAACCATGCGAATCGGCGGCGGCTCACGCTGTCGCCAGGTGGCCCTTCCGCATCTTCTACATCTCCTGGCGGCACCCGTCAGTTCCGTGCCCCATGCGGCAACGAGTTGCTGGCGAGATCATGGACGCCCCGAGCGCGTCGCTGGAAATCAACATTCGGAAACTGAAGCGGCTATTCAGCGAGGACGCGTTGGGTAGTCTGTCTAGAACCCCTGTGCCGCAGCGCCGCCCACGGCAACGACAGACATCGGGTCGTCGGGCTCGGTTGGGCCAAGTGGAGCCCGAGTCCGATGCCCTGACGTCTGGGGCTGCTGCAGGCGACGCTTCGGCAGCCCCCCTGGACTCGGACTCGGACTCGACCCGATTCCGACGCCGACTGCTGGGCCCCCATGGGGCCCCCTCCTGGGGCCTTTAATGTCGGTCGACGTCGGTGGAATGTGGAGGATGGAGGGGGTGGAGGAGGCGGCGGAGGGGGGAGGTGGGCTTGGGAGGTGAGGGGGGGGGGGGCGACGCGGGACGGGGGCAGGCAAGGAGCAGGGGAGCAGTCGTCGTCACCGCCGGCCCCAGGAGATCGCTTCGGCTGCGCAGGACGGCCAGTGCCCGTCGCGCTCGTGGACGGTCGTGCACCAGATTGGCCGCGATCTGAAGGCATCCCCTCTGCTATATCTGCTTCGCTCTCTCTCTCTCTCTCTCTCTCTCTCTCTCTCTCTCTCTCTCTCTCTCTCTCTCTCTCTCTCTCTCTCTCTCTCTCTCTCTCTCTCTATATGCTCTCTCTCTCAGCCCCTCCTTCTCTCGCTCACTCACTCACTCACTCTCTTCCTCCCCGCTCTCTCTCTCTCTATCTCTCCAACATTCGCTCGCCCATCCCTCCATCTCGCCCTCAACATATCTCTCGCGCGCTCTCTCTCTCTCTCTCTCTCCTTATTCCTTCTCTTTCTCTCCCTCTCTCTCTCTCTCTCTCTCTCTCTCTCTCTCTCTCTCTCTCTCTCTCTACCTCTCTCATCCCCTCTCTGACTCCTTCCCGCCATGCCTCGCCCTTCCACCCTCTACGGGCAGCTGCTGCACTGCTGCCCTGGCTCCTCCCACCCACCTCCTGCACGCTATCCTCCTCATCATCTCCTCGCGTTCGTAAGTACGTGCCTTGTCCGCCGCCCCGCCCAAGCGCGGACGCGATGGGATTGATGAGGGAGATGGAGGAGGGGGCCCGGGAAAGGCTGAGGAGGTGGAGAGGAAGGTAAAGGAGAAAAGGGACCGACGATGCGGGTGAGAAAGAGGAGGACGGACGAGGATAACCATCCCCCACCTCCCAGCCCCATCCCCCCCCCGGCAGGCGAGCAGCCGGCCGGTCGAGTCCACGAACTCCCTGATCAAGATCCAGGGCAACAGGGCGCCGTCCATCTCGCTGGAGCTCCTGAGCAGTCGGGTGCAGCTGAAATCGCAGCTGCCGCCGGTGCACATGACGAAATGGTCTGCAATATGTGATGATGTCAAGGTTGTGTTTGATCGGTGTCTTCTGAACGTAGACGGTGCAGATGATATAGGGTTCGAGCAACTCCGCTGGTCATCCCCGCCGCTGCCGCTTCCAGGACAGCTGCCATCCTCATCTGATGTTTCTGAGTTGCTTCCGAAGTTCAAGCCGCCTGATCATGATCTTAGTGTTGAAGAGCTAGCGTGGGCGACCCCTTGGAGTGTATTGTGGAACCAAGCTCAGCGTTCACGTGTCTCACCACACATGTCTGAAGCCATCTGTTTTGGAGAGTATACTGTAGGCAACATGCTTTATGCGCTGACAAGGCACATAGTGCGGGTACAATGATCATGGCGCGCGCGGATGATGATGGGTTTATTTCGCTTGTGTTGCCATTGCATATCTTGTCCACGCTGGAAATGTTTGCGCGGTATCGGGCTGGTGTTCCGGAGACGGGCTCATTAGATTATACGATCGTTGAAATAATTTGGCACGCGCCCCGTCCCATTGATGCAGACGACTGGATGCCGCAGCTTGGATGGTCGTCGGGTGTTCCAGTATCAGACGTTGTTACATTGACCCCACAGCCACCTGCACTTGTTCGCCGACGGCGCACTACTGCTGTCGGTGCCTTCAGTGCAGGTGATCGCTTTGAACTCGATCCAGATTCGTGGTTATTTGAAATCGCTGGCGACGAGTTGCCATCAACTGGGGCCGAAGGGGCCGAAGGGGCAGCGCTGCCTGTGAATGTTGTTGCCCTGGGAGAGGCACTTGCGTCCGCGGTCGCTGGCATAGTTGGCGGCGCTGAGCTGGAGAACGAGCTGGAGAGAATCATAGAGGCCGACCGAGTCGCGCCGGGCGAGAATGATGCGTCGGCTGCAGAGGCTGCCGTGCTCGCCGCAGCTGCGAAGACCGCAGACTCTGCTGGCGGCTACGCGATGCCCAGTGATGCAGATTTGAAAGCTGACTTCGCCCCGTCCCTGACGCCGGCCGAGGTTGACGATGAGCTCATGCTGAACAGTATCATCGGCAATTGTGCAGTCGGTGCTGGTGGGAGTGGTGCAGTTGCCGGTGGTGGTCTTGAAGAGCTTGTCGATTCACCGTACGCGAAGTGGCGTGAACATTATGAGTCTAGCGTGGTTGCAGTAGTGTACGCGAGAGATGATCAGCTCGCAATTCTTGGCGAGGGCCGTCACATGTCACTAGTTGTGGAAGCTGGTGGCATTGAACCTGCGTTGGTGAATTGGACCTCGGTCGACACCATGCGCGGGCGAGTCGTTGAGCAAGATTCGCATCGCCGCCCAAAGTATCACCACGGCAAGGAGGAGTCGTTCGACGATGCACATATCATATTGCGGTCGGTGGGCATTCGACTGGCGAAGGTGGCTGGTCCTGGGCCGACGAAGATCATGACGTCAGGTGGGCTCGCTGTGAACAATCGACCACCGCTGCCTGTACCTGTACTGCGTCTTCAGAGTATGTGGGCGACGGCGTTGCGTCAGGTGCGATCTCCTGATGTCGACGCTGGCGATCTGCCCTGCCTCGCGTGCGGCTCCTCTGGTGCTCGTACGTGTCCGTTCTGTCTGTTGGCCATGCACTCAGCTTGTGCACGGACAGTTGCAATTGCGAAGTCTGTCGATATCAAGAGCTTTCCTCGTGTTCACGACTGCGCCCCTGCTATCTGGAAGGGCTGCGACGGCAGCGGGCGCGCCGATCATGTTTATTTGCTCTCCTTTGCGCAGGTGAAGGTGAGGGATGTTGGAGAGAACGATGATCAGTGCTAGGGTAAGTGCAGCACGCGTGTGACATTGTGAATGTGATGTTGATTGTGTGTTTGCTGTCTCCCCCTTCCCCCTCCTCTAGCCTCTCACCCCGAGTCTCACCCTCCCTCCGTCCTCATCGCCTCCTCCTCTCCTGGATCATCCTTGTCCTTCTCTCCTCCTCCCTCCTCCTCCTCCACCTCCGCCTCCCCCTCCCCCTCCTCCTCCTCCTCCTCCTCCTCCTCCTCCTCCTCCTCCCCCTCCTCCTCCCAGTTGGGTTCTTATTGGGAAAAAAACAGAGTTTGACCTCAACGGCAGCTTTCCTCCCTCTCTGTCTTGCCTCGCTCATTCTCATCTTGCCTTGCCTTGCCTCCTCCTCTCCTCCTCCTCTCCTCATTCGCCCCTCCCGTGCGCCCTCTCCCTCCCGCCGCGGCCGTCCATGCCAGGTCAGCTCTGCCGTGTGCGATCTGCTCGGAGGGCCTCGGGCTCTGCCTGGCGTAGGAGCGGCGCCGCTCCCGACCGCCGCCCGGCTGACTGGGGGGGAGGAGGAGGGGGAGGAGGAGGAGGAGGAGGAGGAGGAGGAGGAGGAGGAGGAGGGGGAGGAGGAAGAGTAGGAGGAGGAGGAGGAGCAGGAGGAGGAGGAGGAGGAGGAGGAGAGGAGGAGGGGGGGAAGGAGGAGGATGAGGAGGATGAGGAGGAGGAGGGGAAACAGGAGGAGGAGGGGAGGAGGGACGCGCCGTGCTGATGATGATGATGATGATGATGATGATGATGATGATCGAACCGATGGGATGGTGATGGTGCCCCGAGCAAGCAACGCTTACTCAATCCGCTACTCCCTGCGAAGTTGAAGTCAGCTATCGAGGTTATCGAGGTTGAAGTCCGCTGCTGCATGACGTGCGCCCTCGTCCTCGTCACTCCCCCGCCTTCCTCTTCATCATTATTTTCTTCCTGCTCAGCTCCCCTTCCCGATTGCGCACCACGCGATGACGCCCTGCTGGGACGTTCCGGGTCCGCTCTGCCACGCGTTCGCGGATGCAAACCACGTCGGCGCAACGGGAAGGGATGGGTGGGAGGGGGCGGACAGGATGTCAGATACGCACACTGTGGCACGAGAGCGCCCAGCTTGCCCCCCTCCCTCTCTTTCTCTCTCTCTCTCTCTCTCTCTCTCTCTCTCTCTCTCTCTCTCTCTCTCTCTCTCTCTCTCTCTCTCTCTCTCTCTCTCTCTCTCTCTCTCTCTCTCTCTCTCTCTCTCTCTCTCTCTCTCTCTCTCTCTCTCTCTCTCTCTCTCTCTCTCTCTCTCTCTCTCTCTCTCTCTCTCTCTCTCTCTCTCTCTCTCTCTCTCTCCCTCTCTCCCTCCCTCCCTCTGCCGAACTCGCCACAGCGGGGGCTAGGTCGCACAGCGCCCCAGGGCCTATAGCCCTCTTGCAGCCCCAAGAGAGCTCTAAGAGGTAGGAGGAGTCGGCTTGCAGGGGGGGGCGGGCGCGGGGGGGGCGCCAACGACCGCGCCGATTCCATCGCGGCCCGCTGCCCCTTCCCGGGGCTCTCAGGAATCCTCCGGGCCCAGTCGGCCTCGCAGTCGGCGCCGGCGTCGCGCCGCCCGCGAGCGCCAGCCGGCGGGCGGGCCGACCTTGTTGCGCATGTTTGGCGCGAGAGACCCGCGCGGGCCTCGCGCTGTGCCCGCGCCCCAGGGCGACGGCCCAGGCCCTTGTAGCCTCCCGCGCTGACGCGATGGCCTCGCGCGCGGCGCAGGAGCGGGCGCCGCCGACCGTTCGGTTCGGTTCCGCGCACTTCTCATGCGCGAACGCAAAGCCCCCCACGCTGCTCGCGCGCTTTGCGCGCTGAGCAGCATGGGGGGCGACGGCCGCGCGTTCAAAGGGAAACCGCAACGCAAGTTTCCATTCCCGCGCGCGGGGCGGGGCATGAACTTGCAGATGCGCCGACGGTCGAGAACTCGCGCGCGCGCCCGCGCCTGCCGTGTTGGGCGTGCGCACTGTGCCCGGATATCTGCGGCTCGGCCGCCCGATGCGCCCCAAAAATCGCTCCGCCTCCCCCCCCGCCCCCCCCCCTCAAAACTCTTCCGCGCTCCCGGAAAAACCGCGCCGCCGAGGCGGGAGCTCGGGCCGCGGCCCGATGGTCCCCGGGGCACAGGGGAATCAAAGGAATCAGCACGGAATCAGTACAGAATCAAAACAGAATCGGCACAACTGCGACCCCTGATTCTAGCGGAATCAAAAGAATCAGCACGGAATCAATACGGAATCAAAGGAGGAATCGGCGATGGAACCAGAATCGGCCAGAACGGGGAAGTAGGCCAGAATCGGTGTCAGAACCCATGGAGAGAGGCCTTTTTCCCGCGAGTTCATGGCGGCGGGTCCGCGACGCGGGCGCTCCGCGCGACTTCGCTGATTCAGCGAGGCGCGCAGTCGACGTTCAGAGTGAACAGGTTGTTTTCAAGGCGATATCCTGGCGGCGCGCTGGCGCATTGCGCATTTGCGTATTCCTGGCGGGCTGTTTGAGGGCGACCCGGCAGCGTCGGCCGAATGGCTCGCAAATACCGCGCGGCCGATCGCGCGCCCCATGCGGTCACGTCGACCGCCGTGTGCCGCGACGGCCGCGCGCCCCGGACCGCGCCATTGCCGCGTTGGATTGGACGGCGCAGCGCCCGTCCTCCAAAAGTCGTTACATGCATATCGCGCGTGTCGAGCCAGCAGCAATCGCTTCCCAGAAGCAGCCTTGACAGGCGCCCCATGCCCGTTGTCGCCCGCTTCCGATCCAAATCATAGTTTCTTAGGATGCGCTTGCGCGAATGTGAGCGCGCGGGCAAGTAACGCGTGCGCGCGCTTGGCGCAGCCTGGGAAATCCAACATGGAGCCCCCCGGGGGCGCGGGGCGCCGGCGACGCTTCCGCCCGCCTCCCGCGCGCCCGACCCCCCCCGCAAGCCGACTCCTCCTACTAAGAGGGCCCCCCAGAGGGCTCCAAGAGCCCCCCAAGAGGCTCAAGAGGGCCCAACACCTTGTCACGAACGAGTCCCTTGTTCGTGACAAGGTGTCGGGCCCTCTTAGGGGCCCCTTGAAACCCTCCTGGAGGCCTCTTGCAGCCCCAAGAGAGCTCTAAGAGGGCCCCCAATGTGCTCCAAGAGCACCCCAAGAGGGCCCAACACCTTGTCACGACCAAGGCCCTTGTTCGTGACAAGGTGTCGGGCCCTCTTGGGGGCCTCTTGGAACCCTCCTGGAGGCCTCTTGCAGCCCCAAGAGAGCTCTAAGAGGGCACCCAAAGGGCTCCAAGAGCCCCCCAATTGCAGCCCCAAGGGAGCTCTAAGAGGCCCCCCAAAGGGCTCCAAGAGCCCCCCCAAGAGGGCCCACCACCTTGTCACGAACAAGGCCCTTGTTCGTGACAAGGTGTCGGGCCCTCTTGCGGGCCTCTTGGAACCCTCCTGGAGGCCTCTTGCAGCCCCAAGGGAGCTCTAAGAGGGCCCCCAAAGGGCTCCAAGAGCCCCCCCAAGGGCCCCACGAGGGCCCAACACCTTGTCACGAACAAGGCCCTTGTTCGTGACAAGGTGTCGGGCCCTCTTGGGGGCCTCTTGGAACCCTCCTGGAGGCCTCTTGCAGCCCCAAGGGAGCTCTAAGAGGGCACCCAAAGGGCTCCACGAGCCCCCCCGAGGGCCCCACGAGGGCCCAACACCTTGTCACGACCAAGGCCCTTGTTCGTGACAAGGTGTCGGGCCCTCTTGGGGGCCTCTTGGAACCCGCCTGGAGGCCTCTTGCAGCCCCAAGAGAGCTCTAAGAGGGCACCCAAAGGGCTCCAAGAGCCCCCCAAGAGTCTTGGGCCCCAAGAGGGCCCAACACCTTGTCACGAACAATGCCCTTGTTCGTGACAAGGTGTGGGGCCCTCTTGGGGGCCTCTTGGAACCCTCCTGGAGGCATCTTGCAGCCCCAAGAGAGCTCTAAGAGGGCGCCAGCTCAACACGACAAAATATATTCATGGGCCGGTACAAAAAAAAACAGACGAACCCCAATACAAGTCGTCATCCATCATGTGGATACGCGAGGCTCCGCGTCACCACGCATATACACGCGTCTTCACATCATACGCTGAGACACGTAACGCCACGCCTTCATGCGGAAACACTCGGTGTGGAGGCTCACCGTGTATCCTCGTGTTGACGCGGAGACATGCATCCCCACGTGCGATGTGTAGGTCAGTATCTCCGCGCAGAGTGTGGAGACACGTGTCTCCACGTGTGATGTGGAGACTCGAGTCTCCACGAGACGGTGCGGAGGCATGTGTCCCCACAGGAGGCGTGGATACTCGTGTCTCCACGCCGTGCAAGAGGCACGGCGACATGTGGTGTGGAGACACGCGTCTCCACATGTGGTGTGGAGACTCGCGTCTCCACACCATACGCGTGTCCCCGCATGGGGTGCGGAGACATGCGTCTCCACGCATGGCGTGGAGACGCCCGTCTCCGCATGTGACGTGGAGACATGTGTCTCCACATGTGGTGTGGAGACTCCTGCCCCCGCACCCGACAGGTGGTGCGGCGACATGTGGCGTGGAGACTCGTGTCCCCACATGTGGTGCGGAGACAGGCGTCTCCACGCATGGCGTGGAGACACCCGTCTCCGCAGATGGTGTGGAGACATGTGTCTCCACATGTGGTGTGGAGACTCCTGTCCCCGCACCCGACGGGTGGTGCGGAGACAGGTGGTGTGGAGACTCGTGTCCCCACAGGTGATGTGGAGACTCGTGTCTCCACGCCAGACACGCGGCTCCACGTGTGGTGCGGAGACAGGCGTCTCCACGCATGACGTGGAGACACCCGTCTCCACGTGTGGCGTGGAGACGTGTGTCTCCGCACCGGCGTGGAGACTCGTGTCTCCACACGTCGGTGCAGAGACAGGTGTCTCCGCAGCTGGTGTGGAGGCTCGTGTCTTCACATGTTGGCGCGGAGACAGGCATACCCACGTGCGATGTGTAGGTTTGTATCTCCGCGCAGCGTGTGGAGGCACGTGTCTCCACGTGTGATGTGGAGACTCGAGTCTCCACGTGACGGTGCGGAGGCATGTGTCCCCACAGGTGGCGTGGATACTCGTGTCTCCACGCCATACAGGTGGCACGGCGACATGTGGTGTGGAGACACGTGTCTCCGCATGTGGTGTGGAGACTCGCGTCTCCACACCATACGCGTGTCCCCGCATGGGGTGCGGAGACATGCGTCTCCACGCATGGCGTGGAGACGCCCGTCTCCGCATGTGACGTGGAGACATGTGTCTCCGCATGTGGTGTGGAGACTCCTGTCCCCGCACCCGACAGGTGGTGCGGCGACATGTGGTGTGGAGACTCGTGTCCCCACATGTGGTGCGGAGACAGGCGTCTCCACGCATGGCGTGGAGACACCCGTCTCCGCAGCTGGTGTGGAGACATGTGTCTCCACATGTGGTGTGGAGACTCCTGTCCCCGCACCCGACAGGTGGTGCGGAGACAGGTGGTGCGGAGACTCGTGTCCCCACATGTGATGTGGAGACTCGTGTCTCCACGCCAGACACGCGGCTCCACGTGTGGTGCGGAGACAGTCGCTTCCACGCATGACGTGGAGACACCCGTCTCCACGTGGCGTGGAGACGCGTGTCTCCACACCGGCGTGGAGACTCGTGTCTCCGCACGTCGGTGCAGAGACAGGTGTCTCCGCAGCTGGCGTGGAGATTCTTGTCTCCACATGGCGGTGTGGAGATGGGTGTCTCCACATGCAGCGTGGAGACATGTGTCTCCACACTGTGGCGTGGAGACAGGTGTCTCCGCATGCGATGCGGAGACTCGCGTATCCACATAGTCGATTTAACTCCATGCACCAGTGCGTGTGGAGACGTCGCCTCCACGCGCGATACCTGCTACGCATGTAATGTAAGCACACGTGCAATGTTATGGTATTGTAAACCAATGGTATGATACAGGAGTGATGGTATGTTCAAAACAAATGCTATAACACCACGGTCTCAACATCACAATATCATGTCGACGTGCTTGGTTCCACGTGCTGGAAGCCTGTCTGACACGACGGACGCTCTAGGCTACGTATCGTCATACATACTACCCTTAGCGTCCGCTGCATTCGGATGATCCTGGGTTCGGGGAACTTGGCGCCGGAAGGAAATTCGAAGACCCACTTTCAATAGGCAGAGCAGAGATCGGCATCCCTGGATAATGTTCCCTGGGTCCCGCATCACACCCTAACAACAGCAACAACAACAACAACAACCATCACACTATATCGCATGATCCGTAGCCGTTTCTTGTGGCTCAGTTTCGTGGCACCCACGTTTGCATCGCATGGGTAAGAAGCGCACCAGCAGCCCATGCAAGGCCAAATGCACCAAGGGCACTGCCAAAGGCAGAGCCAAGGCCAAGGCCAGATCGACCCCCGCGCCTTCCACTGCCGCTGTTAAGCCGCCAGAATGGCTGCCCTTGACGCCGCTCTCATGTGCTCTTAGGTCCGACACAGGGCGTACCGTTCGCTTGGTAGTGTGTGCAGGGTCGCTGTCACACATCGACGCTTTGTTATTGCGGGCTAAGGTCAACAAACTTGACGACCTGTGGCTGCCCTTCCCGTGCGACGTCCCAGATGACACCAACGCGCTCGGCGATTATCATGAGAACGAAGTGTTCCTGGCAACGCCACGCGCCACTGGCACTGGTATGTCAGTATCCGTCGTCCTCCGCTGCTCAGTGACAGGCTCTTCACCATTCGACCCTGCCACGTTGGACTGCTTCAGCTCGCACCACTTGTCCAATGTGCGAGAATTGACCGCCGTGATGTCAGATTACCCTGGTGCCTCGTGGTGGTATTGGCACTTAGAAGACATCGTGCGCATCGACGGCGTGAAAATATCTCAACTAGTACCGTTGCCATCAGATGTATCACAGCAGCCTGGCGTTGTCACGCTGATTGGCCAGGCACGGTTGCTTAACAACCAGCGCACTTTGACAGACGTGCTCGGTGCTGCTCGCGCCCCTGTTGCTGACAGTGGCGCTTCGGCTGGATGCGACGCAGCCATGCCGACGGACGGCTGCGCCGAGCCGGCAACTGCCGCGCCCGCTGCAGCTGCGTCAGCCGCCGCCACCGCACGCGACGAGGGCGTTGCACCTGCAGTTGTGCCATGCGCCGCGGCAGAGCGGGGCTCGCTGCCACCGCCATCGCCGCAGCCCGCGCCGCCTGTACCACTGGCCGCGAGCGGGATTGTTGCGGAGCAGCTGGAGCTCGAGGGCGATATGGACGTCGCCGCGCCGCCGCCAGATGCTGTGGTGGAGGATGAGCTGGGCGCATCGCCGGCGCCGCCGCCGCAGCCTGCGACGCCGACGGCCTTGGCCGCCAGCGAGATGGTCGCGGAGCAGCTGGAGCTCACGGGCGAGACGGACGTGGCCGCGCTGCCGCCAGGTGCCGCGGTGGAGGAGCTGTGCCCATCGCCGGAGATGCTGCCGCAGCCCGCGCCGCCAGCGCCACTGGTCGCGAGCGAGGTGGTCGCAGAGCACGCGTTGCCGCTGGAGCTCGCGGGCGAGACGGATGCCGCCGCGCCGCCGCCAGGTGCCGTGGCAGAGCTGGGGCCGCCGCCGCCGCCATCGCTGCCGCCGCAGCCTGCGGCGCCAACTTTGGCCGCGGCCGCGGCTGCGGCGCCGGCGCGCAGCGCCGCCAGCGCCCCTCTGCCCGCTGGCGATGGCTCGCGGGGGCCGCGATCGCAGGTGGTGGTGGACGGTGCTTCTGCAACGTCGACTTCGGCGAGTGCGTCAAGGACGCCCGCCGTGGCAGAACCTCCTCCGCCGCCTCTGCCGCGCCCGTGCGGGCGATCTGGCGTCAGGTGCCGCAACCGTTCGGTGAAGAACCTCTGTGAGGCGCATGGGTGGCCGGCCGACTGGCTGGGCACGTTGCCCAACGCTGCTACCTTCATCGACCGCTTATCATACGCGACGATTTCTACTTCCTTCAGTGGCGTTGGCACGCCAGAGACCTCAATCATGATGCTAGTGGCTGAGTTGCGCGCTCAACACGGAGCCGACGTATCACTGCCCCGCCTATTGCATTGCATCGAGTGGGATACACACGCTCTCGCCGAACTTCGGCATCACCCCATGTCGACGCTGAGTGATTCGTGCCACTTCGGCGACATATCCAACTTTTGGGTCCCAGAGCTTCAGCCCACAATCGAGGCCCTTCGCGACCGGTCGGGCGATGCAGTTGAGCAGCTCCAGGAAGCAATACTATCGGGGCGATCGGTGCGCATCAAGGGTAGGTGCTTGACGCACACACGCATGTGCTTCCTCAAGACAGCGTTTGTGCACGTGGCTGGGACACCTTGTCCTGACTGGAGTCAGTATGGCGACGGCGATGGAGCGCGTGGTAAGACGATCGTGGACACATTGTGTTGGCGCGCGCTTAGGCGCAAGCTCCAGGAGGCAATTGTTGTTCAAGAAAATGTTAGGGGATTCGATGTGACGCTCCGCCGTGTTCTTCTAGGCGACCTCTATGAGATCGATTCGGACTTCGTGGGCGATGCCTTCGACTTCGGGTGGCCGGCGCACAGGGTTCGTAGATGCACAGTGATGCGGCACAAGAGTTTCACGATGCCGCCCGTCGTGCCACTGCTGCGATTGCACCGCCCGTGCCGCGTCGACTTCCACGCGTTCTTGTTCGCCGACGACGCCGAGCTCCAGGACGAGCTGGACTGGGCGACTTCGCGGCCATCTGTGCAGGCGGAACGTGCAGCCGCTGGAGATACAGATCGCCTCACGCCAGGAATGGCTGGCGCTTTCAGGCGCGCCCTCAGCGCAACCGAGAAGAGGTGGCTCGAGGGCTACGAGGCTGAGTACGGCGCTGGTGGGTCATACCAGTTGAATCAGAACCCCTTGAGCGGGTTTGGCTCGCATAACAGAGACGACGGCGGTGTGCACGCGATCCTGAAACGAGCTGGGATAACGTGGTGCCATTTTCGTTGGCTGACTCCCACAGAGGTGCTTGCGAGCCAAGGCTTTCCAGTTTTCCCTTGCGAGTGCGCGCCGCGCACCTGTTGCTCCTTTAACTTCGTTCGCCACGGCCGGATGCGCGACGCAATGAAAGCGCAAAGTGGGAACGCGATGAACGCTGCAGTTGTAGGAGGGGTTCTCATGCATGCGCTGCTAATGCCTGTCACGCCCGAGTTTGAGACGATGTGCCGCATGAGGATGATTTGTCGCTCAGCAGTCTGCTAGCTCTGCTCTGAACGGCTCGTCCGGGGAAGCGTGGCCGCTATGGGGCGGCGGGTAGGTAGGTAGTTAGGTAGTTAGTAGTTGGGTAGTAGTGGATGAGTGGATGCGGGATGGGCAGGCAGGCGGGATGATGTGCGCTGGGCAATTTGTCCAGTTTGGCTCACGGCCCTTGCGTGTGAAAACACGCCGCAGGCGCATGGGTGAGCTGCTACAGCCGCAGGGTAACAAAAACATCCACCATCATGCTGCAACGAGGGGAGAGAAGAACACCAGTGAGGAGAGAGCATCCATCCCCACGACTCCCCCTCCTCCTCCACCTCTTCTCCTCCTCTGCCCCATGGCCAATCGAACTGAATCGACCTTCGACCTATCAGCTCTCTACTAACTCTCTCCTTCTACGTGTATTGTGGGGCCCTGGCAACACACATAAGTACCCAAACAGCGCAGACATCCTTGGAATTCCGACTTGACGAGGCCAGTGGAATCCCGCAACCCTTCCCCCCGCCTCCTCCTCCTCACCCCCGCCTCCTCCTCACTCCTGGGGCCCATGGGGCAAACCTGTTTGCTCCACGAATTCCTCCTCCTCCTCCTCCTCCTCCCCCTCCTCCTCCTCCTCCTCCTCCTCCTCCTCCTCCTCCTCCTCCTCCTCCCCCTCTCCTCCTCCTCTTCCTCCTCCTCCTCCTCCTCCTCCTCCTCCTCGTCCTTGCCCTGTCCTCCCCCTCCCCCTGCGCGGCGCCGCCAGGGCGCCCCTGGCGCCGCTGGCGCCCGCGGGCGGGCTGCTGCTGCAGCGCAGCTGCTGCTGGCGGCGGCGCCGGCGCCAGCCGGCGGGCCGGCGGCCGGGAAGGCTCGCGGCGCCCGCGCGCCGCGCCTTGCCAGAGGAGGCGCGAGGGGCCTAGGTGGACGAGTCCGGAGGGATGAGGGGGGAGGGAGGGGGGCAGAGGAGGGGGCGCGGACGTGGCGATGCGGAAGGCGGCCTTGGTTAAAGAGGTGCCAGTGCCAAGAGGAGGAGGAGGGGGGGGGAGGAGGAGAAGGAGGAGGAGGAGGAGGAGGAGAGGAGGAGGATGATGAGGAGGAGGGGGAGGAGGAGGAGGAGGAGGAGGAGGAGAAGAAGGATGAAGGAGATGAGGAGGGACAACCATGAGGATAATGAGGAGAGTGACCTAGAAGGAGGAGGGGAGGGATGCGTGTCCCCCCCCTCCTCCGCCTTGTCGGAGCAGTGGTAGTAGTAAGGTAGTAGGAGGAGGAGGAGGAGGAGGATGAGGAGGAGTTGGTGATGTTGCAGTTTCAGTTGTATTAGTTGTAGCTGTACTAGTAGTAGAAGTAGAAGTAGAAGTAGAAGTAGTAGTAGTAGCAGTAGCAGGAATACGATACGTACTTAGCAGTAGAAGTAACAGATGTTGCCAAAGTAGTAGAAGCCGCCCTTCCTATTCGTGCCCAGCTGTTCGGATCCAAGAACGTGTGGCGACCCCCCAACAACGTGCGCATGACCTCGCCCAGGACAAATCTCATTCCCCCATGCGCGGCTCCCTAAATGCATTCTGACCTCTAGAACTCTCTGGCCCCGTATTCCTACTTAACTTAACAGTGCTATGCTCGTGCCTCCACCTTTCTTAATTCCTGTCCATCATTCTCCATCCTTCTTTCCCTCCTTTTGAATTTCCTCCTTCCTTCCTGTACTATGCCATTCATTCCTACGATGCCTCTCCTATCTCCCCGCTCCCTGGCTCCCCTGCATAACTGCATATCCCTTCGCGTCGCTTCCTGCCTGCTGCGACTGACCGACTGCAGCGGTCCTGCAGCCATTTTGGTTTCCCATTCGATTGCTGGCTCGTGCCCGGGCGCCCTCCTCGCCCCGTGTGGCCTCGCCCTTTCGAGAGAGCCGGTGCGCTGCTATGGCCTCCGAGGCCGCCGCTGCTGCCGCCAGGCCGGTGGCGTCGCCATCCCGCGCGCCCAGCCTTGGCAGCGTCGGCGGCTTCAGCGACGGGTCAGCTGGCAGCGGCGCGGCGGCGCGCCCAGCAGATGCAACGACGGCGGCGGCAATCCTGTACGGCAACGACCCGACGATCAGCATCGTTGACCTCGTCGGTGAGAACGATGGGGCGGTGCGGCTCGAACGTTGCCTGAGCCTCTACAGTTGTGCGACGCAGACGACTGTTCCATGGTCCATGGTTCACAGGCGAGGACCGCTCCATTGTCACGCGCGAGCTGAACACGCGGCGCCACATGCAGGTTGAGCTAGAGTACTGCACTGGGTTCAAGACCAAGGGCGTCGTGCGCGGAGTCTCGGGCTCCGCGTGGCTGGTGAAGTCGAACACGCCCACCGGCTACCCGCTCAGGGCCATCACGTGGGGCACCAGGTTGGATGGAACAAATGCCGAGGATAAGATGATATGAGGCGGGGTAGGTAGTAGGTAGGAGGAGGATGAGCAGGAGATAGAGAGAGGAAGAAGGACGCCAGAGGGATGAGGGCGATGAGGAGCCAGGCCGACCCCACGGCTGGCGTTAATCAAAAGCCTTTCTCTTCCCAGACGGGGAGGGCGAGGAGGGGGGGCGGAGGGAAGGAGGGGATGATGAGGAGGATAAGTGGACTCCAGGACTCCAGGACTCCAGGATGGGTTGACTCCAGGACTCCAGGGGGCTCCAGGGGGTAGTTTTGTTTAGCGCGGGTGTGAGGCTGAGGTGAGGTGGTTTTAACTTATCACGACCGTATCAGCCCAGGTCGCGCGCCTTCTACAGGGCAGTGGAGGAGACCATCCACGACAAGAACGAGTACATTCAGCTTGCGCTGCGCACTGGCTTGACGGACTGCACCATCTTCGTTCGCAACACGCCCGTTGTCGTCTTGCTGTGGTTGATGCAGTACCACAACGAGTTCCACAAAGGTGCTCGATATTCCTTCTGTGAGATGATCAGTGAGACGCCTGATATCGAGGCGAAATGGCTCGTCTACAAGAATCAGAGAGGCGTGGCCTCCCGCATGGGTGAGACGGTTCAGATCAAGAATAAAGATACCAACATCATGGAGACCAAGAAGCTGACCTACGAGCAGTCGTACTGGCGCTGGATATCCATGAACTTCGGCGGGAAGTTCACCACGTTTCAGGTCTTCGACGCCGCCAAGATCTTCGAGCACAATCTTAACAAGTTCGGGCTCAAGGACGAGTTCATCCAGTTCTGCCAGGCGAAATGCAACTTCCTCAGTGAGCGTTTCAGCACGGAGGTCTGCGTCAAGGTGTTGCACGGCATCTCGACCCTGTTGGCCGGCGGCAACTTGGAGGGGGGCTTGACAGCGACACAGCTCAAGACGACGGTGTTTGAGACCTTGAAGTTCTGTGTCCCTCTCGGCGACACTGGAGACGGCACTCCTCCTTGGATCTTCGACAAGTTCGACGTCGAGGCGGCGTGGTACATTCTCACTCCGATGGCCGAGAGCAAGGTGTATACGAAGAAGCCGCAGTTCGAGCTGAAGGGGAAGCTCCTGAAGACGTTTCCAGACCTGACGGTGCCACAGGAACAGTTCGACACCTTGACCACCTTGACAGCTGGTTCGGAACCGCAGCTCGCGTGCTTCGCTGACGACGTGTGGCGCCTGATCGAGCACAGCATTCGCATCGTCGACGCCTTCGGTGTCACCGACAAGCTTCTCTCCACCAGCCAGACAGCTCTGATCCGCAAGGTCGCGTCGTTATCATTGGAATTCTGTTTTGCAGCCACGCTGACGCTCAACAACAAGACCTACACGAGCTGGAGCAGAGTGCGACCCCAGCTGCAGCGCCTGATTGTCGATGCGTTCTTGAACGCCCCGCCGGCTGGCAACTCGGGCGTCAGCGGTCGTGACCAAGCGGCGGCTGTGATCGAGCGCATCATGAGCGGGACCTCCTTGGATGATGACGAGAAGGAGTCATTGAACGAGTCTTCGAGTAGGATTGCTATCTTCATGGATGAGCCCGCCATGGTTGACGGGCTGAAGGCGTTCTTGGCCAATAACCCCCCTGGCGTCCCGCTCCCCATGCACGTTGCGTACATGAGGATCGTCCAGGACTTGTGCTCCGAGCTGCCTCGTCCGAGGGAGGACGGAACGGGGCTGCCACTGCAGCTGCCTCAGCTCATGGCGTATATCTGGGCGGCAGTGAAGAAGCACGTCGACCCCGAGTGGATCAATGCCGCAGCGGACACAGTGGTTGCGGCTGCAGAACACAGCGGCGACGTGCCTTCAGTCATCACCAGCGTCTTCGCCAACTTCAAGAAGGCCGTCGATGCAAGCCACATGCGTGGCGAGTACGTGCTCGCAGTGGTGGCATCGACGTGCGGGCCACCAGCATTCATGGCAAAGCCGTGCGACGTCTGCATGAAGACCGCCCTCGCCAGCATGAACATCCAGACTGTAGCTGTCGCTCTTTGTGATATCGATGCCTGCCAGGACTCCGAGGACGCATGGGTGAGATTCTGGGTCGATGCCATCGGGAAGCTCGCAGAGGCCTCCACCGACAACTACGCCGCGGTCATGGCGGACCTGAGGACCCGCCACAAGCCCTCGAGGACGCCGATCGCCACGCCGTCGTCGGACACGCAGGCTTCTTCGCAGACTCAGGAGCCTCAGTCTGCCAGCGCTGTAGTGGCCGCCGCAGCGCAGGAGTCCCAGGTTGCGGCGCTGCCCACTCCCATCATGACGCTCGCAGACATCTACGAGCTCGCCGACGCCCCCATCCTCAAGGAGGGCGGCATGGAGGCTCCTTCATTATACATCCTTATCTTCACCTTTTCTTCTCCCACCGCTCCTACTGAGTAGGAGCGGCAGGAGCGGTGGGAGAAGAAAAGGGGAAGCCAAGGATGGGTATGAGGCGAAGGCGAAGGTATGAGTAGGAGTCCTGCTCATACCTTCGCCTTCGCTGTTGTCTTTCATTGATCAGGTTAGCGTGGGCGCGTGCTATCTGGGGCGCGTCCAGCGCGCCCTCGAGAAGATCGTTTGGGACATGGTCGACCCGAGCTGTTTCGCCGAGGCCGTCGCCATTGACTTGTCCAAGAAGGGTGGTGAGCCAGTTGCGCTCGAGATCACGGCGAAGTTGAAACTTGCGTTTGCTGGAAGCGTGCAGCTCTGGCAGTCGCCGCCGACCAAGAAGAGTTTCAAGCTTGCCACCGCCCTCGGCTCTGACATGTGGTTGCACGGGGATGCGCACTCTAAGATCACGTCGGAATGCCCCGTCCCAGCCTGGATGGTCGGCACCACGCCCAAGGAGGCAGAGGCGAACGTGGAGTTGACCTACACCCACAAGGTCGTGTACCTGGACGCGCTCTCGCTGTGCCCGTGCGCCCGCGACGTTGCGGACTCGCTCCGCATCGACATGACGGTGCCCCACCTCACGCCATTGGCCGCGCGGGTGGGGGCGACAGCGACGCCCGGAGCGCCTTTTGTTTTGAAGCGGTTCGTTGCTGCGACCAAGGGGCGCCAGACTGGCGCCAAGCGGTCTGCTGCAGCAGCAGACCTCAGTGGCGCTGCCGCAGTGTGCTCTGGGCCTTCTGCGAAAGCTATCCAGGAGCGTTTGGGCGCCATCGCAGCGCAGAAGGCTGGCGGAGCGCCCCCCGCGCCGAAGCCCAAGGCTAAGGCCAAGAGCAGGGGGGCCGCCGTGGGCAAGCACCTCTTGCGATAGGCTATCGGCCCTCGGCTAGAGGAGGGAGGGGGATAGGATAGGAGGAGGACGACGAGGAGGAGGAGGACGAGGAGGACTAGGACGAGGTAGAAGAGTGGAAGAGAACTACGAGGAGGAAGATGGTGGGATGGGAGTCGAGGCGGCCGAGGCGGGAGGCCTTCCAAGACGGTGGCGCAGTGCCTACTCAGGTCCTCCGAAGGTCCGAAGGCCCTTCTGTCCCTTTACTCCTCTCAGAGCCCACCCCCTCCCATCAAATTTCACCTCCAACGCCTCAGCCTCATCCCTCCTCCTCCTCCTCCTCCTCCTCCTCCTCCTCCTCCTCCTCCTCTTCCTCCTCCTCACCCTCCTCCTCTTCCTCCTCCCCCTCCTTGTCTTCCTCCACCTCTGCGTTTTCTCAGTCAGTGTCCTCTGATTGGCGCGCGATCTGGCGCTCGTGGGTTGGGCGACGTCCATGCCATCAGATGTAATTAACTTGTTTGCACGTCGCCGAGCCTGTGGCAGATCCTGCCCTCCGTTCCGCTGTCCGCGTGCCGGCTCGGCGGACATGACGAGTCGGGTCGGCCACATGCCATGTGCTATCTATACTCGTCCCGCCTTGACTTCTCAGGACACGCGCGCACGACGCACACGCACGCACAACAACACAACAGCCTCGCTCGCCAGCGACTCGATGGGATTGCATGTTTTTGTGATGTATTTTCGGATGAGATCTCTGCGCCGAGCAGACGGCCCGACGGCCGAGCCAGCTCGCCGCGCGTTTGGGTAACCCGCGCGTGGCGCGGGCTGTCGCTGTCGCCGCGCTGTCGCCTCGAGGCCGCCTCGGGCCGCCTCGGGAGAGCCCGGGAGCGCGGCTCGGCGCGCGGTAGGTCGGCCTGAAGTGCCCTGAAGGGCCCGAGGAGGCCTGATGTCAGGTCGCGATGGTGCGAGCAACGAGCCCATCTCACGTTCATCTTCATCATCGCTCCATCGCTCGCCGCCGCCAGTGCAGCATTAACGAGCACAATCGATCTCAACAACGCGTCACAGTACACCACCATCGTCATCACCACCACCGTCAACATCACCATCGATCGTCCTGGTTACCTGGTTACCTGTCATCATCGGCGTCGTCGCTGGCCCTCCTCCTCCTCAGCTCCTCCTCCTCCTCCTCCCCCTCACCCTTCACCTCCCCCCTCCTCCTCTCACATCCTCATCCTCTTCCTCCCCCTCCTCCTCCTCCTCCTTTTCCTCCTCCTCCCTCGCTCTCACCTCCTCCTCCTCCTCCTCCTCCTCCTCTTACCTCCTCCTCCTCCTCCTCCTGCTCGTCATCCTCTCACCTCCTTCCTCAGAGTCTCCATCGTCATCCGAGTCATCACCCCTCCTCTCAGCCCTGGCCCTGCCCCGACGCTAGGAGCGGCGCCGTGGACGCGCTGGCAGGGGGCTGCCCCGCGCGCCACGCGTTGCCGCGTTGCGCCGAGAACGCGGCGGCCGGCGGCGATGATGATGGCGGCCCTCCTCCTCCTCCTTCTCCTCCTCCTCCTCCTCCTCCTCCTCCTCCCTTGGGCCTCCCCTATCTCCTCCTCCTCCTCCTCCTCTCCTCCTCCTCCTCCTCCTCATTCTCCTTTTCCTCCTCCTGGCGGCGACGGCCCCACCGCCGGTGCTGACGACGGCCGGCCAGCCTCTCGTGGACGATGGCGGCGGCGCGGCGTCGAATCGGCAGCGACGACGGCGGCGAAGGGGCGATGAGCGATGAGACGATGAGACGATGAAGCGTTGATTAGACGATGAGACGGCGGCAAAGGGGCGATGAGATGAGACGGCGGCGAAGGGGCGATGAGACGATGAGACGAGGCGAAGGGGCGATGAGACGATGGGCGACGGCGTACGCGGCGTCGACGATGACGTCGACGGTGGTGCGGCTACGACGGCTACGACTCGGCGGCGACGACGGGCGGCGATGGCGACGCGGCGCGGCGGCGAGTCGGCGGCGACGATGGCGGCCAGAGAAGCAGCTCGAAGCAGCAACGCACGCAAAAGACGAAGAGGCATAACACGACGGGTGACCAGGAGTGGCAGGACTGAGCAGGACGGAGGTGAGGAGGAGGAGGAAAAGTAACGGATAGGATGAAGATGAGGAGGAATTGAGGATGATGATGGTGAGGGAATTCATGATGCGGAGGGGGATAATGAGGATGTGCATAGGAATGCTGGAGATGAAAAGATTGAAGAGGGAGGAAGAGGGCGAGCGGAGGAGGGAGGAGGAGGACGGAGGAGGATGACAATGTATGTAGTCACTCACCTCTGCCAGGCGTGCCCGACACAGCGCGGAGACAACATTTCAGAGTATGTATCCGCGCTGTGGGTGGGCGTGAATGCTTCATGTTTTGCCCCCACAATGGAACATACTAGGTATGGTCTGCCGTGCTGGTTTGCCGTGCTGCTGTGGTCTGCTGTGATGCTCTGCCGTGTGTCTGTGGTCTGCCATGCTGGTCTGCCGTGCAGTTTCTGTGCCTTTGTGTTCTGCTGTGCTTGTCTTCGTGATCCTGCGGTGTGCCATGCTGATATGCCGTGCTCCTATGATTGCCGTGTTGTTGTGGTCTGCCGTGTTCTTATGGTCTCCCATACCGTTGATGTCTGCAATGTTGTTTCGGTCTGCTTTTCTGCCGTGCTGCTGTAGTCTGCCGCCTTGGTGCTGTCCTGCTGTGATCTGCCATGCTGGTCTGTCGTGCTCCTGTGGTTTGGCATGCTGGTATGATGGTATGCCATGCAATGGTATGCCACAGTGACACTGCCGTTTTGCTATGTTGTGCCGTGCTAGTCTGCCGTGCTCGTAAGGTTTGCCGTTCGCTGCTGTGGTTCGCCGTGCTGGTTTACCGTGCGTGTATGTACACGTGTGTTGGAGATTGTGCGTATGTGCGTGCGTGTTTCCGCGCGTGTGTGCAGGGTGTGTGCGGGGCGGGCTGGACAGGGGACGGAGGAGTGTAGTGTATACGTGGTGTGTACCGAGTGGGCGGGAAGGGGGATGCACGTGTTGTATGTGTATGTAGATACATGCATATATTTATATGGTGCGTGGTGTGTGCTTCTGGGCATTTGAGTATTTGAGTTGTGCGTTGAGTTATGTGCGTTACATGAACTGTAATGTTCACCCGTATGGTGTGCAATGACGATGGCAATGAAGACTAAAACGAAGACTGGGGCCAAAACGATGCTGGTGATGATGAAGGGGATGACCATGACCGTGAATATGGTGACGTCGACGACGACGATGATGCTGACGACGATGTGCCGATGATGCTGCGACTTGCATGCTTTCGAAGACCCGTCTGAGGTAATCTGTCCAAAACCCCCGAATCGAAGCGATTGCTTCCGAGTATTAGTATGGGAGGCCGTGTGTTTCAATACTTTCGCCTGAGCAGGAGGCCCTCGAAGAGGAATCGTCATAGTATATTCTACATCAGACCTGTCAACATACAATGTTGTGTCAGGATATCTCAGGCGAGAGCCTCAGTCCTGCGTCTGCGTCATATTCCCAAACTTCCTGGGCATCTCCGAGTTCTGACGATGCATGCAGCGAGAGTGTCGTTGTCACATAAGCGTAATTACCACAGCTCTTTGACCATCCCTGTTTTTGGGTGGGTGGCATCGGTGAACCGCGCTGTTGTCAAGATCTACTCAATTCGCGGCTTCCCAGCGTGTCTAGGATGTCTCACGCGAAACGGTCGATTTGACGATACATTGTTCCTTAACGCTTTCATTTTGGCGGGGATGGCCATAGCGATACGGAGAACTTGGTTTGGCATGGGCGATAAGCGCCGCATTTTCCATCATGCTCGTCTCCCGTGTTGCTCTGTCGTGTCGTTGCTATGATCTGCAGTGCTGGTATGTCGTGATCCTGTGGCCTGCCGAGCTGAATGCCGTGGTCGGCCGTGCTGGTTTGCCGTGCTGTTGTGGTCGGCCGTGCTGGTCTGCCGTGCCGTTGTGGTCTGCCGTGCTGGTCCACCACGCGTGTGTGCACGCGTGTGCTTGGCTCTGCGCCACGTGTGCGCGTGCGTGCGTGTTTCTTCTCGTGTGCACAGGTTGTGTGCGGGGCGGGCAGGACAGAGGAGTATACCGTGTGCGTTCGGGGTCTGCATTGGGTTGGCGGGAAGCCGGGTGGACGGTGTGTGTGTGTGTGTTTGAGTGCTTCGTGTATGGGTTTGTGGGTGTTGTGTGTTTGTTTCTGGGCAATCGTTTTTTTTGGTACCGTTTCGCGTTGGTAATGGCCAGTGATGGCGGTGGTAATCGTGGTGATGATCATGGCGGGGATGATCATGACAATGATTATGACGATGACGCCAACCAAGATGTTGACGACGTTAAGGTTGCCGTTTGTGATGCGGTCCATATGGTAAGCGCTTCGCGGACATTCACCACCTCATCCAGCAGCGATGCCTAGGCGACTTGTTTTGATCAGGGGTGTGGGGGAGCATGCAGTGGAAAATACGGGGCTGTTGAAGCCGTCATATCCCCAGATGTGGAGGATGGAGGAGACATCGGAGGAGGAGGGGGAGGACCAGTGCAAACTCAAGACTCATAAATCGTGTTGCAGTAAGTCCTCCCTCCAAATTCCCTCATCGCGGGAAGTGCCTTGGGAATACCCCGTTAGAAGACAACCGTTCGATCATTCTGAATCGCACCACAACGCCTTTCTTGGAATTACAACGCTGCGAGCTAAAGTTATTATTTAATCGCTTCGCTCATTCCGCCGGCCCATTCTTGGAAGCCTCTTGAGCCGTTTAGGGGCGTCGGGGAACCGACAAGGTTAAAACGCCAAAATCTGTCCAAAACCAAAGGAAAAACATGTTTTTTTACCTCTTGTGGCCCTCTTGGGAGTTCTCTTGGAGGCCTCTTGGGGCATCTTGGAGGCTTCTTGGGCCATCTTGGAGACGTCTTGGGCCGTCCGGAGGCCATCTTGGGCGTCGTGGAGCGAGCTTCGGGCGTCTCGGACCTCTCTTGGACCGTGTTGGGGGCGTTCTTGGAGCCCTCTTGGGCCGTCTTGGAGGCCTCTGGGCCCGTCTTGGAGCCGTCTTGGGCCGTCTTGCGGCCTTTTTGAGGGCCTCTTGGGCCCTCTTGGGGCGATCTTGGAGGCCTCTTGAGCCGTTTAGGGGCGTCGGGGAACCGAAAAGGTTGAAACGCCCAAATCTGTCCAAAAAGCTTAGAAAAAGTATTGATTTTTGCCTTTTGGGGCCCTCTTGGGAGTGCTCCTGGAGGCCTCTTGGGGCATCTTGAAGGCTTGTTGGGTCATCTTGGAGGCCTCTTGGGCCGTCTGGCGGCCATCTTGGGCGCCGTGGAGCGATCTTCGGGCGTCTCGGACCTCTCTTGGATTGTGTTGGGGGCCTCTTGGGGCCCTCTCTTGGGGCGATCCTGGAGGATCTAGGGGAGTGTCCCGGGCGTGTCCCGGGCTACTCCCGGGGTACTTTTGATCCAGGGACCCCCAGGGGCCGCCCCGCGCGCGCGAACCAGAAATACTGTTTACCAGTTACCGGAGATCTTAGCACGCCTCTGGCCCGTTGGGCAAGCGAATTGCGTCCTGAAGATCATGGATCGCGCCAAAGAACGATTCCTGGAACTGCAGCATCGCGAATCAACGTGATTGAAGCTATTGCGAAACGCCCGACCCGCCCTAACAGGGAGAAACGATCTATACACATATATATATATATATATATATATGGGGAACAAAGGATGGATGAGGAGGGGAAGGAGGAGGAGGACGGCGAGAGGGAGGTGGAGGAAGTTGGACGGAGCAGGAGGAATATATTGATGAGGAAGAGGAGGAGCAAGAGATGGAGGAGACAAAAAGAAAGGACCCTAACGGGCGGGTCGGGTCGGGCGGGCGGGACATTAACGTATGATGCATCATCGAGTTTGCACAAGCGTACCCTAACTGGTCGGGTCGGGCCGGGCGGACCCTAACGGGCGGGTCGGGCGGCGGACCTTCACGGGCGGGTCGGGTCGGGCGGGCGGGACATTAAAGTATGATGCACCACCGAGTTGGCACGACCGTACCCTAACGGGCGGGTCGGGCCGGGTCGGGCGGACCCTAACGGGCGGGTCGGGCCGGGTCGGGCGGACCCTAACGGGCGGGTCGTGTCGGGCGAGTCGGGGCGGGCGGGCGGACCTTCGCGGGCGGGTCGGGACGGGCGGGCGAGACATTAAAGTATGAAGCATCATCAAGGTGGCACGAGCGCACCTTGCCGGGCGGGTAGGGTCGGGTCGGGTCGGGCGGACCCTAACGCGTGGGCGGTCGGGCGGGCGGGACATTAAAGTATGATGCATCATCGAGTTTGCACGCGCGTACCCTAACGGGCGGGTGGGGTCGGGCGGAGCCAATCGGGCGGGTAGCGTCGGGCGGGCGGGCCCTAGCGGGTCGGGGCGGGCGGGCGGGGCATTAAAGTACGATGCATCATCGAGTTGGCACGAGCGTGCCCTAACAAGTCGAGTCGGGTCGGGCGGACCCTAACGGGCGGGTCAGGCTGGCGGACTTTAACGGGCGGGTCGGGTCGGGCGGGCGGGACATTAAAGTATGATGCATCATCGAGTTGGCACGACCGTGCCCTAACCAGCGGGCTGAGTCGGGCCCGTTCGGGTGGACCCTAACGGGCGGGTCGGGTCGGGCGGGTCGGGTCGGGCGGACCCTAACAGGCGGGTCGGGTCGGGCGGGCGGACCCTAATAGGGCGGGTCGGGACGGGCGGGCGGGACATTAAAGTATGATGCATCATCGTGTTAGCACGACCGTACCCTAACGGGCGGGTCGGGCAGGGTCGGGCGGAGCCGAACGGGTCGGGTCGGGCGGGTCGTGTCGGGCGGGTCGGGTCGGACGGGCTGGCCCTCACGGGAGGGTCGGGGCGGGCGGGCGGGCATTAAAGTATGAAGCATCATCGAGGTGGCACGAGCGGACCCTACCCGGCGGGTAGGGTCGGGCAGGGTCGGGCGGACCCTGAGGCGGCGGTTGGGCGGTCCCTAACGGGCGGGTCGGGTCGGGCGGGTGGGACATTCAAGTAGGATGCAGCATCGAGTTGGCACGAGCGTACCCTAACGGGCGGGTCGGGTCGGGGCGTGTCGGGCGGACCCTAACGGGCGAGTCGGGTCGGGTAGGGTCGGGTCGGGCGGGCGGCCCTCACAGGCGGGCCGGGCCGGGCGGGCGGGACATTAAAGTATGATGCATCATCGAGTCGGCACGCGCGTGCCCTAACAGTCGGGTCGGGTCGGGTCGGGTCGGGTCGGGCGGGTCGCGACGGGCGGGGGCGGGCCCTAACGGGCGGGTCGTGTCGGGCGGGCGGGACATTAAAGTATGATGCGTCATCGAGTTGGCACGCGCGTACCCTGACGGGCGGGGCGGGTCGGGCGGGTCGGGCTGGCGGGACATTAAAGTATGAAGCATCATCAAGGTGGCACGAGCGCACCCTGCCGGGCGGGTAGGGTCGGATCGGTTCGGGCGGACCTTAACGCGCGGGCGGTCGGGCGGGCGGGTCATTAAAGTATGATGCATCATCGAGTTGGCACGCGCGTGCCATGACGGGCGGGTCGGGTCGGGCGGAGCCTAACGGGCGGGTCGCGTCGGGCGGGCGGACCCCAGTTGGTCGGGACGGGCGTGCGGGGCATTAAAGTATGATGCATCAGTGAGTTGGCACGACCGTGCCCTAACGAGCGCTTCGGGCAGGGTCGGGCGGACCCTAACGTTCAGGAGCGAGAGAAGGACGTACACGTACATGAATCCGCGCTGGTTCCGAGAGTACGCATTGCCGGAATGTTCGTATCACGCGCCCAGTCTCGCGGATCGAGGGGCCGTGTTCATGTGCATAGCTGGGCGCGTACGTCCTTTGTGGGCTCCCTAAACGTCCGGGTCGGGTCGGGCGGGCAGGACATTAACGTATGATGCATCGTCGAGTTGGCACGAGCGTACCCTAACAGGTCGGGTCGGGTCGGGCGGGCCCCAACGGGCGGGTCGGGCGGGCGGACCTTCACGGGCGGCTCGGGTCGGGCGGTCGGGTAGGGTCGGGTCGGGTCGGGCGGGCCACAACGCGCGGGCGGTCGGGCGGGCGGGACATTAAAGTACGATGCATCATCGACTTGGCACGAGCGTGCCCTAACGGGCGGGTCGGGTCGGGCGGAGCCTAACGGGCGGGTCGCGTCGGGCGGGCGGACCTCAGCGGGTCGGGACGGGCGGGCGGGACATTCAAGTATGATGCATCAGTGGGTCGGCACGACCGTGCCCTAACGAGCGGGTCGGGCCGGGTCAGGCGGACCCTAACGGGCGGGTCGGGTCGGGCGGGCGGGACATTAATGTATGATGCATCATCGAGTTGGCACGAGCGTGCCCTAACAGGTCGGGTTGGGTCGGGCGGACCATAACCGGCGGGTCGGGCGGGCGGACCTTCACGGGCGGGTCGGGTCGGGCGGGCGGGACACTAAAATACGGCATCATCGAGTTGGCACGACCGTGCCGTAACCGGCGAGTCGGGTCGGGCCGGGTCGGGCGGACCCTAACGGGCGGGTCGGGTCAAGCGGGTCGGGTCGGGCGGGCCCTATCGGGCGGGTCGGGTCGGGCGGGCGGACCCTAACGGGCGGGTCGGGACGGGCGGGCGGGACATTAAAGTATGATGCGTCATCGAGTTGGCACGACCGTGCCCTACCTGGCGGGTCGGGCAGGGTCGGGCGGACCCGAACGGGCGGGTCGGGTCGGGCGGGTCGGGTCGGCCAGGTTGCGGGGGCCTCCTGGGGCCTGCTGGGGACCCCCTGGAGTTTCCTCATGGGCCTCCTGTGGCCTCCTGGACCCCACCCGTGGCTTCCTGAAGCCTTTTGGGGCTCCCAGGGGGGGAAATCTAACATGTGGCCGTCGGGGCTCCCCAAAATGTGGGAAGGGCCCACGAGCAGGGAAAATCAACGAATCGACACCGGATTTGGAAGCGAGCCGCGGGCAGCCTCGTAATGCGCTTGCAGAACGCCCCTGGGGAACACAGCCGACCAACGCAACTTATAGATTTTCGCGTTCCTTGCGACACATCTTCGAGGCGCCAATATAGGATGTTGTGGACGAGGTTCAAGTATCATTAAGCGTAGCGTGATGTATCACGTCGCTGATGTGGCGCCACAGCCGTGCGCTGCAACACGCGCTATTGTACAACATCGCTGTCGCATGCCGTAGATTGGACAGGGTGCAAATCTTGGGGTCGTTTGGGCGCTGTCGTGTGCTGTCTTGGCTCTTCGGCCCGCTTGGCGGTGGCCTGGGTGGACTTGGCCCCCCTCTCGAAGGTCAGACGAGATGTTCGGTCGCTATTTGGGCCTTCTTGTTTATCGGCGACGCATGGCCAAACAGGATTGTATCGGGGCCCTCCTGAGCCGTTTAGGGGGGGGGCCTCTTGGGGTTGTTATCGGCCGCCTTGCAACCGTTTGGGGCCCTCGCTGGGCTCCTCGGGCCTCCCTCCCACGCCCCCAGGCGCATTGGTTTGAGCCATCCTGAGTCGACGGGCTGAGGAATTCCACATAAAAACACAGAGTTGCCGCAACATTCTTATTGATCGTGGCCTTCCTGGACGCCCCCCCCGGTCTTCTCCCCAGTGTTTCGGTAGCTTCTCGGGCCTCCCTCTGGCGATTCCTGGGGTCTTTTTGGGGCCAGTCGGGGTGCCTCTTGAGGCAGTTGTGGGCCCTCTTGGCGGCTCTGGTAGTTTTCCTTGGCAATATTGGGCAGTGTGGGTATAAGGTTCCATCATCATCGTCGTCGTCACCATCATAGAGTTGGGTTTGGGCCCTCTTGGAGCCCTTTGGGGGCCCTTTTGGAGCCCTCTTGGAACCCTCTTGGGGCCCCCTTCGAGCCCTCTGGGGGCTCCCAGAAAGTTTCGAGGGACATCCGGGGGGGTGGAGGGGGAGGTGGAGGGGGGGTGGAGGGGGGGGAGGGGGAGGTGGAGGGGGTGGTGGAGGGGGGTGGTGGAGGGGTGGGTGGAAGGGAGTGGAGGGGTGGGTGGGGGGGTTGGGACGAACCCCAGGGGAGGGGCGAAAAGGGCGGGGGGGAGGAGGGGGGAGGGAGCAGGGGGCCACAGGGCCAAATGGAGCAGGGGAGCGGCGGGCCACGACGAGGCAGGGCGGGAAAATCCTGCCCCCCTGGTAGTTGCGCAGGGGGGAGAGCGTGCCCCTTTGCTTCCTTCCATTCTTCCTTCCGGCCTTGCCTCCCTCCCTCTCTCCTCCTCGCCCCCCCCTTCTGTCGATGGTCCGCCCTGCCCCTCCTACTCCTGCCCCCCTCCCTCCACGACCCTTCGACACGCCCGACCTGTGTACCTAGGCGGTGTTCCCTACGGCAGTCCTGGTGGGCCAACGTACTGCGTCCGGGTAAACAGGTACAGCCTGTACCTGTAGAAGCAATTTGGCTTCTACAGGTACTGGCTGTACCTGTAGAAGCAGTTTGGGGTAAACAGGTAGAGGCTGTACCTGTAGAAGCCGTTGTCCCTTCAGGTACTCCCTCGGGGTAAACAGGTACAGGCTGCACCTGTTTACCCCGCTCGTTTGGTGTGTGTGTTTTTTCGAAGGGAAGGGGGGTAAACAGGTGCAGGTCGTACCTGTAGAAGCAGTTTGGCTTCTACAGGTACTGGCTGTACCTGTAGAAGCAATTTGGGGTAAACAGGTTCTTGCTCTACCTGTAGATTTGGCTTGCCTCCCCCCCCCGTGTAGTGGTCGACCTGTAGAGGTTGACGGGTGTACCTGGCCCCCCTGGTGGTCCATGTGGGTATGGCGAGCACGGGTTGGGGGGGCAGTCCAGGAGCCTCTGTGGGGTACCGAGCTGACCTTTGGCGCCCCCGTGCCCTGCTGCGCACGATTTGGGGGGGGGTCCGAGCACCAAAATACGGGGATTGCTGAGTCCTCCTGCGGGCCTCTGGGGGCCGCCCGAAGTGCGCCTCGACTGGATCTCCTTTGCAGGCAATTCAAGTCGATCGAAACACCGACGAGGAGGGTGGGAGGAGGAGGAGGAGGAGGAGGAGGAGGAGGAGGAGGGAGGGGGGGGGGAGGAGGAGGAGGAGGAGGAGGAGAGAGGAGGAGGAGGAGGAGGCGGAGGAAGAAAATGGAGGTCCCCTGGAAGTTACTAGAGGAGATTTAGTAAGAGAGGGAATGAGTTAGGAGGGAGGGGCAGGAGAAATGCGAAGAGGAGGACGGGGGAGGGGAGAGCGTAGATCTCCCGTCAGCTTCGTCTCGGGCATTCTCGGAAGCACTAGTAGAAGGAAATCTTCGAGGGGGGACAAGATGTGCTCGCGGGCGTCTCAGAATTCTGATATTTTGAGGGGGGGAAGCGCACGGAAGAGGCGCAAAGCGTATGCAATGCTACCGGTTCTCACATGATGACAACAACGATGAACTTGGGCAACAAAATCTCTAGTGCCTGGGGTTTCCGTTGGAGAGGTGGCGGGTTCCCCCCACGATTGCGGTACGTGTTTTCGGCCATGGTTCATTGGTGAGCCCCCCCATCGATAACCTCGCCCTCCGAAGAAAGGCCGTTGTACGCAATGCTCCGAGCTCCGTCGGGGTACTCCTGTGGTCGATGGGTCAGGCGCCTGGCCGGGCGCTCGGGCCTGGGTCGCAGTCGTGGCCGATACGTGCTCGCCGCCCTTATCCCCTTCTTCCCCAGCCGCCTCGCCCCCCTTACATTCCCTTACATCCTCTCCCACTTCCTCCTCCACTTCTTTTTCTTTTTCTCCCTTCCACACCTTCCGTTGCCATTTTGGTTCAGTTCTTTACGGTTTATGGCCGATGCCCGGATTCATCGGGCTACATTGCAAAACAATATTGCACGGCCGGCGCATGTCGACGCATGAGTCGTGCTCGGTCAAGCCGTCACCGATAGACCGTGCGACACGCCCTGTTCGGACGGTCGGTTTGGGGCGCCAAGCGGGCAGAAATTGCGTTTGTATGGCCGCAACTTGAGGGCGCCCTGATTGCATGCGGCGGAGAAGTATCACAGCGTCGCCGAACGTGCAAGCGCAACACGGCGCGATTCCAGACGGCGCGGTGCCCGAGACGCGCAGGTCGTTCGGACGCCCACGCGAACCAGCAAAGAAGGTAAGTCACGCTGCCCAGCTTTCTTGCCCGCCCCACTTCAGGGGCTTCTGCAGTCGCTGCCCCCTGTTCGCTTCCAACACCGGATGTGTATTAACTTGACACGTTTTGACTGGTGCCTCCTGGGAGCCTCCCGAGAATCTCCTGGGGACCCCTGGGGCCTGTCCCGGGCGCCCTGCGGCCTCCTGAAGCTCTCTGGGGCCTCCTGGGGCTCCCAGGGTCCCAGAGGGGGATATCTAACATGTGGTCTTCTGGGCCCCCAGGCTGGACCACCTCTTGCGCGGCATCTGGGGGCTCAGAGTTGCGAGAATGTTTGTGCGAAACAGGCTGGGCCACCTTGCCCAGGAGGCCCGGGCGAAGCCTAAAGAGGCCGCAAAACAGCCCCGAGGGGGCCCCACAACGGTCCCAAAACGGCTACCGAGAAGCTGCGAGACTGCCTTCACGACGTCCCCGACAGGCCAACCACGAGATCCAAACCAACACCTATGAGGCCTCTGACCCACCACCCAGGGCACGGTGGCGGGAGCAGTGACAGCACTTGTGCGCAGCATGTTCTGGCGGGAGCCTTCCGGAACGCGCTGCAGGAGGAGGAGGAAGATCAGGAGGAGAGAGAGAGAGAGAGAGAGAGAGAGAGAGAGAGAGAGAAAGAGAGAGAGAGAGAGAGAGAGAGAGAAAGAGAGAGAGAGAGAGAGAGAGAGACAAGAGAGAGAGAGAGAGAGAGAAAAGAGAGAGAGAGAGAGAGAGAGAGAGCTGGAGTGGGAGGAGGAGGGGGACGAGGAGGAAGAAGAGGCCTCCCAGACAGCTCGAAGATAGCCCAAGAGGCTTCCAAGAGGACCCTCGGCGGCCCACGCGGGCCCCAAGGCAGTGCCTGAGGCGCCCAAAACGGCCCGAAAGGATTCCAAGACGGCCCCAAGAGAGGCCCAAAAAGGGAAACGCGAACCGAGCATCCGATGTTTCTACCCCGAGAGGTTCCCTGGAAGTCCCAAGAGGCCCCCAATCGGATCCAAGAGGCCCCCAAGAAGCTCCCGAGAGGGCCGACGAGGTTCCAAGAGATCTCCCAAGGTGGCCCCAAGAGGCACAACTCATTGTTTTTCGATTGGGCTTTGACGGGTTTTAATGTTTTCTGCCTTTTGGCGTCCCGATGCTCCAAGACGGCCCAAGAGGCTTCCAATACCGCTCCAATATAGATAGAGGAAGAGGCCTCCAAGAGGGCCCCAAGACGGCCCGCGAGGGCCCCAAGACGGTGTTTGAGGCGCCCAAGACGGCACGAGAGGGCCCCAAGAGCCCCAAGAGAGGCCCAAGAAAGGGAACGCGACCCAACAGCAGAGCAGTCCCCCCACAAGGCCCACAGGAGGCCGCAACAGGCCCCCAAGTGGTCCGACGAGGACCCCAAAAGCTTCCCGAGGGCCCAAAAGGCCCATAGGAGACGTCCGAGAGGCTTTAAAATAACCCAAGAGTGCCTTCGATGCATCAAAACTGCTTCCAGGAGGCCCCCAGGAGGCTTCCGGATTGCCTCAATCTGGCCGCAGGTGACCTCAAGTCGGGCTCCACGCAGCCAAGACGGCCAATGACGGCTTCAGATTGCAGAACCGATGCCCCCAAGTGACCTTCAGACGCCCCCCCAAAAAGCACCCAAGAGGTGCTTCCAACAGCCAGTTGACGAAACATGCGGAACACCCCAGAAGCTCCTGAGATGCCGTCGCGCGCCTGTGCTTGATAGCGGTGTCCAAGATCGTCCAGCGTCCCCCCGGCCTGGGCTAGAACCTGAGCGCGCGCGAAGCGCGCGCGATGGTTCTAGCCCAGGGGCCCGAAAACAGCTGTCGAACGATTTTGGCGTTCCAGCCTTTTCGGCTGTCCGACGTTCCAAGACGGTTCATTAGTTCCCCAAAAGCGCCCCAAGACGGCCCAAGAGGGCCCCAAGACGACCCCAGAGTCGCACAAGACAGCCCAACAGAGAGAGCCACAAGATGCGCCCAATAGGGGGACCACGACTTTAAAATTCGACCCTCCAGCTTGAAGAGTGCCCCTGGAGGCCCCAAGGAGCCCCCAAGAGGCCCCAGGAGAGGCACCCAGGAGGCCCAAACGAAGCCTAAAGAGGCCACAAGACAGCCCCGAGGAGGCCCCACAACGGTCCCAAAACGGCTACCGAGAAGCTGCGAAACTGCCTTCACGACGTCCCCGACAGGCCAACCACGAGATCCAAACCAACACCCATGAGGCCTCTGACCCACCACCCAGGGCACGGTGGCGGGAGCAGTGACAGCACTTGTGCACAGCATGTTCTGGCGGGAGCCTTCCGGAACACGCTGCAGGAGGAGGAGGAAGATCAGGAGGAGGGAGAAAGCTGGAGTGGGAGGAGGAGGAGGGGGACGAGGAGGAAGAAGAAGCTTCCCAAACAGCTCCAAGATCGCCCAAGAGGCTTCCAAGAGGGCCCTGAGCGGCCTATGGGGGCCCCAAGGCGGTGCCTGAGGCGCCCAAGACGGCCCGAGAAGGCCCCAAGAGGCCCCAATCGGGAAGTCCCAAGAGGCCCCAAAGAAGTCCTCGAGAGGGCCGACGAGGTTCCAAGAGATCTCCCAAGGTGGCCCCAAGAGGCACAACTCATTGTTTTACGATTTGGCTTTGACGGGTTTTAATGGTTTTGCTTGTTGGTATCCCGATGCTCCAAGACGGCCCAAGAGGCTTCCAATACCGCTCCAATATAGAGGAAGAGGCCTCCAAGAGGGCCCCAAGACGGCCCGCGAGGGCCCCAAGACGGTGCTTGAGGCACCCAAGACGGCCCCACAGGGCCCCAAGAGAGGCCCAAGAAGGGGAACGCGACCCAACAGCAGGGCGGTCCCCCCACAAGGTCCACAGGAGGCCGCATGAGGCCCCCAAGTGGTCCGACGAGGACCCCAAAAGCTTCCCGAGGGCCCAAAAGGCCCATAGGAGACGTCCAAGAGGTTTCAAAATCGCCCAAGAGTGCCCTTGATGCGTCAAAACTGCTTCCAGGAGGCCCCTGGGAGGCTTCCTGATTGCCTCAGTCTGGCCGCAGGTGGCCTCAAGTCGGGCTCCGCGCAGCCAAGACGGCCAATGACGGCTTCAGATTGCAGAACCGCTGCCCCCAAGGGACCCTCAGACGCCCCCCCTGGAGGCACCCAAGAGGTGCCTCCAACAGCCAGTTGACGAAGCATGCGAAACACCCCAGAAGCTCCTCAGATGCCGTCGCGCGCTTGTGCTTAATAGCGTTGTCCAAGATCGTCCAGCGTCCCCCCGGCCTGGGCTAGAACCTGAGCGCGCGCGAAGCGTGCGCGATGGTTCTGGTGTGTGCATATATATATATATATACATTATATATATGTATATATATATATACACACATATATATTCTCATACGCACCTCTCCGAGGGAGTAGAGCTCAGAGGCGATTAATGCGCACGCGTCCGCGATTTTTCTGGGCGTTTCGCTCGGGACATCCTCGAAATTCTGAAAATCGGTGGCGCCCCTCACGCAGATCGTGACGTCAGGGTCCAAAAACACAGGGGATTTTCAACATTTTAACATAACACCTTCAAACACACATGGTAATTTCAATGAGTGTGACCCCGATTCTCAGGGAATGGCGGTTTCGCTTGAAACATCTGTCCAACATCGAGCCCCAGACCCCGCCTCGGAGCCTCCTGGGGGCCTCCTGGAACCTCCTGAGGCCTCCTAGGGCTTTCTGAACCTTCTGGCACCCCAGACCCCGCCTCGGAGCCTCCTGGGGGTCTCCTGAAACCTCCTGGGGCCTCCTGGGGCCTCCTGCGGCCTCCTGGAGCCTCTTGGGGCCTCCTGAAGCCTCCTGGGGTCTCCTGGGGCCTCCTGGGGCCGCCTGGGGCTTCCTGGGGCCTCCTGGGGCTTCAGAACTACATGCACACAGAGACACAAATCACGCCCAACACATCACACGCTAGACAAACATAACACACACACACACAACACCTACAACACACAAAAGCACGCACCACACGAAGCATACATCACACACACACACACACACACACACACACGCACACACACACACACACGCACAACACTCACAATCCTGGGGCCTCCTGGGGCCTCCTGGAGCCTCTTCTGGTATCCAAGTCGGGCCTCCTGAGGCTTCCTGGGGGGGTCCTGGTACACACATCGCAAGGTGTGGCAACCCCACTTGCGCTCGAGTGCGACTTCGATGTTGCATGTCACTCCTGCTTCAAACGCCCCTTCAGTTTTTTGTATGAGCCTGGGCACACACGTGCCACTTGTGTATATATATGTAGATACACATGCATACATATATCCACTACCCTTTTCCAGGCCCCTCTTGGTTTCAGGAGATGTGTTTTTTCGCCTCCGTGGTCAAGCCAGGATGCCGTATACGCCGCTCCTGTGCCCAGGGTGCGCCTTCCCAGGGGCAGTGGATCTGTGTCTAGGTCACCCGCGGGGACGCGAAGACAGCGTCGCGCATCGCGGTGCGCGATGCGCGAAGTTAGGCGGCCCAGTGTATAGATATCGTTACCCTGCATCCTCCAGCCACGCACAGAGGGGGGTATGGGGGAGGGGGGAAGATTTCTTAGAAGCACCCCTGCTTCTTAGAAGGCGCTGGCTGTTCTATAGACGTAAGGCCACGGGCCTTCTAAGAAGCAGGCTGCTTCTAAGAAGCCTTGCCCCCTCCCCCTGCCCCCCTCTGCGCGCCGCCAAATCCTCTGCTCCGAAGGTGAGCGGAGGCCCCTTCGCCTGCGTGAACCTGGCCAAGCTGGCGTTCACCCGGGTGGCGCCCGGAGCGGAGCTGCCCGTCTGCGGTTCGCCATTCGAGGCCGTGCTTGGTTTAGCGGAGGGCCGCCTCTCTAGATGTCCAGACGTCCAACGTCTCGAGCAAAGGCAGTGCGTGTTCCCAGAGGTGGAGCATGAGGAGGAGGAGGAGGAGGAGGAGGAGGAATTCTCCGTTCATCTTGGATTGAATGCGCATCGGCGAATAGCACCGAATAGCGTTCGATAGCACCGAACAGCGCCCAGTAGCGCCGAATTTCGCCGAGTAACGTTAAGTGCATGTGAGTGCACGTGCAATGTTAAGTGCATGTTAAGTGCATTAACCGAACGGCGCCCAGTAGCGCCGAATTTCGCCCAGCAGCGACCATTAGCGCCATGTGAGGGAGATGCATAATGCCCGCTTTGAGCAGGATTGGGCGCGCGCCATGGGGACCAACAAGCGCTTCCGTGAGCTGTTTTCTATTGCTAATTTTCTTTGGGAGGCCCTCGTGTCAGTATCGTATAACATATCCCCATCCCCACCAGATCGTTGTATTTCAGTCCGACAATCCCACCACCCCAGTTGGGGGTATGCCTTTCGAAACCCGAAGAGGACATCATATACCCCATCTAGGGGGTAAATCGGCCAGTGGGACCCAGGCCACGCCAGTGGGGATAGGGATCGGACAAACGATGCTCATCGTCGCCACGGCTGGATTCGCTCCGAAGTTCTGGTCAGAACGCCTTCCAGGAGAGGTGCGGGGAGTAGCGGTATCGACATATTCCAGAGGTGTACGCCATTCTTCTGCCCAAACCCAGAAGAGGACATGTGCGGCTTCGGATTTCGTGTGCGTGTGTGTTGTTCCCCGTTTCTCGTCTTGGTGACTGCGTGTAGTTATTGATTCGACCTCTCTCCCCGTGCTTCGTGGGAGCCTCTTGGGCTCATGTTGGGGGGCTTGGGGGCCATCTTGTGGGAGAGGGCTACTGTGATCCTTGCGGGTTCCTCTTATTGGTCCCTCCTTCCGTGTAGGGGATCGAATACAGAAGAGATCCGTAAGGGCTTCGCCCCCTGCCGCCGGCCCCCTCTCTCGGAGAATGGGCCATGGAAGAGCTAAGTCATGAGGCCTTGGCGCTGTCGTGAAGCAGTATCGAAACTTCATGCGAAGCCGAGTCGCAATCAGCAAAACCAACTGATCACAAGAGGGGTTACCACACCTGGCGATTGGTAAGACGTGTATGGTTTAAGGGCTTGGTTACCACACCTTGCGATGAAAGGGCCGAGGGAGTTCTCGCAGTTTGGGTTACCACGCCTTGCGATGGATGTGCGTGATGGGTTCGAATTTCAGAAATGTGGCAAATCCCCTGTGTTTTTGGACCCTGACCCCGCGGATCTGCGTGAGGGGTGGCACCGAATTTCAGAAATGTGGCAAATCCCATGTGTTTTTGGACCCTGACCCCGCGGATCTGCGTGAGGGGTGGCACCGAATTTCAGAAATGTGGCAAATCCCCTGTGTTTTTGGACCCTGACCCCGCGGATCTGCGTGAGGGGTGGCACCGAATTTCAGAAATGTGGCAAATCCCATGTGTTTTTGGACCCTGACCCCGCGGATCTGCGTGAGGGGTGGCACCGAATTTCAGAAATGTGGCAAATCCCATGTGTTTTTGGACCCTGACCCCGCGGATCTGCGTGAGGGGTGGCACCGAATTTCAGAAATGTGGCAAATCCCATATGTTTTTGGACCCTGACCCCGCGGATCTGCGTGAGGGGTGGCACCGAATTTCAGAAATGTGGCAAATCCCGTATGTTTTTGGACCCTGACCCTGACGCGGATCTGCGTGAGGGGTGGCACCGAATTTCAGAAATGTGGCAAATCCCATGTGTTTTTGGACCCTGACCCGCGGATCTGCGTGAGGGGTGGCACCGAATTTCAGAAATGTGGCAAATCCCATTTGTTTTTGGACCCTGACCCCGCGGATCTGCGTGAGGGGTGGCACCGAATTTCAGAAATGTGGCAAATCCCGTGTGTTTTTGGACCCTGACCCCGCGGATCTGCGTGAGGGGTGTCGATTTCGAGCCCCCCTAGCAATTCAGACAACGCGCCCAGGGGACGCTGGAAAATCCTGTTTGGGCCTCCCCCCCCTTCACGCGGTCAATCAACTAGTTACAGTAACCAGCAAGAAGCATAACTGTAACACTGGAAACTAGAAACTACAACTGGTACAGGAAATTGCGAATCACGTGCCTACAGCCTGGTGGCCCCACAAGGGGGCCGGCGGATTCACCCGAGAAAATACATGACATGTTTAGTAGATATGCGAGCATTCTACGCATTCGTCGTAGATTTGATGGGAACTCAAATTTGGTGTTAATCAAATGTGTAGTCGATGCCCTGCTCGATTCTTGGAACCTCTCGGATTTTTTTGTTGTTGTGCTGGGGGCCTCTTGGGCTGCCTTGGTGCCCCCTCGTTGGGCTGCGGGCAGGCCCTACAAGAGGTCTCCCGGGCTGTTGTGGGCCAGTGGTTTGGGGCACCTTTCTCCGTTGGGGGCTTGCAGGCGCCCGAAAGCTCACTCGAAGAACAGAGAACGGAATAAGCATCAACTTTTTGGCGCTCCGCACGGATGTCTTGGATCCGCGCTGGCCGTCCTTGGCGGCGTTTCCGGCGCCGCCCCTGGCGCGCTCCGCGTGCCAGGGGGGGTCCAGGTCAGATCCAAGAAATCAGCGCAGACCTCCAACAATTCATCTAAACAACGGCATAATCTATGCTTTGTGCTTCTTGAGGCCCTCTTGGGGGTCCTATTGAGAATCCTCTTGGGGCCCTCTTTCGGCATCTTGGAACGTCTTGATGCCATGCTGAATACTTTTGAGGACATCTGGGCGTGTGTGTGTGTGTGTGTGTGTCTGTGTGTGTGTGTGCGCATGTGTGTGTGTGTGTGCGCGCCCTTCTTGCGCCGTATTGGAAAGCACATTGCGCCGTATTGGCAAGCACACATTGAGGCTGCATTTGGATGCTGGATGTGGAGGGTCCGGAGACCCTGGGGGTGCATTGGCGAGCTGGCCCCCCGGCGCCCACCAGCTCAAACAGAGTGTTCGACCCCAGGCGAGGGGAGAATGGGAGAGGGGTCGCGGCCAATCGTCCCACGAGGCTTTTCATCCTGGCCTGCGGCAAGCAGGCGTCGGCGGGTGGTGTCTTCCCCGGAGGAGTTTCAGAGTCGCCTGGCCTCCTGGGGCCGTCGTCGGGCCCCAGGGCCGTCGAGGACCGACTCGGCATAGGAAAGTTGGCCCTGGAGAGGGGTCGGGACTCCCGGAAGGGCCCCGCGTTGGAAGGTTCCAAGGCGTCGGAGGTGTGGAATCTGATGCTGGGTCCAGGTTGCCAGTCCTGCAACACACCAGGACGTGCGTTCTGGAGCCAAGGATGTCTTCGGCCAGCTCCCGCTCAGCTGTTCCCTTGTCCGCGAGGCATCGGGAGTCCTCCTGGTCCTGATTGTCCTGGTTCCCCTTCGTCCTCGTCCTCCTGGTCACCTCGCAAATTCTGGAGATTCCTGTCTGGCAAGCCCCCCCATTGGTCCCCGTGGGCCTTCAGAGGCTTCCAGAAGCCTCGCGAAACCTAACAAGGGGCCTAAAGTCAATTTTCTCGATCCTGGATCTTCGGACCTCGCATTTCTGCGGCGACAGCGGGGACGACGACGACCTTCCCGATCATGTTCCTCCTCCTACTCGTCGTCCTCCTCCTTCCACCCGCGGCCCACCCCTTCCTGAGGTTACAACCCATGGGAGGTCGAACTCAGTATCGGCCCCTTGTGCATTCTTGGTCGACTTCTGGCCAAATCTGGTGTAATCCCGCTGGCTCTTGCGAAACTCTTATCGTCCATCCTTCGGTTGACCCCTTGGCTTAAAAAGGCACGGTCTTCCCTTAATCTGGCTTGATATTTTCTGCTCGTCCTCACGAAGACCTCCCATAGTTGTCTCGCAACGCTCCACGAGCATGCCGCAGGCCCTCAGCACGATCATTGTCATTACCCTGGTGGTGGCCGGCTCCGTTCTCGGCGAGGCCAGGCTGGCGTCTAAGCGCCTCCTATTGCACAGTCTTCTTTCACAGGTAATGTCTCTATCCCACCCCCCAGGCTTTTCGACGAAAGCTGAAGCGGCTAAGAAAAGGAGGGGGACTCTGGGATGCACCCCCATGGGGCTATCCGGGCGCACCCCGAATGTCAGTTTGGTCGGGGAACCACCGCACCGCGGATGATGGCAAACGGCATGAATGACGCGGAGGATGAGGAGGAGGAAGAGGAGGAGAAGGAGGACAAAGAGGAGGAGGACGAGGAGGAGGAGGAGGAGAAGGAGGAGGGGGAGGAGGGGGACGAGGAGGAAGAAGAGGAGGAAGAAGAGGAGGAGGAGCAGGGGGAGGAGGAGCATGGGGAGGAGGAGGAGGCGGGGGAGGAAGAGGAGGAGGAGGAGGAGGAGGAGGAGGAGGAGGAGGAGGAGGAGGAGGAGGAGGACTAGGACGAGGACGAGGACGAGGACGAGGACGAAACTTGGCGCCCGCTGCGAGCCCCGCTCTGCGCCTGGCTGGCTTGCCTTGTTGGCCTCGCCGCGGGGCGCCGCGGCGGACGCATGTCGTGCGGGAAGTGAGCCCTGGTGGGTTTCCCCCTTTTGGGTCCCTGGGCCTTTGGCGGGCCTTGAGGCAGCCTGGTTGTGGCGGGAACTCCACCGTTCTGGGCCCGCTTCCTTCCAGGTCCTTTTCCATCGCGGCGACTGGAGCCCCGCTCGATTGCGAAACAGCGAAATAGCGCAGCGGTGGCGGCGTCGACGGCCCCTGCTTCTGTCGTATTTGCCTCCCGCCCCCCCCTGCGTCCCCCAGTACGCGTTGTTTCCGTCACCTTCTCGCTGGCGGCCGGGCGTCGGCGGCAATCACCGGAAAGGAAGGTGTTTTGTAATCGCGCGCGCCCCACGGATTTGTTTATCACAAGCTAACATAATCGAGGATGGGCGCCCCCCTCGTATGTCCCAGGGTTGGGCCACATATTGTCGGTCCATGCGAAAACGCCACGAAACCTGGGACAGGGGTCGACGTGCCCCCTGCTATTCCTCATTGTAGTGGCCTCCGGCCGGTGCCGCCGATCCAGGACGATCCCGCTGTCAGAAGGGAAGTTTTGGCCCCAGCGCGTTTGTTCAAACGTAAGTGGTTTGGAAACAGCTTGGGGGAATTGCGTGGGCTTCTTGAAGGGCCTCGGCGACGCAATTTCGAGGCCTCCTGAGGGGCGTTTTGGATGTGATTGTTGAGCCTCTTGGGGGCCTTTTTTGGGATCGGGGGGCATGCAGGAGGCATCCTGGAGGCCTCCTGGGGGTGTGTAGCAGGTATTTTTAAAGCCTTCGGGATCGGTTTTGGGCGCCTCTGGAGGCCTCTTGAGTGTCACTTGGAGCCTCTCGGGGTTCCCTGGGGACTCCTAGGGCCATTTTGGTGCCTCCTCGGCGCCTCTTGGGCCGTCTTGGGCCCTTCGGGGGCCGCATGTAGCCCTCTTGGGCGCTTCTTGGGCCCGTCTTTGGGCCCGCTTGGGCTGTCTTGGGGGCGTTTTGGTTCCTTCTTGGGCCGACTTGGGGCCCTCTTGAGAGCCTCTGGGCCTGTTTTGGATGTCTCTTGGGTCGTGTTGGACACTGCGAAGGCCGAAGAAGCGAAAATGCCCGAACCATTTCCCCCAAGGAAATGGGACAGATTTCCCCCCTGAGGTTAGGAGGTGTCGGGAGTGTACGTTGGAGGCTTCTGGAGCCGCCTCAGGAACATATTGAGCGTCTTGGACTGAGGTCTCGGCCATTCATGGCCATCTTGGGCCTTCAGGGCGGCCGCTGTTTTTTTGTATTGTCATGAGCCCGCGTTCGAGTTCTCCGAGACGAGTGGCCGACCCAGAATGAACTGGAGCTCCGATTTTGCCACCGAATTTGACTCGGACCCCCCCCCCACTCCCCCCTTACCCAGGCAGAGCCACCCGGGCAACTTGTGACAGGGGTCGACGTGTCCCTTGCTATTCCTTACTGTAGTGGCTTCTGGCCAGTGCCGCCGATCCGGAGGGCTCCGGATTCGGTGACCTTCGCGGCTCTGTGGCTTCCTCCCTCTTCGATTGTTCCGGTCCCCTTCCGTCTCCTCTGGGTGGGTGCCTGGAGCTGTCCTGGGGGGGGGTCCGGGGAGGGTTCCGACGGGAGGTTTTTGGAGGCGGTAGCGGCTAGATCTGAGGGGTTTTTTTTATTCAACAGAATTGCGCTATTCCGCTGCCCCCCCCCCAAAGAGACAGAGAGGGACAAAGCGAGAGAAACAAACCAAAACGACAAATCTTTAAAAACATATTTTCCCATGAAAGACGCGCCCGTAGACAGCTTAAGGGGTTGGGGAGAGCGCGGGGGGCGCTGCTTATTGGGTAGGCCCGCACCCGCGCGGCGGGCGCCGAACACCTCACGGCGCTACGGCGGCACGCCGACGCGCGCGCGGAACGTGCAGGCCTCGCGTTTGGCTGTTGCGCGCCCACGGCGCCTCGCGTCGTGCGCGGGGTATGTTTACCCCCTCCCAGAGGAAAGGCCATGAGGAGGACCGAGACCCAGAACACGCAGAACAAGAGGACCTGAGCGCGGTCTCCCCTTCCCTAACCTCTCACCCAGCCGCCCCACTCGCCCCCCCCCGCGGGCCCCGCGGCGATTCGCGGTGCCTGCGGCGTGGGGGGGAAGGGAGAAACGCTGCTAGGTACGCGTTTTTGTTGTGACAACGAACAAAACTGCGTAGTGCTTTCGCCCACGAAGGACGCAACCCTAGACAGTTTAAGGGGTTGGGGGGAGCGCGGGGGGCGCTGCTCATTGGGTAGACCCGCACCCGCGCGGCGGGCGCGCGACACCTTACTCGCGTCGCCGCGCCCTGCGGGAGTGCGCGGGCGCAGCGACACCCAAGGCATTTGGTGCACCGGCGCGCGAGGGAACACCCAACGCCGCACTCGCGTGAGGTGCCCGAAAATGCCATTCATTTTGCCTTCATCATCGTCGCTGGACGACAGGTCGCCGCGCGCTTCCCTGACGGCACCCGCCTCCAGTTCGTCCTGATCTAAATAGGACAGGAAAGCCGCAGAACGCCAGCCTCCAGTTTGGAGGATGTCTGCCAGCCGCGAACCTCGGACAGCCATGTCCTGCGCGTGACCCCCGCGAAGGTCGTGAGTGCGATACGCCTGATGTTGAGACACCCCGAGCTCTTGCAGGGCTGCGCGCAGCGCCCTTACGACCACGTCGGGGCGGAAATGCGCGAAAGGCTGCGTGGACTCGATATCGGCGCAAAACTTGCCCAACGTGTGCACGGGATACGTTCCATTGCAACGCGCGCGCCCACAGGTCCGCGACATCGTGATCGGCGAAGCGCGATTCTTGCGCCAGAGGAAAGTAAGCGAAATCGAAGTGTCATCAAATCGTAGGCAGGACTTCGGCTCATCCGCCTTCGGTGGATCGCTTGCACGCGACGTAAACCGGAAGAGTTTCGGAAAGTAGGCGCAACAATCAGATATGCGCCGCCAGGGAAAGCATTCGCAGCGCGCGCCCTGGAGGCTGGTGGGCGAGATGCTCCAGCAATCTCGCGAGAAGCGCCTCGCGAATGAACATTGTTGGGCGGGCTTGCCAACGATTGCGCGCCTGCGCTGCTCGAGCAGCGCGCTCGACTGCAGGGTCTGTAAAAGCGTCGACCGATACGCGCAACATGACGCACGCCAAGCTGACGTGCGAGAGATACTTGTCGAACTTCCCTTTGCAGCGAAAGCGCGTGCTCCACAGAGGCAGGCCGTCTGGCGTGTGGGGGATGTTTGCTTCCGCGTCACAGCCGAGCAGTGTCATCGCAACTGTTGCCCAACAGCGCCGCTACAACGGCACGCCGACGCGCGCGCGCGGAGCGTGCAGGCCTCGCGTTTGGCCGTTGCGCGCCCACGGCGCCGCGCGTCGTGCGCGGGGGTGGTATGTTTACCCTCCCCCCACTGGGGAGGAGAGGTCATGTGGAGGATCGAGACGGAGGACGACGAGGTGCCAGGCCCCAGGCCCAGGAAGAAGTGCGAGGGGAATGCTTGGTGCGTTTTCCGCGCGCCAGTTCGGGGTCGAATTCATGGAGGGCGATCGCGGGGCGGGAGGAGAACGGTGACCTTTTTAGGTCCTGGAGGCTCCCTCTGGGGCTCGACAAGGGCTCTTCCAAGGGCCCAATCGTTTTTTTTTGTTCTGCGGCCCTCGCTGCCCCCTACGCCTCGCCTCCCCCCCCAGCGAGGGAAAAGTGCACGGAAAACGCTTGGTGGGTCTGGCGCAATGTGAGTGATTTCTGGCGTTGGTGGGACTGATGTTTTCGAGCCCGGGTGGATTGACTCTGGATCGGAACTTCAGTTCAAAGTTTCGTTCATGGAGCTTGGGAGTCATTTCGTCGGTTCGTGTCGCTGTCACACACGCACATATATATATATATATATATATATATATATATATATATATATATATAATATATATATGTATATGTATTATATATGTATTTATATGCATATACAAATACATATATATATATGTATCAGAGAAGGGGGCCGAACCGTAAGTGATTGTCCTTGGGCGCGTGATTGAACTGCGGTTTTGCGGTGTGGCTTGCTGTTGTTGGTGGTGGTGGTGTTGGTGTCGGTGTTGTTGTTGTTGTTGCTGCTGCAGTTGTTGTTGAACATTATTACTTCTAAAGAATAATTATTGTTGGGACCCCTGGTGCGCGACCCCCCTCCAAAACCTAGGCCGCAGCTACATTTTCATCATTTTTTAGCGAAAGCTTCAGAAAAGTGAATTATTACCGGATCCGGTTGTTTTGTTGTACTCCGTTTTCCCTTGCAAAAAACACTATAAAATGAAAATTCTTGTTCTTACTTGATCAAATTGCAAGAATCCCTTGCAAAAAATAAGGTAAAGTGGACATTCGTGCGCGCAAGACGAAATCCTTCCAAAACCTTAGGTTTCGTAGCGATTTTAACATAAAAACATCAAAAACCCAATGGTTTTTTAAGAAAAAAATGTCAAAATGTTCTTCCGCGCGCTCTTGCGGATTCGTAGGAAAACCAACACTTTTTAAACAATTCTGTCAAACGGGCTTTTGCGAGCAACTTTTTCGAACTTCTGCGACAACGGTTGCGCACCTGCCAGGGCCATCATCCCTGTCAAATAATACCATGCGGGACACATTCGTTTTTTCTTCGCGCGCGCACGCCGAAATCTCCAAAAACCATTGGGTTTTTAAGAATGTTAGCACCGCGCATCATAAAATCACACGAATCGCACCGTAGCTCTCCTCTGGCTCTCTGTCTTGCTCTCTCTCTCTCTCTCTCTCTGTCTCTCTGTCTTGCTCTCTCTCTCTCTCTGTCTTGCTCTCATATCATGCGCAACAAATGCACGATGCGGGGCACATGCGGGGCCCAAACAAGTGATTAACCTCTGCGGGTGTGTACTCCACGCCAGTGTAGTATCCACGATCGTCCGCGCGCCACGAAGTGAAGTGTCCTGACGTCATAGGGCGGGAAGCTGGGTGTGGGTGGTTCCCGAGAGTCGTGTGGATGTTTGGTAGAGCTTGCATTGCCCCCCCACGAAGTGGGGGTATTGGCTGGCGTCGCATGAAAACCCTGGCACTGGGGAGAACACTGAGCGTTCGGGTAAAATGATTGTTGTTGTTGTTGTTGTTGTTGTTGTTGTTGTTGTTGTTGTTGTTGTTGTTGTTGTTGTTGTTAGTTTTGTGGTTTGTTGTTTGTTGGCTTGTGTTTGGTATTTGTTGTCGCCGTCCCCCCCATGACCCGGCCCGCGACCAACCCGCGACCCTCCCACGACCCACTCCGCTACCCGCCCGCGACCCACCCGCGACCCAACCGCGATCCACCCGTGACCCACCCGCGATCTGCTCCGCGACCTGCCCGGCGACCCACCCGCGACCCACCCGCGACTCAACCCGCGACCCGCCCGCGACCCACCCGCGACCCGCCCACATTGCTTTAACGAAGAAGTCGGCGCCTTCGGCGAGCTTGTTATATGATTTGTGCAAAGTTGGCGCCTGCGGCGGGGTTCGTCACGGTTTCGAATATTGCCGATCTTCCCGCCGCCCCCCCATTATTATCCGCATCCGCGGGGTGATACATGTGTATATACATGGTTATAAACCACTTTGTCCAACCGAGCTAGGTTGTTCAGCTGCTGCACCGTGGCCCTCGCAGCCCGCTGGCGTACGCGAGGGGACAGTTCACGATACAGTTGTTACGCTCAGGGAGTGAATGCTTCACGTTTCACGTATCCCCGACCAGCCAATCCAGGGACGATGTTCAGGCAATCGTCGAGGCCATCCTGGAGCATCGGAAGCCCTCTTGGTTGGAACCATGTTGGGCCATTCCAGGTGCCCGGACCGCTTGGCCCCCTTCCCACCCAGACCCAATGGGATGGGGTAGGGGGGGGAAACCGTGAACCACTCCCCCACCAGGAACGGAGGCGTGTGGAAAAGGAAAAGCTCTAGACCATCCCCGCCCAGAGTGCTGGTGGAGTCACCAACCCGCTCCCGCTCCCATGCCAAACGTGCCTGCTCTCGAGCAGCCTGACCGACGGCGGGCCATTCCGCGGGCAGTTTGGTATGGCCTGGCTCCCGTTTGGAAGCGACGGTGGTCAAAAGCGAGATAAGCTCGTCGACTTCTCACACACCACATTCTGCTCGTCTGAGATCCTGGGGTTGCCTCACTGAGCGTGCGCCCCGAGTTCTCCGATGCGGTTCCGCAAGCAGCGTTTTGCATCGAAGGACATCTTTTTGGGGTACTGCGGAATGTTGTTCTGGTTTGTCATCGTTTTCGTTAATTCGACCCTGTCCATTCCTGGGATCGGACGTCCCGAATAATTACTTGCATCATGAGACTCACGAGTGGATATTTCGACCTGATCTGTCTGATGCATTTCTCGAGCTTGGTCCATTCGCTTTTGTGGGCCTCTCGGGGGCCTCTTGGGTGCGTCTTGGGTGCCTCTTTGAAGCCTCTTGAGACCTCTTGAGGACGCCCCGGGCGGGGGTCACTGGGTGCCACTTGGGACCATTACGGCGGGAAAGTCTCGAGATGTCACTTCGGATTGCCTCTCTTGGGCCGTTCGACCGTCTTGGGGCCCTCGTGGGTCCTCTTGGGGCTCTACTGGGCCGTCTCGGGGCCCTTTTGGTGGCCTCATTGGCCGTCTTGCGACTATTTGGGGGGCTCCTTGGGCCGTAGTATACGCTGCCAGGAAGAAAGGACGAGTACGTCGAAAGTACACGTTTTCTGATATCACAAAATGAGGCTTTCTGGTGCTCTCTGGGCCGTCTTGGGGGCCGTCTTGAAGCCATCTTGGACCTTCACGGGGTAACCCTGGGCCGTCTCGGCGCTCTCCAGGGAGCTCCTGGTGTGCGTCGGCGTTGACGAGCTCGTACCCCCCGGGCCACCCCCTCCGGGCCCGCTCCCCCTCTAATCGACGTTTGAAAGGGGGAGGGGGCAGCCCATCATCTCACACGCCTTCTCACCCTCGGCAGGCGGGGGTCGGCGGATTCCATGCTCTGTCAAGCTCCCTCCGCTACCCAGCTGCGCCCTGTTGATGGCAGAGTCTGGCGACCGACACATCCAGACCATCGACCCGCACCCAGGCTCAAAACATTCGTGCTGTGAATCTTGGTCACCGAACTTGCCCAGTTTCAGGGTAGCACTGCGTTCTCGCATTCGGACAAAGGTTGCAAAGTGGTTTGAACCGCTTTTTGTTTATAGCAGCGCGGTTGGCAAGACGCCGCAGTTTTCGGACGGTCTGGCCTGGGTTTGAATTCGCACGTGGAAGGCAAGTTCACATTGCGCTTAGCAGAGCGCTTGCATGAAAGCTCAGCCAGGGCGGGCAATCATCCCCCCCATCACAATCTCAAAGAATCTCACGCATCTAGCCACCAGGCTGCGGCCGCGTCGGCCACGCGGCCCGCAGGGCACCCAGGTTCTCACTGCATATCAAGGGGGCTCCCGCGGTTTCCCCAGGAGGATCTCGGAGGCCCCAAGAGGAATCCAAGGAGGCATCGAATCGAGTTGCAAGGTGCATCTTGACTTTGGAAATTCTCCGGTCGCCTCTCGAGATACTCTTGAAGGCTGAAGGGAGAACCAAGCCCAGGGGGATACGCAAGCCCACCACGGCCCTAACAACACCCATGAGAGTTCAAGAGGTTGACCCGACGTGTGTCAGATGCTCTTGTTGGCGATGCTCGAAGAGTCGGCAAACAGAGTGTTTCGCTGGCACGGTGGCGCATGTAAGCACGCACATGGGTGTACTCTTTGCGAATCGTTTTACGACGCTTGCAATGGAATTCCGAGAACGGACGATGAGATGTGGTGAGGTTCAGATAACATGGACATTTGCACTTGGGGGCCGTTCGTGATACCAGTCAGCTCCTGGGAAGTGGGATTAGGGAAGACAGCTCAGGATCACGGGGGTAGCTTGATGGTCAAGGATGACGGGCCATCGACGATTTCATCTCACGATCAGGGGAGCAGCAATGTTTTTGGTGGGCGCACGCTTTCGGAAGCACGCATCTTTGCTGGCCAAGTGTCCCAGGCAGTTTTGGAACAAGTGTTCGGCACGGTGGAGTCGCAAATGGTGGGGGATTCTTGTCAAAGTGGCTATGTGATGCCATCAGCACGTGTGGCCACATGTCAAGAGGATGAGTTGGCATCCCTAAGAGGGGGCCATCTGATGCCCAGGCAGTCCTCTCGCGCGGCTTGTCCACACTTCTGTCGCTGCGTCCGTTCATCACATTCCTTCCCGATGACCGTTTGCCCAACCGTCATGTAGTCCGTCTCGCCCAGTCTTTTGATGAAGAGCCCAGCGTGCACCAAACCATTGCCCGTAATTCAAGATTATATATATAATAGCAGCCAGCAAGTTGTTGTTCTAGTTTGTTGCCCCAGCTGGGGCGGTCAAACCTTACCCCCTGGGCACCCGCATACGCAAAGAAGACCCCCGGCTCCACTTGCAGACCGAACGAGTCTCCATACTTTGCTTGTCAGAACCGCATGTGCGGTTGGGTTCTATGTTGGTGCGCCGTGTGGCACGTTCTGCTCCCTGTGGCGCCTCCACCCCTATTGTTCCACACCACGAGACACACATACCATGTTACCCGATTCCTTTTTGCCAGAGCCCCAAGTCATCCACCCACAGTGGGACGTCACTCCATTGTGAACCCACATTATTGGCTACGTAGTGGCCGCCAGTTATGTGCCGCATCGCAAGCAGGATCCCCAGGCACCACTGCAGGAGGGGCGACCATGACGCAATACGCCCATCCTGAATACAGGGGCCAGCCACCCTGAAGGCTGAGTGCCCCTCTGCACCAGGCGGCCGCTTTTTTGACGTGCTGAGTAGTCAGCCAGTGTTCTCTTCTCCCCCTTCCCCTGCCCTCCCCCTTTCCCCCCCCCTTCCCCTCCTCGCTCTTCCCCTGGCCCCCCTCCTCTTCCCCTGCCCTCCGTCTGCCCCATCCGCTCCCGCTCCTCCTCATCCCCCTCCCCTTCCTTCGCTTGCGCTCCCTCGTCCTCCCCCGCTCTGAGACCTCATCGCCTCCACTTCGGCCTCTCCCCCCCTTCGCATATGTCGGAGCACCACACGGGAGCACAAGCACCACACTTGTGAGGTCCAAAACCCAGAGCAGGGCGCCCGAAGGGCGTGGAAAGGCCTGTCGAAAAATTCTGGAAAGACCTGGCTCTGAAACCCTCTTAGGTCTCTACGAGGTATCAGGGAATCTTCTGAGAATGCCGAGGCGGATCGCCGCCGTGCTCTCTAGAGGGCCATCCTCAGGGGCGACAGTCGGGGGTAAGGCTTGGGGTTGCGCGTTGACGACCCACAGGTAGTTCCAGCTGGCCTCAGCAGGCCCCCCAAGTAGCCGGGGCGGTCTCAACATTCCAATCTGGGCGCAATTCGGTGCCTTTCCAATTGTCGACGTTTGTTATGTTATGTTCCCCCCTTCTTTGCCAGGACCCCGCCGCGGCGGTGCATGACCAGCTGAGGGCCCTGAAGGAGCTGGTCGGGCTTCTCCGCGTCAGGACGGCGGGGCACCCTCCCGTGAAGTGGTGTCTCCAATTTACTGGCAGGGGGTCGTGTGGGAACCGCTTGTTCCCCATCACCCCCCTCCTCCATTCTACCCCTCCTCCATTTCTCCCCCTCCTCAGCCTGCAGGCTGAGGAGGAGGAGAAATGGCGAATGGAGGAGCCAAGCGCGACGAGGGAGGCCATTGCCTCCCACGTCGCGCTTGGCTCCTCAGCCTGTCCGGGGAGCTCCGGGAGGCCTCGCAGCGAGCAGGCGGGCCGTGCCTCCCGGCAAGGCGCGCAGCGGGCGGCGGCACGGGCGCTGCTCGGGGGCGGCCCCTGGAGCGGGAGGGGGAACAACTCGAAGAGGAACGGGGGCGCGACCGCCAGCGGCGGAGCTGCGGGTGCTGCTGCCATGGGCCGCGGGCTGGCCGACGTTGGGCGGGGCCGTGCTCCTGGCCCACCGTACCTTCAAGCAGTGCCGAGGCGTCCCAGCTTGCCTCTAGGCCTACCAAAAAATGTTCTAAGTCCCTTTTGTGGTCTGCACAGCATTTTCTTAGAACATTTCTGGCTGGGACTGCCTTGTTCTAGTACAACGTTCTAAGAACATTGTATTTGTTCTTAGAACATTTCTGGGTTGTAAGAACATTTTGTGGTAGGCCTGTAGAAATGCCGGGATGGTCGGACCCTTCTCAATACCTTGCACCCTCCTGCGGGTCGGCGCTGGACTCCCAGGCAACGGAGTTTCGAGGCCCCAGCCCCGGCTGGCTCCCCCTTGTGAATGGCCCCTGTCTCAGGCAGGCAGCCACTCCCTGGGGAACCGGCCTGTTTATTGCAGGAGGGAGGAATTCGCCGGCTCCCGATCATGCTGCTCGGGCGGCGGGAGAGGCCCGCGCGCGCACGGTGGAGAGAGAGAGGATGATAAGAAGGAGGAGGGGGGGAGGAGGAGACGAAGGAGAAGGAAAAGGAGGAGGAGGAGGAGGAAAAGGTGGAGGAGGAGGTGGTGGGGGAGGAGGAGGGGGAGGAGGGAGGAGGACAGGAGGAGGGGGGGCAGGAGGAGGATGGCCAGGACCCCCACGAAGTTGCGCCCTGTGCGCGCCGTGTTGCTCTGCTACCTCGACGAGGCCAGGAGGCTCTCCGCCCGCCCAGCCAGCGAGGGTCGGCGGAGGTGAAGGGGGTCAATGCGGGAGAGAGGTCGGGTTCGAGTGGGTTGTGACCTTTCGCCTGGGTCTCAGGGGAAGAGAAACCAGCCGGACCTGACAATTGGCGTTGACTGAGCGGCCCTGGGCGTTTACTACAGCCCTGCCCTCTTCGATTCCTTCAGTGGGCGCGTTTACTAAAGGCCTCGCGTGTCGGGGTGGTTATTATCGGGGTGGATTTTCCGCCCTCTACTTGGGCGCGCGGCATTTCGGGGTGCGGGGAGGGGGCAGGCCGAGGCCGCAGGCAGGGGCGCGTGGACGGCGCGAGATCGGAAGGGAGCGACGGCGGGACCGTGAAGGCTGCGCGCAGACAGCCCCCCAGGTAGCCCCTGCTGGCCTCGAAGGCCCCCCCCTCCCAGTAATCCGAGCGCCAGGCACGGCGGGACTGCTCGATGGCTCCGGCGAGGCCAGCCGTGACGATCCGGGGCGCTTGCTGCGCGCAGCCATCAGCCTCACCGTTGCCGCGGGGTGATGGGCGACAGGACGGGGGGGGGCGGTCGAGGATGTGTTCTGCCTGCCGTCTCTTCCCCTCCCGTTCTCCGCCCGCTCGCAGTTTCCGCCCTCCCGGGGACCGTGCCGAGGCCCCCGGGGTCCGTCAGCACGTGCTCTGGCGGAAAATCGCCCGTCCGAGGGGCAGATTCCCAGGGTCAGGGCCCCGTTTCGTTCTGAAGACCCCTGGGGAGTGGAGTTCAACAACGGCGTTCATCTGTGGTTACTCCTCCTCCTCCTCCTCTTCCTCCTCGTTGACAATCGGCCCAATCCGGCATAATCCCTCTGAGCGCGGCTTCGTCCCTGGCCTATGGTCCGCCGTAGTGCCTTCTGAATCGGGTTAGTAGCACCTGATCGCTTTGAGTCGGGCTTCTGAGCACCTAATCGTTTTGACGAAGACCTTCCAGGAGTTGCCGCCGAGCGTTTCTGTTGTGTGGCCCTGTTGTGTGGCCGCGGTCGTTTCTGTTGGCAGGCCCGCGCGGAGCAAACGGCCACAGTTGAACAAATTTCTCTCTCGTCCCAGCCCGACCTGGAGTGTCGTTCACCATCGGCCGCATTGTCAGACGCGAATAGGCCGGCCATGGCCGAGCTTCTGCTAGGGGAATGTGTGGGCCCCGAGGCTCAGGGGAGGGCGCGCTGGGACACGGTCGTTAGCCTTCGGGGGACCCCCTCGCCGCAGTGGCTGGACGCAGTTGGGAAAGCGCTTGGACCCCAGGAGGGGTCCCGGGACCGATGCGGAGTTGCCGTGATCCCCTTTTCACCCCGTTCCGAGAGACGAAAGTGGACCCAGACACGGTCGGTGGACGAGGAAGGACAAACGTCATCAGAGTGAGGGGGCCGAGCGGTCATGCATTGTCCCTGGGTGCGTGGCTCTAGTGGGGATCCGTGGCGAGGATTCTGTGTGTTGCGTTGTTGTTGTTGTTGTTGTTGTTGTTGTTGTTGTTGTTGTTGTTGTTGTTGTTGAACACTATTCCTTCTTAAGAATTATTATTGTTGGGACCCCTGGTGCGCGACCTCTGCGCCGCGCCTAGGCCGCAGCTACATTTTCATCATTTTTTCGCGAAAGCTTCAGAAAAGTGGATCTCCGGATCCGGTTTTTTGTTGACGCTCGTTTTCCCTTGCAAAAAACAAAAGAAAATGAAAATTCTTGTTCTTAGTTGATCAAATTTCAAGAATCCCTTGCAAAAAATAAGGTAAAGTGGACATTCGCGCGCGCAAGACGAAATCCTTCCAAAACCTTAGGTTTCGTAGCGATTTTAACATAAAAACATCAAAAACCCAATGGTTTTTTAAGAAAAAATTGTCAAAATGTCCTTCCGCGCGCGCTGTCCGAATCCCACAAAACCAATGGTTTTTCAACATTTATGTTACATGAGCTCGCGCGAGCTACTTTTTCTTGTTCTAACATAATCAAATTTCAATAATCCCTTGCAAAAAATAAGGTAAAGTGGACATTCGCGCGCGCAAGACGAAATCCTTCCAGAACCTCAGGTTTCGTAACGATTGCAACATAAAAACATCAAAAACCCAATGGTTTTTCAAAAAAACATGTCCAAATTTCATCCCGCGCGCGCTGTCCGACTCCCACAAAACCAATGGTTTTTCAACATTTATGTTACATGAGCTCGCGCGAGCTACTTTTTCTTGTTTTAACATAATCAAATTTCAATACTCCCTTGCAAAAAAAAGTAAAGTGGACATTCGCGCGCGCAAGACCAACAAAAAACACGACGATCTCAGGAACTTGCCCCAAAAATGTGACCAACTCCGCTCTCTCTGTCTCTCTCTCTGTCTGCTCTCTGTCTCTCTCTCTGTCTGTCTGTGTCATGTATTGTATGTCACAATTGCAGGATGCTGGGCACACGCGCGCCCCGAATAAGTGACCAAGTTCTGTGGGTGTGTACCCCACGCCAGTGTAGTAGCCACGGTCGTCCGCACGCCACGAAGTGAAGTGTCCCAACGTCATAGGGCGGGAAGCTGGGTTTGGGTGGTCGCGAAGAGTCGTTTGGATATTTGGTAGAGCTTGAACTGCCCCCCCACGAAGTGGGGGTATTGTCTCGCGTCGCATGAAAACCCTGGCACTGGTGAGAACACTGAGCGTTCGGGTAAAATGATTGTTGTTGTTGTTGTTGTTGTTGTTGTTGAACATTATTAATTCTAAAGAATAATTATTGTTGGGCCCCCTGGTGCGCGCCCCCCCGCCCGCCTAGGCCGCAGCCACATTTTCATCATTTTCGTGAGGAAGCCTCAGGTAAAACGATGTGATCCAGATCCGGTTGTTTTGTTGTAATCCGCTTTTCCCTTGCAAAAAACACTATAAAATGACATTTCTTGTTCTAATATAATCAAATTTCAAGAATCCCTTGCAAAAAATAAGGTAAAGTGGACATTCGCGCGCGCAAGACGAAATCCTTCCAAAAGCTTAGTGTTCGGAGCGATTTTAACATAAAAACATCAAAAAACCAATGGTTTTTCAACAAAAAAATGTCAAAATCTCATCCCGCGCGCTCTTGCGGATTCGTAGGAAACCCAACACTTTTTAAACATTTCTGTCAAACGGGCTTTTGCGAGCAACTTTTTCGAACTTCTGCGACAACGGTTGCGCACCTGCCAGGGCCATCATCCCTGTCAAATAATACCATGCGGGACACATTCGTCTCTCCGTATTATGTATTGTATGGCACAATTGCACCATGCTGGGCACATGCGCGCCCCGAATAAGTGACCAAGTTCTGTGGGTGTGTACCCCACGCCAGTGTAGTAGCCACGGTCGTCCGCACGCCACGAAGTGAAGTGTCCCAACGTCATAGGGCGGGAAGCTGGGTTTGGGTGGTCGCGAAGAGTCGTTTGGATATTTGGTAGAGCTTGTAATGCCCCCCCACGAAGTGGGGGTATTGCCTGGTGTCGTATGAAAACCCTGGCACTGGGGAGAACACTGACGCGTTCGGGTAAAATGATTGTTGTTGTTGTTGTTGTTGTTTGTTGTTGTTGTTGAACATTATTACTTCTAAAGAATAATTATTGTTGGGACCCCTGGTGCGCGACCCCCCTCCAAAACCTAGGCCGCAGCTACATTTTCATCATTTTTTAGCGAAAGCTTCAGAAAAGTGAATTATTACCGGATCCGGTTGTTTTGTTGTACTCCGTTTTCCCTTGCAAAAAACACTATAAAATGAAAATTCTTGTTCTTACTTGATCAAATTGCAAGAATCCTTGCAAAAAATAAGGTAAAGTGGACATTCGTGCGCGCAAGACGAAATCCTTCCAAAACCTTAGGTTTCGTAACGATTTTAACATAAAAACATCAAAAACCCAATGGTTTTTTAAGAAAAAATTGTCAAAATGTTCTTCCGCGCGCTCTTGCGGATTCGTAGGAAAACCAACACTTTTTAAACAATTCTGTCAAACGGGCTTTTGCGAGCAACTTTTTCGAACTTCTGCGACAACGTTTGCGCACCTGCCAGGGCCATCATCCCTGTCAAATAATACCATGCGGGACACATTCGTTTTTTCTTCGCGCGCGCACGCCGAAATCTCCAAAAATCATTGGGTTTTTAAGAATTTTAGCACCGCGCATCATAAAATCACACGAATCGCACCGTAGCTCTCCTCTGGCTCTCTGTCTTGCTCTCTCTCTCTCTCTCTCTCTCTGTCTCTCTGTCTTGCTCTCTCTCTCTCTCTGTCTTGCTCTCATATCATGCGCAACAAATGCACGATGCGGGGCACATGCGGGGCCCAAACAAGTGATTAACCTCTGCGGGTGTGTACTCCACGCCAGTGTAGTATCCACGATCGTCCGCGCGCCACGAAGTGAAGTGTCCTGACGTCATAGGGCGGGAAGCTGGGTGTGGGTGGTTCCCGAGAGTCGTGTGGATGTTTGGTAGAGCTTGCATTGCCCCCCCACGAAGTGGGGGTATTGGCTGGCGTCGCATGAAAACCCTGGCACTGGGGAGAACACTGAGCGTTCGGGTAAAATGATTGTTGTTGTTGTTGTTGTTGTTGTTGAACATTATTAATTCTAAAGAATAATTATTGTTGGGCCCCTGGTGCGCGCCCCCCCCGCCGCGCCTAGGCCGCAGCTACATTTTCATCATTTTCGTGAGGAAGCCTCAGGTAATTCGATGTGATCAAGATCCGGTTGTTTTGTTGTAATCCGTTTTCCCTTGCAAAAAACACTATAAAATGACATTTCTTGTTCTAATATAATCAAATTTCAAGAATCCCTTGCAAAAAATAAGGTAAAGTGGACATTCGCGCGCGCAAGACGAAATCCTTCCAAAAGCTTAGTGTTCGGAGCGATTTTAACATAAAAACATCAAAAAACCAATGGTTTTTCAACAAAAAAATGTCAAAATCTCATCCCGCGCGCTCTTGCGGATTCGTAGGAAACCCAACACTTTTTAAACATTTCTGTCAAACGGGCTTTTGCGAGCAACTTTTTCGAACTTCTGCGACAACGGTTGCGCACCTGCCAGGGCCATCATCCCTGTCAAATAATACCATGCGGGACACATTCGTTTTTTCTTCGCGCGCGCACGCCGAAATCTGCAAAAACCATTGGGTTCTTAAGAACCAATGGTAGCCACGGTCGTCCGCACGCCACGAAGTGAAGTGTCCCAACGTCATAGGGCGGGAAGCTGGGTTTGGGTGGTCGCGAAGAGTCGTTTGGATATTTGGTAGAGCTTGTAATGCCCCCCCACGAAGTGGGGGTATTGCCTGGTGTCGTATGAAAACCCTGGCACTGGGGAGAACACCACGCGTTCGGGTAAAATGATTGTTGTTGTTGTTTGTTGTTGTTGTCGTTGTTGTTGTTGTTGTTGCTGTTGAACATTATCACTTCTAAAGAATAATTATTGTTGGGACCCCTGGTGCACGACCCCCCCGCCGCGCCTAGGCCGCAGCCACGTTTTCATCATTTTCGTGAGGAAGTCTCAGGCAAAACGGGTTGGTCCGGATCCGGTTGTGTTGTTACGATCGGTTTTCCCTTGCAAAAAATAAGCTAAAGTGGACATTTCTTGTTCTAACATAACCAAACTTCAAGAATCCCTTGCAAAAAATAAGGTAAAGTGGACATTCGCGCGCGCAAGACGAAATCCTTCCAAAACCTTAGTTTTCGTAGCGATTTTAACATAAAAACATAAAAAAACAATGGTTTTTTTTTTTTAAAAAAAAAAATGACAAAATTTCATCCCGCGCGCTTTTGCGGATTCGTAGGAAACCCAACACTTTTTAAACATGTCTGTCAAACGGGCTTTTGCGAGCAACTTTTTCGAACTTCTGCAACAACGGTTGCGCACCTGCCAGGGCCATCATCCCTGTCAAATAATACCATGCGGGACACATTCGTTTTTTCTTCGCGCGCGCACGCCGTCGTCGTCGGCCGCGGGGCCCTGAATAGTAGCCACGGTCGTCCGCATGCCACGAAGTGAAGTGTCCGAACGTCATAGGGCGGGAAGCTGGGTGTGGGTGGTGGCGAAGAGTCGTTTGGAAATTTGGTAGAGCTTGAACCGGCCCCCCCACAAAGTGGGGGTATTGCCCGCCTCCTATGAAAACCCTGGCACTGGTGAGAACGGAGTGTCCCCACGTGCTAGTAATTGTTGTTGTTGTTGTTGTTGTTGTTGAACATTATTTATTCTAAAGAATAATTATTGTTGGGCCCCCTGGTGCGCGCCCCCCCTGCGCCGCCTAGGCCGCAGCTACATTTTCATCATTTTCGTGAGGAAGCCTCAGGTAAAACGATGTGATCCAGATCCGGTTGTTTTGTTGTAATCCGTTTTCCCTTGCAAAAAACACTATAACATGACATTTCTTGTTCTAATATAATCAAATTTCAAGAATCCCTTGCAAAAAATAAGGTAAAGTGGACATTCGCGCGCGCAAGACGAAATCCTTCCAAAAGCTTAGTGTTCGGAGCGATTTTAACATAAAAACATCAAAAAACCAATGGTTTTTCAACAAAAAAATGTCAAAATCTCATCCCGCGCGCTCTTGCGGATTCGTAGGAAACCCAACACTTTTTAAACATTTCTGTCAAACGGGCTTTTGCGAGCAACTTTTTCGAACTTCTGCGACAACGGTTGCGCACCTGCCAGGGCCATCATCCCTGTCAAATAATACCATGCGGGACACATTCGTTTTTTCTTCGCGCGCGCACGCCGAAATCTCCAAAAACCATTGGGTTCTTAAGAATTTTAGCACCGCGCATCATAAAATCACACGAATCGCACCGTAGGTCCTCGAAAAACACCTGCACGACTTTTCAAAATTTCCACCCGCGCATCGGACAACGATCGGGACCACCATCGGGACAACCATCGGGACATCCATCGGGACAACGATCGGGACCACCATCGGGGCAACCATCGGGAGAACCATCGGAACAACAATCGGAACAATCATCGGGACACTCATCGCGACAATTATCGGGACAACCACAACCATCAGGACCTCCAACCAGAGAGAGGTAGTCACGTGTATTTCGTCGACGAGTGAGCCAGTATTGCACATTGAGGCCGGAACGAGAACCACAGAACAAGAATGAGCATATATCGTCTCACAACAACGGAAACAAGTCCTGTGGTATGCTGGCGCCACGCACGTGATACCAGTCAAAATAAGGGTCTTGGCTTGTGTGGTACAGAAACGTTAAAACGTCGGAAAACGGTACACGTGCCCATTGTTGGAACAGGGGTATAAGTCGTATACTAAGCTAGTTTCCACAAGATGTTACCACAAGAAGTCATTGTAACCATGCGCCAGTGTAGTAGCCAAGGTCGTCCGCAGGCCACGAAGTGAAGTGTCCGAACGTCATAGGGCGGGAAGCTGGGTGTGGGTGGTGGCGAAGAGTCGTTTGGAAATTGGTAGAGCTTGAACCGGCCCCCCCACAAAGTGGGGGTATTGCCCGCCTCCTATGAAAACCCTGGCACTGGTGAGAACGGAGTGTCCCCAGTCTTAAATGATTGTTGTTGTTGTTGTTGTTGTTGTTGTTGTTGTTGTTGTTGTTGTTGTTGAACATTATTCCTTCTAAAGAATTATTATTGTTGGGACCCCTGGTGCGCGACCTCTGCGCCGCGCCTAGGCCGCAGCTACATTTTCATCATTTTTTCGCGAAAGCTTCAGAAAAGTGGATGAGCTCCGGATCCGGTTTTTTGTTGACGCTCGTTTTCCCTTGCAAAAAACAATAGAAAATGAAAATTCTTGTTCTTACTTGATCAAATTGCAAGAATCCCTTGCAAAAAATAAGGTAAAGTGGACATTCGTGCGCGCAAGACGAAATCCTTCCAAAACCTTAGGTTTCGTAACGATTTTAACATAAAAACATCAAAAACCCAATGGTTTTTTAAGAAAAAATTGTCAAAATGTCCTTCCGCGCGCGCTGTCCGAATCCCACAAAACCAATGGTTTTTCAACATTTATGTTACATGAGCTCGCGCGAGCTACTTTTTCTTGTTCTAACATAATCAAATTTCAATAATCCCTTGCAAAAAATAAGGTAAAGTGGACATTCGCGCGCGCAAGACGAAATCCTTCCAGAACCTTAGGTTTCGTAACGATTTCAACATAAAAACATCAAAAACCCAATGGTTTTTCAAAAAAAAATGTCCAAATTTCATCCCGCGCGCGCTGTCCGACTCCCACAAAACCAATGGTTTTTCAACATTTATGTTACATGAGCTCGCGCGAGCTACTTTTTCTTGTTCTAACATAATCAAATTTCAATACTCCCTTGCAAAAAAAAGTAAAGTGGACATTCGCGCGCGCAAGACCAACAAAAAACACGACGATCTCAGGAACTTGCCCCAAAAATGTGACCAACTCCGCTCTCTCTGTCTCTCTCTCTGTCTGCTCTCTGTCTCTCTCTCTGTCTGTCTGTGTCATGTATTGTATGTCACAATTGCAGGATGCTGGGCACACGCGCGCCCCGAATAAGTGACCAAGTTCTGTGGGTGTGTACCCCACGCCAGTGTAGTAGCCACGGTCGTCCGCACGCCACGAAGTGAAGTGTCCCAACGTCATAGGGCGGGAAGCTGGGTTTGGGTGGTCGCGAAGAGTCGTTTGGATATTTGGTAGAGCTTGAACTGCCCCCCCACGAAGTGGGGGTATTGTCTCGCGTCGCATGAAAACCCTGGCACTGGTGAGAACACTGAGCGTTCGGGTAAAATGATTGTTGTTGTTGTTGTTGTTGTTGTTGCTGCTGCGTTGGTGTTGTTGTTATTGTTGCTGTTGCTGTGTCTGTTGCTGTTGTTGCTGTTGCTGTTGCTGTTGTTGTTGCTGGCGACCCACCCCGCGACCCACCGGCCCACCCGCAACCCACCCGGCGACCCACCCGCGACCCACCCGCGACCCACACCTCGACCCACGCGCGACCCATCCGCGACCCATACCCGACCCACCCGCGACCCACCCGCGACCCGGCCCGCGACCAATACGCGACCCACCCGCGACCCACCCCGCGATCCACCCACATTGCTTTAACGAAAAGATCGGCGCCTGCGGCGGGCTCATTGCGTACTTTGTAAAAGTTAGAGTCCTGCGGCGGGCTTCTTCAAAGCCTCGCAGACTGACGACGTCCTCGCCGCCCCCTCACTGTTATCCGCCACTGCGGGGTGCTCCCCGCGCGGATTTCTTGGGTGTTCGCTGGCCCCCCCGGCGGCGCCTGTTCGTATTCTATTGTTGTTTTCGTCTATAATATCCTCGTGTGTCTTGACACTGCAGCTGGAGGGACACCATGAGCCCGGCCCGCAATGTGGTGAAGGTTTGTTATGGCTTTGGGCGGGGGGGGCTCTTCGTCATCGCTGTTCTCGTAGTGATCAGGGGTCAGGGTGTTCGGTAGGGCAGATAGGAAACGACACGGTCGCAATATGCGCATCTTTGCAACTCATGATCGCACTATCTCTTCAATGGGCGACCCATCCAACGAGCGAAACTCGATGTCTTCGACAGCGAATAGGGGAAACACACTAATTTGCATCGGGCCGCCTTTGATTTCGAAGCAGCATCGTCTACGTCTATCGTGCTGCTGCTTCTCTTCACCGCCTCTGCCTCCGCGCCGTCCTTATTATTGCCCCCTTCCTCCCAAGCACTCCCTCTCGCGCGCAGTCTGTCCGAGAACAACGGGGCCCGCACCTGCGAGTGGCAGGACATCATTTCGGAGTTCGAGGAGGAGCTGGGCCCTGGGGCTTCGTGGCGGAAAGAGGATGAGGAGGAGGTCCTTGGCGGTCCCCGGAGGACGAGTACTATGGAGGATGAGAAGGAGGAGAAGGAGGAGGAGGAGGCGGAGGAGGAGGAGGAAGAATAGAAACAGGAAGAGGAAGAGGAGGAGGAGAAGGAGGAGGAAGAGGGCGGCCGCCTCCGTGGCGCGGCTTGCGGCCGCGGGCAGGAGAACGGAAAGCTGTGGAAGTTCGGGCCGGTGGACCCCTCCGACAAGGAGCACCCCCTGCGCGGTGCCCCCGCAGCACGACGAGGGCGGGTCCTGGAGCAAGTGGGCCCTGGCGTGTGTGTCCCTCTACAGGAGGAAAATTAATAAGTAGTGAAATCGTATGGGGACGATTCTTTGACTATGTTTGCCCACTTGAGGGGTATGTTTGGAGTATACTCAATTCTGTCGCCCAAAGTCCCCCTGTAGGGGGATACGCCCGACTGTTCCCTGGAGTGTGTGTCCTTGTGTTCTGGCTCCTGGGGCCGTCCTGAGGTTAGGGGCCTTCAGGTAACGAGTCGGGGATGAGTCAGGCTGGCGCGTCCCCAGAGTGAAAAACCCAGTGGGAATTTATAGTATTTGTTTCTCCCCAAGAGGTTCGCTTTTCCGTTCGAGCTTTTTGTTGAAAATCGGTCGCGCGTCAAGCGTGATCAGCAATCGATTGCCGTGGGCATCGCCGCCTCTTCGTTGTCCGCCCCCTCTGTTTTTGTTCGAATGCGTCGTCCTGCCGACGCTGCGACGGTGAATGTGCGAAGTGCGAAGTTCCAGAGACAGTGCACGCACGGAGAGACGTTGCCGCGAAGGAGAGGTGCAATGAAAACCGTAATGGAAATCAGTGAAAGCTGAAAGTAATTTCGGTGGAACAATTCTGGCCCGTTTCAAGACATACTGTTTTCATAGGTTTTGGTTTTTTGGAGACCCATCGAGGGACCTTTCGCGGCGCTCCCAACGGCGACGGGGATTTGAATGTTCATGTCGTTCTCTCGTCGACTTGTCCAGCTGTTCATGGGAGTCGCGTTCGCCGTATATTTGGATCGCAATTACATTGCGGTCCCTGTCTGGTAGGACGGAGCATTCTTGCCGTCGTGACCATGGCGATAGGGCACCCTCCGCAAACGCGGTCAACGCGTTTGTAGGGAGCGTTGGCAAGGCCCTTGGATCATTAATCAGGAGCGCAGCGAAATGTCATCCGTTACATCTGCGGACACCGCCAGCCTGAGATGAGAAGCTGATTTTGCGGGAGGCCTTGGGGTCCCAGACTTGTTTCCTCCAGGAACCGTGTCCAACATGGTATGCGCCCTCGGCCTCGCCCCCCTTGCCATCCCGTCTGCACGGCAGTGGGGCGAGGGAGAAGCAGGGCTGATGAGGAGGAAGCAGGCGAAGCAGGAGAGGGGAGCATGAGGAGAGAGGAGATGACGGGAAGGCGAGGAACAGGAAGATCAATGAGGAAGGAGGAGGAGGGAGGACGAGGAGGAGGAGGAGGAGGCGGATGAGGAGGACGGGGAGGACGAGGAGGAGGAGGAGGAGGAAAAGGATGTAGGCAGACGTTCCGCAGCTTGAAGGATCTTGGAGGAGGAGGAGTAGGATTTGAGTAGACCCAGCGTGCGTCATTGGAAGTGTTTAGCACGATGTTGTTAGTTGATGTCTCGGGGGAAGGCCGTCTTGAAGGTCGCAGCGTCTCTCTCTCCGCGGCCTTGATTGCTCAAGCGGAGACGCGTGCCCATGTGGCACCGCGTAGCCGACTGGTTTGGGGCAGGTGTGATCTCCTATCTCAGCCGCTGTCCAGCAGCTCCAGCTTGCCCTCTGCCCAGTGCACTCGGAGTCGGAGCTTGCGTGTTTCGGCTCTTCGGACCTTCTCGCCGCAATGGCGTCCGGGGCCGTGCAGCTCTGGGCATGGATCCTGCACAGCGGGGACCGCGAGTGGCAGCAACGTCGAGTCTTGGGCCGCTTGCAGCCACCGGGTATGAGTCCAGTTAACGATCTTCTCCTGGCGTGCGTTACTCCCGACGCAGACGTCTACTTCGAGTTGCTCGACGGCACGAGCAGTGACCATCAGGCGGTCAGGTTCTCTTCATATCGACGGGCGGTCCCAGCAGGCATCGATCGGGCCCACACCTATCGATCCAGACGCGAGCCCACTGCTGCCGAGCTGGCCACCTTCATGGGCCACGCCCGCCAAGCCGCGGACGACCTCTTTCGTGCAGCAGGCAGCGGCCGCTGGACTTCCAGCGGTGGCGCCCCCAGGCGGGGCGCTGCTCCCGTTCGTGGCGCCAGCCCCGCCGGCCGCGGGTGCAGGCGCCATCGTCGCTGGCGGCCCGGCTCCTGCCGCGGCTTTGGGACCTGGACCTGTGGGCGCCAACTGGGTCACGGTGGAGTCCACGACCTTCGGAGCCCGGGGCACAGCTGTGGTCATGACGGCCGGTGACACCGTGCTGGGTGACGTTCGCATTTTCACCACCCGGCTGGCGTCGCGGGCCTAGTCAGAGATTTGCAAGGCAACCCGGTCAGCGAGTACATGCCTATGGAGAGCCATCACGACCTTCGGTTTACCAAGGCCATGATCATCGACGGACAGCACCGGGCGCGAGGTCGTTTCGGTCAGGGGGTTGTGCAGCTTCGAAAGTCCAGCCTCCGACAGGCCTGTACCAGGACCTCGGACTGTCCGCTGGTGCGCAGAGTGGCTCTTCCGCCGACAAGGCTCGCCGCTCGAGCATCATCGGTCGCCTTTCATGACGTTCGGATTGCGAGTCGACGACCGGGGAGTAGAGTTCCACCACACGGCGATGCGCTGCCTCGACGAGAGTGACATGATCGACACGAGTAGCAGTGCGACGCTTGAGCTGCTCACAGCTGGTCGAGTGAGTGTACCACATGGACTTTCCCTCTTCCCGCACCGCGGGAAAGGGCAAGGGCAATCACCCCGCGGCTTCGTTGCAGTACGCTGTGCTCGACGAGGTTGCCATCTTTTCAGGCATGCCCAAAGACTCGGGGGTGGCCATGGTCTGCCCGGGCCTCATCACCCACGTGGCGAGCGAGGTCGAGCGCGACGCGGCCAGCCTCGAGCACGCGCGCAAGGCTCGAGGGGAACGGTCGGAGCTCGCGAAGCAGAACAACGTGGGCCACAAGGGTAAGGAGCAGGGGCGACGCTTGCCCCTCCAGGGCTGGAGAAGCCTCCCAGCCAGACCTCGTCTCAGCATGAACCTCTGGGAGGGCCCGCCGAAGTATCTTTCGATGGGCAGCCTGCTACTAGCCACCCTTTTGTCAGTTGAGCGGAAGATCGGGACAAATCGGAACCAGAGATTCTGGGAGAGTTCCAGAGAGAAATAGAACGCCGATTTGTGGAGCGTAGCGCGCGCATTCGCAGAAGTTCCCAAAGAGTGTTCGCGGGCTTGAGGAGCCCAAGTAACACATGGGCGCTCAATTAAACTGTTAAGGGCGGGCAAAAAATCTGGTGTGCACGAGCATTGTGAGCGGGTGCGCGGCTTGCACGGGGGGCGCAGTAGGTTTGCGTTTCAGGGACTTGGGCGCTGGCCAATGCGCTGATGGGGGGCCCGAGAATGCGTCGCACATATTATGCCTGTGGCGCCATGGAGGCCGCATTTGCGGTTGCAGTTGGGCGGGCGCCCCGCCGCGCGCACCGCGGCGACAGCTCTCTTGGGCGCCCGCCCGCCGCCGTGGACGTAGTGGACCCAGCTAGTCTTCTCTCGGTCGGCGCGCGGCGGGTCGGCAGCCACGACGTTGGCGGCCTGAAAATGCTTCGAAAGTGTTTCTCCCCGAGCCCGGGGCTATTGTACGTTTTCGGTGGCACGCGCAGCTCGGAGAACAATCGCCTTGTCCGTCGGCGGCCAGTTGGCTGTCGTCGCGCAGAAGTACCGGCGGATGGCGCGGTCCACGCTCAGCGCAGAGAGCGCGTCCATGAGCGTGGACTCGTCGAGGGGCAGAAGGAAGGACCTCGCGGTCGGGACCATCGCGGCCCGCGATGTCCACGGCCTCCACCCTGGGCGCGCGAGGACCTGCTGGGCGCCGCCGCAGCGCGATTTCAGAGGATCTCGGAACCAGAAATCCGGGCGCGCCAAATTTCGCGGGCCGAAAAACTTTCAGAGAGTTTCAGCCAGCTCCGAGGTTTTGGGTTTATGGGAATGTTTCACGCGGGGTGGCTATTTCAGAGATTTTCAGAGATTCTCAGAGAAGTTCGGACGCGAGAATTTGGCGCGCCCCCGTTTCTGGTTCTGTGAATCTCTGAAAAGCGGTTCCTCAGGGTTCACCGGGTCTCCAGGCGTCCTACTGTCAGCCAGAGACGAGCGACTGGCTGGCGCCGCGCCCGATGCTTCCGGAGTTGCGAACTCGGTCTTCGATTCCCTGGGGCCCGCGGGCCCCTGGGCCAATTGCGAGGCTGCCGAGGCCCCCAGGCGGTTGCGCGCGATTGTCTCGGAAACCGGAGTTGGGCATCCATAGTGGACGCCCGCGCGCACGCGCTAGGTGTCCGCGAGATTGTTCGGTGGCGGATCTTGCATGGCGCGGGGATTTTCCAAGAAGACTTTCCGGGGTGTTCTCTACGGTTATTTCGGCGCGCTTCGGGAACCTTGGGGCGGCGCGGGGAAGTCGCCTGGCCGCGCGCGTGACTTTTTTCCAATGCCGTCTTGGGCATTATCGCGGTGTTGCTTGGCCGACGAGGTCACTGAGTAACACGATGTTTGACATTTTAGTGTTTTTTCGTTGCGTTGGTTGCGCGATTGTTTTGGCGGTCCGCCTCCTTGGGGCCCCCTTTGGGCTTCAAGTTTGTTTTGTTGACGTCGGGCCTTCTGGAGTGAAAGGCGCTTGGCGCTGAATTCCCTCGGTCGCGCGCGTGGCCAAATACGCGCCGTGGCTTCATCCGCGCCGGGGCGCTTCTCTTCCCTCGCGAAGTCGATGGCGCCCAAGGCGTGGCAGGCCCGTTCGGCGGCGCCCCCGGTGATTTGAAAAACCGAGCATGATTTTTATCCCGATCAAATATTGCCCCGATCCCGGCTTCATCTTATTTTGGGGCGGAGGCACGCCAGCGCAACTGGCTGCCTCCTTCCCGCCCGTCTGCAGTTTCGAATCGAGATCAGAGCGGGGCTGCAGCGCGCCTCTGCAGTTCTACACGTCGCCCGCATTCTCGCACCAACCACGTGGATTTATTGTGCGATGAGATTGCTGGCGCGCTCGACGACATGCACCTCGGCTCACGCAGCCCCAGGTCGCCTCGTGGTCCTGCCGCTCGCCGGCAGGCCAGCCCCAGCCTGATTCGGCAACCGGGGTGCGCCATAAAACCCCCGCCAGGCGACATGAGCGGCCCATGGGCCGTTCGAGCTCTTCGGGCCGAGAGCGCCTGCGGCGAAGGCGCCGTGATCGCGCCCCTCGCCAAGGACGCAGTACACTTGGTTGACCTGCCCTCTTCGGGGGCCACGTCGCGGCCCTCGGGGCACCCGGCAGGGGTCCGAGGCAAAAAGAGTGCTGAGCATCTAATTCAATCGCGCTTGCCAGAATCCCTTGTCAGGGAGAACGCCCCTCTTCAAGGGCCTGCTCGTCCCTGCTCCGACTCTGCTCTCCAGAAGTCGCCGCGGTTTTACGCGGAGCTGTCTTGCGGGCCGTTCGCTGCGCAAGAGAAGTCCGGGCAGTTTCGGCTGATAGTGGACGGTCGCCTACCTTCGTGTCGCATGCGCGATAGTGGTCCTGTTTCCCTGGCCTCGGGAGCTGCCTTTTCGGCCATGCAGGTAGACGGCAGCTCTCCCATCCAGGTCGGCTCGGTCGATATCGCGAACGCTTTCTACGACGCGCAGTTGCCTGAGACCCTTCGGGGCATGTTTTGTCTTCCACGGATCCGACCCGATCTGGTTGGCGTCGCATCGGTCCACGGTCGGGCCGTTCGACGCGGGCAGTGCATTTTCCCAATTCTGAGAGCGATCCCCATGGGATGGAAGCTGTCTCTGCGGGCCCGCCGGCAAGTTCTCGAGCACCGAGCCCGTCTGGTTCGAGGGGTGACTGAAACCAGCGCGGTTGTCGAACATGCGCTTCCTCCGGGTCTGTCTCCTGTCGCCCACGCCGAGTACGTCGACAATTGCCGTGCTGTCGGCAGGGGCCCAGAGGTTGCGAGGTCTGTGGCGTCTGAAGTGGAGCGCGAGCTCCATCGAGTCGACCTCCCAATTCATCCTGTCGAAGCCGGCTCGGGGGTCACCGCTTTGGTTTGGACCTTCGCGGAGGAGGGCGCCTCTGTGGGGGTGGGCCCCCGTGTGGCCCGGCGAATTCGATTAGCTATTCTACAGACTTGCTGCTGTTATGTCACACTACACGGGCTTTGCTTCTACGTGGGCTGTTGTGTGTTCTCTGCCTGCTACTCCTTTGCAGCTGGCGCCGGTCCCAGGCGCCGCCGACCTATGGGGGTCTGTTCGCCGCGAGCTACGCCGAGCATCAGCTTCGGCCCTCCTATCGTCTCGGGACTTGGGCGCGGCCTGGTCTGAGGGCGTCTCGGCCGTGGATGCTCCATCTTGGGGCGGCGTTGTTGTTCAGCAGAGGCCCCCGCAAGGCTCAGTGAAACAGAATGGTTTGTACGATGTGCGTTGGAGTTTCTCTCGGCAAGATGAATTGGGTTATCGCCCTCGGGATCATGCACTCGCTCTGGCTACTCTTGGAGGCTTTCCTGCGGACGGCTTTGCTCCTAGGGGCCCTGCGCATCCCCTACAGCGCCCAGGCTCCATCATGCCCCTTAACATCGGCCCCGACGCGTGGGGCGGGGACTGGCACAGGGCCCTCGCCAGGAAGTGGGCCCGCGCGGAGGCTCAAGTGATCCTCGAGGGCCGCGCCGTGGTCTTGGCCCACCTCCACAAAACGCCGTCCCTGGCTAACTTCGGGAAGCGCCACCTCTTCTTGGGCGACGCCATGGCTGGCATTTTGGCAGTCTCGAAGGGCCGCTCGTCATCGAAGCTGATGCGGATATGTCGGCAGATCGCTGGCCTCAACCTAGCTACTTCCCGTTGGAGGTGGCCCCCGTCAGAGCACGGTCCCGCAGGCCGCGGCTCAAGGCGCAAGGCGGGTGATTGGGCCGAGGCTTCTCTTCGACGCCGAGAGCCCGAGGGGCCCGCGCTTCCGACCCCCGCGCCGAGGCGTGCTCCCGTGGGCGGCGACAGCTGCGGCCAGCGTCACCGACGAGTCCGGGACTTCGCAGCCCGCCTCGGGCGCGCCTGCGGCGCCGAGGTCAGCCCCGCTCTTGGCGGCTTCGCCGGCGCCGACGCCTCGGAGGATTTGCCGGAAGCGTCGGGCAAGCTGCCCAGGCTTTCAGCCCCGCGGGATCGAGTCCGATTTCCGCGCCGAAAGGGCCGCCCGCCGTCGGAGGGACCACGGCCAGGAGCCCACCTTCGACGAGAGCGGCCTGGCGCTGCTCGAGAGACGCACGGTTCAGCGCCCACAAGAGGCGAGGTACAAGCCCGCGGTGACGCAGTTTACCCTGTGGTGCTTGACCGCAGGCCTCCCCGCGCGCGCGACCTGCCAGCTCGACCAGACGGCAATGACCTACTTCACCGACCAGTTCTTCGCGGGCTTGCCGAGCTCGGAAGGCGGGGGGCCATCCTGCCCGTGCTTCGGATGCAAGTCCTGGGAGGTGAAGTTCTGCATCGGCGATGGGGAAAAGGGGGGCAGGGGGGGGCCGAAGGGGTACGTCCTTCCCCCCGCCCCGCTTGGTCCCCGCGGGAGATGAGCAGTGCCAGGGGTCCCTTCCGAGCAATCAGCGCTGCCTGAGCGATCATTCGGCCAGCGTTGTCCCCACCAGCAGGGCGGATAATTGAACAGACCGCCTTTTGGAGGCCGCCGGGATCCAAGCGTCGGATCTTTGTACACGCGGTGTGTGTTCGTGCATTATGTCATATGTGTGTTTGCAGTCGATGTTGGCACTCTTCTGGGTCCGAGGGTCGTTGTCTAGTTCGAGTAGGGGATCGACTACAGGATTGATGTACCCCAATGTTGTTTTCCTTGTCGAGTCATGCGTCGAATCTTCGTACATCTACGGGGTTGGTGTGTTTTGTTCCTCTGGGTGCGGTCTGCTCCTCCTCGTCCCCCATCTGCATGTTCCGCTGTAGGTCGAGTTGTTCTTCATGTCTTTTCGGCACTGGGTCCCACGTTCGCCATTTGCGCCCCTGGCTTGCACGGTTAGCGACGGTCGCCCATTCAGGCGCACGGCCGTTCTGGTCGGCCGTTTTGTTTGGCGACGGCCCCGTCGCCATATCACAACGAATTGTTCTTGCCTTGTAATGGGTGTCCTCGGACCCCTAATTTCTTATGCTCGCAGCGCCCTGGGCAATTCGATTTGCGGAGCCTCCTGGCTGTGAGCGTGTCCTCGTTTGGTCCGCCTTTTTTGTTTCAACCAGTCGGCTCTCGCATCTTCCGTCTACCGTGCTGGTTTGCCCCATGAGGGCAAATTGTGTGAGCACCGTGGGAGGATTCTTAGAGAGGAACACGCACGCGCGGGTCTAGTGAGCATGGATATTCCGTTCACTCTTCCTGTTTTTTGTTTTTCCTTTTGCGCCTCTGCCCTCGCGCCTCCCTCCTGCTCGTCCTATTTCCTGGAAGCTGTAGGGTAACCCACGGCTGCCGCTGGAGGCCAGCCGAAGAGCTTACGATTTCGTGCGATCGGCAGGGCCTCACTGTGTCTCGACAAATGAGTAAAACATCAAGTGAAAACCAGTACCTCAGTGTACATAAGACGCGCGGCACTCGTGGCCCGTCGTGGGAGCGCTCCGCCCCCCAGGTCACGCTTAAGGGGCCCGGTATAGTCAAGCATTTGTCAGCTTTGTGCTGGCCGCCGCACGGTGACCGTTTAATAACGCCATCGTTGGCAAGACAGCTCGTATGCATGGCTGGACGTCTCATGTGCACGGCGTTTGAAGTGGCTTACAGATTTCACGACTAAGTAGCCGAACCTAACCTGTCATCGTGCTCTTGGGTCGGCTCCCCCTCCTCATCTCCAACATTGCGCTGAAAGGAATCGCATGTTTACGGGCATTATACGCATTTCTTATGGGTTTGACGAGGAAATCGATTTTGGGGTACATCGATTCTGTAGTCTAGCCCCTACTCGACTTGTCTTGTCACCCCCTTTTGGATCAGGAGGAGGTGCACGCCACCTTCGAGCAGATGGCCTCCGCCCGCGTGAGCTCTCCAACCCCAGCGTGCGAGGGTGGGCCAGAAGACTCCGAGGCGCGCGGTACTTCGAGGGGAGGGGGGCTCGCCCCCACCCACTGGATCGAGGGTCAGCTTTCGCTAGAAGGGGAGGTGATCGAAGAAGAGAAAACGGCATAGACATGAATTTTGGCGGTCCGCGCGGGTTTCTTGGGTCTGCGATGGGTCTCCCCTGGCGGCGAGTCCGGCGCCGCCCCTGGCGCGCTCCGCGCGCCAGGTAGGGGGGTCCAGCGCGGATCCAAGAACGCCGCGCGGACCGTCAACAGTTTATGTCTATGCCTCGGGGGTGGACAGAAGCCCCACCTTGACACGTCGATAGTCGATAAGTGAATTGTCCGTTTTCGGTTCTTGAGAGGGCGCCGCGGCCGTCATGGGCCCGAGGTCGTCTTCACTAAATCATGTTTTTCTAAAAGGGGTTCTGTCCATCTCCGAATGCAGTCTTTTGTGTTCCTCTGGGTGAGGACGGAGGGAAGAGACCATCCTGGTGGAGTTTCGAAGGCTCTTGCTGGCTCGGATGCACGTTCGGAGCTCCTGGAAGGCCTGAGGCGGCTCCTGAGGGAGTTCTCGGGGATTCTGGAGCGCATGTGGTCAGTAAACAGCGGAGGCCCATACCAAGAGTCACGCTGCTTCCCTCCAGGGTGCCCTGGGTTTCTTGGATTTCGTTGGTTTGGCTATGGGAAGCGCAAGGGTCCCACACTAAAAATCAATGGACGTCATGGGATCTCAGGGTTGGGTTTCTTGTTGAAGGTTTCGTGTGGGCTGACCTCCATTGTAGATGCAGACAGATGAAGAGTTTCCTCTTCCATAATCCTTTTCCTCCAACTTCTATTGTTGTTTGGCCGAAGAAGTTTTGGTGCTCCTACTCCTTCTCCTCCACCTCTCCGCCCTCCCTCTTCCCTCTCCTCTCTTTTCCCTCTCCCTCCCTCTTCCCTCTCCTCCCTCCCTTTCCTCCCTCCCTCTCCTCCGTCCTCGTCGGCACCGTAATTCGGGATCCGCGCACGGCCTGTGCCGCCGACCCTGGAGGCATCGGCTCTCGACGGCAAAGGGGGGGAGAGACGGGGGGGAGGAGGAAGAGGAGGAGGAGGAGAAGGAGGAGGAGAAGGGGGGAGGAGGAGCAAGAGGAGGAGGGAGAAGAGGAGGAGGAGAAATGGAAAAGGGAGAGAAGGGGGAGGAGGAGGAAGAGGATGGAGCAGGCGTAGACGACGAAAACGATGGAGGACCCCCCCCCTCTGGCGGGGAAGGGAAGAAAGAAAAGGGGCTTCCCTTTGACTCAGAGGCGACGTTGGTCCGTTTCGGTTTGTACCGACACGCTTCAGGAAAAGGTTTTGAAAAGGTTTCAGGACAGGAGAGAAAGCGACGGGCGCAGTGGAGGAGAAGGCTGTAGGGAAGGGACAGAAGCGACGCCGGGAGGGCGGCGTATCTGACCCAGGACCCCCCCCGCTACCCCGTCCGGGACCCCCCCTGGGACCTCCCCCCTTCCCCTGGCGGGGAAGGGTCAGAAGCGACGCCGGGAGGGCGGCGTATCTGATCCAGGACCCCCCCCGGGACCCCCCCCCCTGACGGGGACGGGAAGAAAGGGAAGGGGCTTCGTTTTGACTCAGAGGCGACGTTGTTCCGTTTCGGTTTGTACCGACACGCTTCAGGAAAAGGTTTTAGGACAGGAGAGAAAGCGACGGGCGCAGTGGAGGAGAAGGCTGTAGGGAAGGGACAGAAGCGACGACGCTGCAGGGAACCGGGAAAAAGGAACGACGAGGAAGATGGGGCAAACAACAAAGCCTCTTCCACACGCCGACAGGGTCGGCGGATTTGGACTTCTTTAATTCCGCTGTACATGTGAGGTCGAACGAGTGGCCACTTATCAAGGTACTTCTCTGCATCATCTGTGGGGCATTCGTGAAGCCCGGTGCGAATACCTGGCGTCTTGCCTTTCGATTTCGCAGGGGCGGTGCCGTTGCACCGCCCCCCCCCTGCCAGCTGTCAGATTGCCACCGTCACCCGCGACAAAATCAGCGAGTAGGCGCTGCGCCTTCTTAGTGCCCTGGCTGGGAAGCCTCCTCATCCTTCTCCCCTTTGCCCTTCCCTCCCTCCTCTTCGACTGGCTCCTCCAGACCAGTTGGCTCCTGCCCTCCTGATGCTTTCTCGTTCACATCGTCCCCAGGCGGACTGCATCTGTCCCATCTGTTCCGCACCATCGTTTCCGGCGCTTCGCGCCGTCCGCTGCCCTCTCGTTTCTGTGCGTTCGGCCGCCTGGAACCTGGGACCGGGCCTCTTTCCTCTGGGGAGCATGGCGGTCGAACAAGTTCTCGGGGTGAGAGACGGCGCGCAGACCGCTACAGTGCCAAGTCTGACTGACCAGCCTCATGCCCCTCCCTCTCCTGCCATTCGCCCTCCTCGTCCGGCGTTTCCCTTCCTCCTTTCCCCCTTCATCTCGATGGCGCTACCCTGCCGGTCTCCCCAGGGTAGCTCTCAGTGTTCACCGTCCTGGTTCCTTGGCTTCTCGCGTGTCATCGCTACCTCCGGTGAGGGTTGTCCCCATGGTGCGCTTCTCCTCCACGGGCCGCCCGCTCCTGCTCCTCTCGCCGTTGTTGCTGCCACCAGTCGTCGTCCTCCTCCCTCTCCTCGTTCTCCTCCCCCATCCGGACTCGTGTTCCGTTTCGTAGGTCGGGAGAGGTGTTCGGTCCGACAATTCTTTGCTTTGCTTTGTCCTCATCGACCCCCAATGCACTGGCCCCATAACTTGGGAGAGTAGCAGGCTACGTTCCACTGCCTGAGCGTCACCGAAGACGGGGGATCCCCCCAAGTGGTGACGCCTACGCCACTGCGGGATAGCCGCGTTTTCCACATGTCAGTCGTGCCTCCCTCGTGTTCATCGGCGGAGTCATTTCAGTCGCGGGCACTCCTCCCCCATTATTCAGGATACATCTCGTGAGAGGTTATCTCTTCACTCAGCATCGGCGCTGGCCCATCTGCAGAAGTCTACCCCTCCTCTTCCCAATAGCCCACAGCATGATGAGCAGTGTAGCACACTTGAGGCAGCATGTCAGGGAGCATCGCTTGACATAGCCGTTTCGGCACGAGTTGATCGAGATAGATTCTTGATGGTAGCGGAGCGGGTCGGTCCCACGACTCGTGCCATCCTTGCGTGCGCCAGTGGGAATGGAGTTTGCGCTTGAGGTGCGCGAGATCGTAGTCGTTGAGGCTTCGGTTTCGAGCCACGCGCCGTCGTGCAGCTACGCGGCCTGCACCCAGATCAGATCAGCGACACGTTGCGGCAGCAACAGGCTGCCATGGCGACTTCTCAACAGCGCTCGGAAGACGCGATGGCCGGTCTGGCCAAACAGCTTCAGGAGCAGAGCGCGGCGCTGCAGGCAGCAGTACAAGTTAGTGCGGAGCTCCTGCGGGCATGCTCGTTTCAACGGCCGTGGAGAAGCCTGTGAGCTTCAGTGGTAAACAGCGACTCGGCCAGATGGTCGCGTAAGTGCGTGACCTGGCTTCAGTGCCAGTACGAGAACACCGAGGAACTGTTGGAATGGGCGACTGGTCCCTCCGATCACCGACATCAGAGCCAGCGAGGTCGTGGGCGTGATGCATGGAGCACAACAGAGATCGTCATCTGATCCTAATGTCACATCTGATTCATGGGACAACGGGTTCCGACCTCATCAAGAACACGCGCAATCCCGAGGATTACACGGATGGCCGAAAGTCGACTGGACGCGCGACCCCCGCACCCCCAGCGCCAGTTTGCGCCTTGTTGTCCACCATCGGATTGGGCAATGGGAACATGATGATGTGGACTACAAGAAGAGGACCCGGGAGGAGTTGAGCGACGCCATTGAGCGCGCGACGCTCCCCGCGATGTGCCCGGACGTTTCATCCCAGCATTTTGACCTCAACGCTGGGGGCTTGCAGGCCTACAAGGTGATCAAGCTGGAGATCGAACGCTACGTGGAGCAGAGCCTGTCACGAACAGGGCCCGCGCCGATGGAGGTAGGAGATTCGTCTCCAAGGGAGCGCCGTTAGGTGGCAAGTGTAGCGGCGAAGGTAAAGACGGAGGCACCTGCAAAGGCAACGGTCAGGACCCTGGAACAGATAAAAGGTAAGGACGGCGGCAACCCCAGTACGGGGGCCGTGCGCGGACAGCAACAGTTTCACGTGCACTGCGGCAGGTGCCGAAGATGGGATCATAGATTGGGAAGACTCATCAATACGGACGCGAACGAAAACCCCATCGCACCCAAGCTGGGGGCGTCCAAGGGTGACCCCAACGGCAGGCCCAAGGGCGCGCCTAAGAGTTGCCGTGTCGGCGGCTGTGGGAACGGCGGCGGCGGCGTCGTGCATGAGCCCTGCGAGCAGACATACCCGACGGAAGGCGTGCCGACAGCGACCGGGGAGACGAGCAGTCTCTCTTGACGGTGGAAACGGGGGCCCCAGGATCGAGAGTTCTTGAATTTTTGAACGAGCAGGGTGACCATTCTCGCAGTTGTTCGCCATCGGCCTCGTCCAGCCACCTCCCTGCGCGCATATGGAGAAGTCGTGGGCCGACTTGTCCTCAGAGGCTCGAGGTGTTGACATGAGAAGGAGGAGGAGGAGGAGGAGGAGGAGGAGGAGGAGCGGCGCAGGGCAGGGCTCCGGTTTCGACTGCGGCTCCGAGGACGACCGATGTCGAACGCCGCCTTGCCAGCGCGCGGCCGGGCGATTCGCCGCCCTCGGCAGACACGCCCCGATCGCCTGCGACCCCCCTGAAAGCAGCGCCCGAGGCGTGGCGGCTCGGAGCAACCCCTCTCCCCACTGGACCGTCGCGCGCCCCAGGGGCCTCTCCTCCAGGGCGCCCCGCGCGGGCCCGTCGCCTGCGAGCTCCCTCCGTGCGCCGCCCGCCCCGCGGATCTCCGGGTGCGCCGAGCTGGCCCGCGGGGATTCCGGGGGGGCCCGGGAGGGCAGTGCTCCCCGCCCCAAGTTCCGCCCCTCCATAAAGAAGCGGCTGTCCTAGACCGCCCAGCTCTCCGGGCCCCCCTCCGCGCCTGAAGCCAGCAGCCTCTGACCCCCCCCCGCCGTCGAAGATCATTGCCCTTCCAACCTCCACAACCTGGCCTCTCGACGCCCAGGCACCCGAGCACCCAGGTAACAAATACTGGCCGCTTAACTCCTCTCTTCAAGCGACGGATGCCACGCATGCCAAAAAGCACGCGACACTGGCGGGGAAGGAGAAGGGAGGAGGAGAAGGGAGAAGGTGGAGGAGGGGGAGCAGGGGGAGGAGGAGGAGAAGGAGGAGGAGGAGGAGGAGGAGGAAGAGGAGGAGGAGGAGGAGGAGGAGGAGGGCGAAGAGGGAACGCCCGTTTTCGCGGCTCGGCCGATGGCGCCGGGGGGCCGAAGCGGCGACGGAGATCGTGAAGGCAATTTTCAGCGCACAGATGACATTTTGAACCAAAGGCAGCAACTTCAAACATGTTGCTGGTTCCCCGTTGTCGCCCTCCTCACAATTTGAGAAATTTGTGTTGCTCCACCCTCGCAACCCTTGCAACAATTTGAACACTGTGCCGCATTCCGCTTCCACAACCTTGAAATGATTTGGAAAATCGATCTCGCGCCCCCTGTGCAACAATTTCGACCGCTCCTCGACGATGCCGTTGAAGGGAGCCTTGCAGCCAGCCAGTGTATGCAGGTTGGTGTTCCTTCGCGCTGGGCAGCGCTTCGTCCTTCTCACGAAGACCTCCAGGGATCGCTGGCCGCCAACAATTCGTATCGTCGGCCTCACGGGCGAGGCCCCGCCTGGAGCGCACCCGTGCGACCGCGTTTCCGTTGGCTCGCGCAGTCGCGTCCAGGCTGGGCGCGGCTACGGACATGCTCGCTGTTCGCTGCGAACGTCCAGCCAGCATTGGTTAAGAGCCAAGAGACGTACTTTTCTCCTGCAGTTGTTGTTTCAAGCTAGTGGCCTTCGGCCCATCCCGCCACCGTGCATGGGTCGTGGGTCGAGGCCTCTCGAAGAGCCGCTTAGGGTGCTTTTTGGGGGCTTGTCGGAAACATCTTTGTGGGCCTTTGGGGCTTATTGGGAACATCTTTGGGGACAGCTTCCAGTCTCGGAGGCCTCCTGACGTCGTGCACCGAGACAGGCGTTGGCGCTGCCCGGCGAGCTCATGACGCCCTCCATCTCCGTTTCGGAGGCCTCGCAATCGCGGTCGCAGCAGGCCCGCCCGCGCCGTCTTGCCCAGACCATGGCGGCGGCGCGAGGCGACAACGACGACGACGACGAGGACGAGGAGGAGGCGAACGACGACGAGAGCAAGGGCGAGGACGAAGACGACGACGGCAAGGTCGACGACGAGGAGGACGAGGATGAGAACGACGACGAGGACAAGGTCGAGGACGAGGACGAGGACGCTGACGACGACGCTGAGGACGAGGACGAGGACACAGACGACAAAGAGGCGACGACGACGACGACACCGACGACGACGACAACGACGAGGACGACAACGACGACGAGGACGAGGATCAAGTCCGAGGACGATGATGAGAGCGAGGACGAGGACGAGGGCGAAGACGACGACAGCGACAACGACGAAGACGCGGACGAGTTTTCTGACGTCGACACTGACGCCGTCGACGACTACAACAGTGACAAATACGGGGGCGATAATCATTACGAAGACGAGGACGACGATGAGAATGCAGATGAGGACTTCGACGACGACAACGACGAGGACGCTAACGACGACGACGACGACGAGGACGAGTACGCGGACGACGACGAGGACGACGACGACGCTGAGGACGACGACCACGACGTCGACATCGTCATCGACATCGACATCGACCAGGACGGGGACGAGGAGGAGACCGAGGACGAGGGCAAGGACAAGGCTCAAGGACGACCAGGACGAGGATGAGGACTCGGGCCCCGTCGAAGAGGACCAGGTCGTTGACGACGAAGACGGCGACGACACCGACGGGGACAGGGACGGGGATGGGGACGACGACGACAAGGACGCGGGCGATGCCGACGACAAAAACGAGGACGCGGACGAGGACGGGGACGGAAACGAGGGCGACGACGACCTTCACGGCGACGACGACAACGACGACGGGGACGTGGGCGCGGACTACGACGACATTGATGCCGACGGCGATAAGAACGAGGGTGGTGAGGACGAGAACGAAGACGACGATGGCTCGAAGGACCAGGATGTAGACGAGGAAAGGGGCTTCGACGACGACGGCAACGACGACGGCAACGGTGACGAGGACGTCGACAACGCAAACGACGAGGACGCGTACCAGGACGCTGACGACGACGCCGTCGACGACAACGACGGGGACGGGGACGGGGACGGTTGCGACGGCGACGACGGCGGCGACGAGGACGTCGAGGACATCGACGATGGCGAGGACGAGGAAACTGACGAGGATGAGGATGCGGACGAGGACTCTCACGACGACGACGACAAGAACCAGGTCGAGGGCGATGAGGAGGATACTGAGAACCGCGATGACGACGACAAGGAAGCGGAGGCCAAGAACGAGGAGGACGGCGAAGACGAGGACCAGAAGGCGGACGACGAGGGCGACGAAGACGGGGACGAAGACGCGGACGACGACGACCACGACCACGACGAGGGCACGGACGATTACGAGGGCGAGGGCGAGGACTAAGATGAGGACGCCGACGACGACGGGGAAGAGAACGAATACGAGGGCGAACACGGCAATTTGGAGAACGAGGAGAACGACGACGACAACGATGATGATGACGACGACACCGGCGACGACGCGGACGACGGCGTCGTCGAGGAGGACGAGGACGACAAGGACGATGGTGAGGACGCAGATGAGGACGAGGACTACGAAGACGATGATGGGGACGAGGACGAAGTAGAGGACGAGGCCGATGACGAGGACCAGGATGAGGACGAGGATCAGGACGAGGACGAGGACAGGGAGCCAGACGACGAGGACGACGACGACGACGAGGAGGATGAGGACGAGAACGAAGCCGAGGCTGAGGAGGAGGACGACGCCGACGAGGACGGACGACATGTACGAGGATGGGGCCGGGGACGAGGATGAGGATGGCGACGCCGACCTTGACGAGGACGGCGGCGACGACGACAACGACGAAGTCGACGGCGATGACGACGACGAGAACGATGACGCAAGAACGACGACGAAGACGACGAAGACGCGGACGAGGAGGACGACCACGATCGGAACGATGACGAAGAGGACGACGACAACGACGACCACGATTACGACGACGAGGAGGGGAGGGGAGGAGGAGGAGGAGGAAGCCGACGACGACGCTGACGACGACGACGAAGACGACGAGGACGAGGACGAGGACGAGAATGACGACGACGACGAGGAGGACGAGGACGACGACGAGGACACCGAGGTCGAGGCGGAGCAGCAGGACGAGGACCACGAGGACGAGGCTGCGGCCGAGGACAAGGATGATGACGACGACGCCGACGACGACGACGAGGACGAGGACGACGATGGCGACGACCACGACGACGAGGAGCAGGACGAGGACGACGACGATGAGAAGGACGACGACGAGGACCTGCAGAATGAGGACCACGACGAGGACGACGACGGTGACGACTAGCACCAGGACGAGGATGAGGACGACGATGTCGACGAGATCGACCAGGAGGACTTTGAGAACGATTCCGACGACGACCATGACGACGAGGATGAGGACGACGACGACGATGAGGACGACGACGACGACGACGACGACGACGACTAGGACGACGACGACGACGACTGTGGCGGCGGTCGCGACGACGTCGACAACGACGACGTGGACGACGAGGAAGACGAGACGGACGATGAGGACTACGCAGACGACGACCACGACGACGAGCACCACGACGACACCGATGAGGACGACGACAGCGATGACAACGAGAACGAGGACGAGGAGGACGACGATGACGACGACGCGGACGAAGAGGACATCGGCGACGACGATGACGACTACGACTACGAGGACGACGACGACGTCGACGGCGACAAGAACGATTACGAGGACGAGGACGAAAACGATGTCGACGACGAGCACGAGAATGAGAATCAGGACGAGGACGAGGACTAGGTTGAGGACGAGGACGATTTCGAGAAGGACGACGCTGACGACGACGTCGACGACAGCGACGACAAGGATGAGCTCGAGGACGACGACTAGGAAGACGTCGACGAGTCGACGAGCACCACGACGACGACCACCAGGACGAGGACGAGAAGGACAAGGACCAAGACGGCGACGAAGGCTACGAGTACGACCAGGAGGAGGACAATGGCGAGGATGAGGACGAGGAAGACGAGGAGGACGTCGACGAGGGCCACGATGACGACGACGACCACGAGGACGGGACAAGGGGAACGAGGAGGAGGCGGTGGAGGCGGAGGGGGAGGCCGACGACGAGGACGATTACGAGTGTGAGGACGAGGACGACGACGACGATGAGATCGCGCACGTCGAGGAGGGGGGCGATGACGAGGACGAGGACGAGGACGTCGACGAGGACGCCGACGAGGACGCCGACGACGACGACGACGACGACGATGACGACGAGGGGCGACGAGGACGTCTGCGGCATCGAGGTTTACGTCGATGAGGGGTGACGGTGAAGACGGGGCCCGTTGGCGAAAGCGGGCTTCTTAGGGTGGATCGCCGAAGGACAAACAACGACATAATCCTACGGTAGGTTCGTATGTTGTCGACCGGCTGCGTTCCCACCGCTGGCGTTCGACGTTGAACTTGGAGGGTGAAAGAGGGGGTCTGCAACAGGGGGTCTTCAATGGGGGCTGAACTGCCCACGTATGCTCAATGTATCGTTCATGTATGTGAACGGGTACGATTGGCATCCAATGTTGGCGGTCATTGAGGGCCAGTCGTTCGTGCCCGCGCGTTGCCCGCGCGGGCACACGCGCCGTCCATCCATTATCGTTCATGCGTGCGGGGGTTCTTGCATATTGCGCGTGGGGCAGCGAAGTGGAGTGCAAGTATGTCTTGATTGTGCGATTGATGATCGTGTATGTTCCCAAACGATGACTTCTCGACCCCCAAGACAGATTTGGATTGGGGCCCACTTTTCTCCCAAAATGTGAATTCACATTTTCCTTTTTCCCAAAATGTGAATTCACATTTTCCTTTTTCCCAAAATGTGAATTCACATTCTGGCCCCTTTCATAAAGAATCCTACACACAATTCCAAAATGTGAATTAACATTTTCCTTTTTTCCAAAATGTGAATTCACATTTTCCTTTTTCCCAAAATGTGAATTCACATTTTGCTTTCCCCCACAATGTGAATTCACATTTTGCCCTGGCCTTCAAGATCCCCAACACTGAAGCGTTTTGGTCCGCATGTCAGATTGGCTGGGCAGATTTCGACACTCACATGACCGCTTTCGTGTGTTCCAGCCTTTTCTTTTTGCGCCCTCAGCGCACGTTGCCTTCGTCGCCTTTCCCGAGCCCCCCGCCCCCTTGCTTCTTTTCCTTTCAAGTATCGCGCATGGGTGCAAGCGGGGGGCTTCCATTAGTTCCCCCGCCGACCACAGCAATCGAGGATGCATCGCCCATTCATGGCCCATAAAGACATCATTGCCGGGACCCTGCGGCCGACCCCCACTTTCACCCTCCAATGAACGCCTGCGGCGACTAAGCATTGGTCGATGTTGAACGGTCTGACATTTCGGAATCGGCCGATCATTCAAGGTTGAAAGTTCTCCGCGGTGTCAGCAACCAGCGCCGGGTCGACACGAAACAAACCAGAAGTAAGTTTCAGGAGCTCCCCGCTGAGTTCTTAGATCTGCGCTGGAATCCCTTGGCGGCGCCTCCGGCGCCGCCCCTGGCACGATCAGCGCGCCAGGGGGGGTGCAGCACAGATCCAATGTATCCGCGCGGACCTCCCAAGGTTTCTGCGGTTTTCCTTTTCGAGGGAGTTGAAACGGGGAGAAGCCGGGAATCGGAGGCTGGTGGAGAGGGATGGAGAGGGAGTGCATCAAGACATGATTGTCGCCCCCACGCGCGAGGAATATGTTGGTCAGGGACACGTCGCGGCAAGGCTTGCCAAACTCATCCATAATTTGTTGGGGAAGAGTATCAAGTCTGAGTTGCTCTATCACAGGCCTCTTCGTGTGATGAACATAATCCGAGAACTTACGATGGAATCTGTCATGCGTGGACGTTGCGTTGTGTTCCCCTCAGGGATACAGCTACTCCTGAACGATCAATAGCAATGGAGGAGGTACTACACCGAGGCAATAGGTGACCATCGCCCACAACAGATGCGGAGTGGTTCTTACGAACTGGTAGCAAGATAAGCAACAGCATCAGGAGTTCCGACTTGCTTGAGACATTGATTTCGGGATTGGGGCTCAGCCTCAACCCAAATATGTGCGAATCCCTGGCCAAGCCAGAATGCGAAGGCAGACTTCGCCAACCAGACCAAATGGAAAGAGCCATTACAACGTAAATGCCTTGATATGTGGGCACGTTCGGCTGCCAAACATGGACAACTACATGTTTCAATCGCTGTCGGCATCTTGCGTTCATTTGTTGACAACGGATTCCCTTACATCGGCTCAGCCGGGGATGGGATACCCGCAAACCGTTCAGCACAGAATATTGAGGCGACAGATATGGCAGTAGAAAAATCATTCAATCCGAAAGCTTTTCCGAGTCCGTCAAAGGAGCCCGTTGCGGAGCCTGCTACCGATTCAGTCGTAGGTGTTTGCGCCGGTTCTGCCAGAACCCGTGGAAGATGCAACGATGAAACCAAAGACGTCGAGGGCACTGACTCAATCGCTGCTCCTGCGCCTGCTGCTTCTCATCTTCATCCCCTCCCGCGACGCCCGCGCGGGGAAACCTGATGGCTGCCGTCTCCGATTGGCGCTCTTTCCGCGATGGCGCGCGCGCAGCCCTGGCGGGATTACCTTGGGCGCCGCCGAGGCAGAGGAGCAGGAGCCGCGATGTGGAGTCGAGGCTCGCCGAGGCCCCGACTCTCCGCAAGATGGACAAAAGACGGAACGTCGGAAGTAGAGCAGTTATTCGACGCAGAACAGCTACCAGCGTGGTCTTGCTCAGGATCGTTGAAATCCTGGTCATCATTATGATGGTCCTGAGTATGGTGGGAAATGGGTATACAATGACGTCACGCGAGTGTGGGAATGGTGGTCGTCGGAGGACTGCGACACCGTGAGTGACAGAAGTATAAATTACATTTCGCGCTCTTCAGGATGAAAGAGCAAGAGACTGGTGGAGGTTCAGCCGCCAGGGCCCTCCTTGCAGAATAGGGCAAAGTACCTGTACAAGGTATGTAACATCTGATTTTGAACCTGGGCAATTGTATGTGGGATGCGTCGGCCCGCTCCGACCTTACCTGACAGAGGTCCAGTTGGATTATCGGCACCCGTGCCCTGGCGCTGTACATTTTTTCATGGTTTGGCACCAGGGGGGGGGGGGGCAAGGCGCCATGGGGGCCTAGGCTGGGATCGACGTGTGCGGCCTGCGCGCCCCGCCGCGGGGGGAGTTGTTCCTGTTCTTTCCCAGCTCGTTCCCCGTGCTCGCCGGCGCCCCGCCACCGACGCTGCCCGCAGCTGTGAAGGATTGGTTCGGGGACCGAGCCGAGGATTGCGCGCGTCCTGTGCGCGCGCGAGGGCCCATGGGAGTAAGATCGTCTCGTCGTCGTCCTCTCCACCTCGCTCCCTCGCTCCGACGTATGTGTCTATATATATATGGAATAAACTTATATCCGCGGAACGGGTTCTTGATCATTACACAGCCCATCCGGTACACCCACCACGAACGTTGGGGCCTAGAGCTCATCATTGCCATTCGATCCCTCTTCCGCCGAGAATCATGTTCTAATGGCGAATGACTTCCCAGGGTGGCAGAAACCGTGGCCAGCTAAGGCCGTGAGATCGGGGATTGTGTCTCGAACGCTTCGGCCAACATTGCCTTCTTTTCTTCCTCCAGGATTCCTCGCCTCCCCCCTTCTTCTTTACCGGCGACGTTTTTTCAGGATCTAGACGCAATTTTTTTGTAATTTCGTTGCGAGCGTGGAAGTGTCCAGAATTCCGTGCGACAGCGCAACCATTGCGGCGAAGCCAGGGCGCACCTCGCGCACCCACTGCGGTTTGGGGATCGCCTTTCTTCCACGGGCAGCGGCCCGAGAGGCCGCTGGCGAGTCGCCGACAGAGGGCTCCACGCCGCCGCACAGACGGGGGACGACGACGATGACGACGACGACGATGACGACGGAAAGGTCGTGGACGAGGACGACTACAACAATTCCAATGTCGTGGAACATGAGCACGAGAGAGTCCTCATGACTTTTCCTCAGTGCGCGACTTCCGCGGGTACTTGGACGTGAATTCGTCTCCTTTTTGACTTTCCTCCATCTCCTGTTCAGCTGCCTCTGGTTGAGCAGGCGCTTCGCCCGCGCACCGGGAGTACGATCAATTTCTAGCACGTTGTTGTTGCACGTCCACGTCAAGTCCCTCCTTCCCCGTTCGTTTCTCTGGTTGCGTTGCCTTCTATATTGTCGTCCCGCATGTTCATTGATCCTCCTGCCACTGTTGTTGTATTGCTCGTCGTCGTTGTCGCCTTCCTCCTCCCCCCCGTCACGCACCGAACGAGGCACGGACTGGCGGGCGATGGGCCGATCGGCTCGCATGTATGATTGGTTGACGATCCGGTGTCTGGTTCAGGGCAACAGGATAAACCATTCATCATCGTCTTTCAATCACCGTTACCGCTTTTGCAGACGGATGTTTTGTTGGAGGTCGGCTCTTCGGTCAACCCTTCCCCCCGCACCGTGTTCGTTCCTTGTGTGCATTTGCCTTTATCTCGTCGTCCCGTGTGCTCGTGATCTCCGTGCCGTTGCTGCGGTACTGCTCGTCGCGATTGTCGTTTTCTTTCTTTCCCCCCCGACGCACTGAACGAGGCTGCGCGGCTACATGGCGAGCGATTGACGACGCCATGTCCTTCCGTGTCGGAGGCGTCCCAGACTTTGACGCCATTTGCTTCTGTGTCGGCGGATGCGCGGTGTGTGGCGCCATCTCGACTGGACCAGGCGGTGGGTTTGCCTATTGACGTCATGACGCCCTCCGTCTCCGTCTCAGAGGCGTCGCAGTCGCGGCAGGCCCGCCCGCGCCGACCCCCCTATACCTCGGCAGCGGAGCGAGGCGACGACGACGACGACAACGACGATAAGGTGGACGACGAAAATGTCGTGGACGAGGACGACGTTGAGGATTCCGAGGCTGTGGAATATGAGCACGAGAGTTTTCAGACATGTGGTCAGTGTACGACCTCCATGGGTATTCTGACCTGATCTCGTCTCCATTTTGCCCCTCCCTCATAATTTTCCTGCTCCGCTGCCTCCAGTTGAGCAGGCGCTTCTCCCGCTCACCGGGAACATGATTGGTTCGTTGCATTTTGTTGTTGCATGTCCGTCGCATTCTTCTTTCCCCGTTCGTTTCTCTGGGTTATCTGCCTTATACCTTGTCGTCCCGCATGCTCATTGATCCTCCTGCCACTGTTGTTGTATTGCTCGTCGTCGTTGTCGCCTTCCTCCTTCCCCCCGTCACGCACCGAACGAGGCACGGATTGGCGAGAGATGGTCTTATATGCTCGCATGTATAATTGGTTGACGATCCAGCTCTTGCTTCAGGGCAGCAGTACAGAGCCTTCATCACCGTCCTTCAATTATCGTTACCGCTTTTGCAGACGGATGTTTTGTTGGAGGTCGGCTCTTCGGTCAACACCTCCCCCACGCACCGTGTTCGTTCCTTGTGTGCATTTGCCTTTTTATCTCGTCGTCCCGTGTGCTCGTGATCCCCGTGCCGTTGCTGCGGTACTGCTCGTCGTCGTTGTCGTTGTTTTCCTACCTAGGCAGTGGAAAGCGGCCCGGGCGGTTCCCCCAGTCCCCGCCCCGCGGTTCCCCCAGTCCCCTGGGAGCTTTAGCCTTAGCTTTAGCTTTAGCTTATCTTTAGCTTTAGCTTTAGCTTTAGCTTTAGCTTAGCTTTAGCTTAGCTTTAGCTTAGTGTTAGCTTAGCTTTAGCTTAGCTTTAGTTTAGCTTCAGCTTAGTGTTAGCTTGGCTTTAGCTTAGCTTTAGCTTAGGTTTAGCTCAGCTTCAGCTTTGCTGTTAGCTTAGCTTTAGCTTAGTGTTAGCTTAACTTGAGCTTAGCTTTAGCTTAGCTTTAGCTTAGCTTTAGCTTAGCTTTAGCTTAGCTTTAGCTTAGCTGTAGCTTTGCTTTATATTAGCTGTAACTTTGTTTTAGCTTAGCTTTAGCTTAGCTTTAGCTTAGCTTCAGCTTTGCTGTAGCTTAGCTTTAGCTTAACTTCAGCATAGTGTTAGCTTAGCTTCAGCTTAGTGTTAGCTTAGCTTCAGCTTAGCTTTAGCTTAGCTTTAGCTTAGCTTTAGCTTAGCTTTAGCTTAGCTTTAGCTTAGCTGTAGCTTAGCTTTAGCTTAGTTTTAGCTTAGCTTTACTGTTACTACAAATGCTGCTTTCCTAGAGGCTTCAACTCCTAGGTAGGGTCGCACTGGGATAATTTTCTTCTCCCCCAACATGCACTCCGCGAGGCTGCGCGGCTACATGGCGAGCGATTGACAACGCCATGTCCTTCCATGTCGGAGGCGTCCCAGGCTTTGACGCCATCAGTTTCCGTGTCGGACGCTTCGTTCATGATGCCCTCTTTCTCTGTCTCAGAGGTCTCGCAGTCGCGGCAGGCCCGCCCGCGCCGTCCTGCCCAGACCTTGGCGGCGGCGCGAGGCGACGACGACGACGACGACGACGACGACGACAACGACGACGGCGGCGATGACGACGGCGACAAGGACGACGACGACGACGACGACGACGACGAAGAAAAGGTCGCGGACGAGGGCGAGGACGAGGATTCCGACGACGACCTCGATGGGCGACGAGACCGACGATCGCGTCGAGGTGGACGACGACGAGGGACAACGGCGAAGTCGGGCCCCCTGCCCGAACTGCGGGCCCTGGGTTTGGGCGGGGGCTGGAGGGACTTTTGAAAGGGTACGGGGGGGCTTCTCAGAGGGGACCGCCGAAAAACAATCAGCGTCATATCATCCAGAAACGAATAAGCTGCAACCCGAATGGCACAATGGCGACGTAGCCTAATATACTCAGATCCCCGTCTTTGCAGTAGGATCAATCAGTCTGTGTGGTTTGGTTTGATAGCTTCTGCTGAAAAGACTCCATATACTTAGTGCTTTGGGCCTCTTATCTCATTTCCGTCCCCAGCTGGTTAGGGGTCCCTTAGTTCCTAAACAGCATAAGCACGAATTCCTGGAACTTAGCACAGAGTTGTTGGACTTGCGATGGAATCCCTTGGCGGCGCCTCCGGCGCCGCCCCTGGCACGCTCCGCGCGCTAGGGAGAGGGGGGTGCAGCGCAGTTCCAAGAGATCCGCGCGGACCTCCCAAGGTCAGTGCTGTCGGTTGTTCTTCTAGGTCGGAGGTTTCTGAGACGGCCTCTTAGGAGACCACCGGCCCCTGCCCACCCTCTCGTGCGCGTCGTCAACAGACCCCCTCACCGTCTTCTCCCCGCATCCCCTTCCTGACGCTCCTGGGCCTGGCGGTCCCTGCCGCCCCGCGCTAAAGATCCGCGGGCCCTCCTGAGATTCAGGCGGGTGGCCATGCCAGGGTCGGAGCGAGGGGGGAAGGGGAGAGGAGGCGGGTTGGGGAGGGATGGAGAGAGGGAGCGTGGGAGGGTGCGGAAGTGACGGGACGGGTCGAGGCGACAAGTGGGGAATAGTCGCCGACAGCGTTGCTTCTCCTTTCCCCCCTCGCTCCCTCCTTCGTTCCCTCCCTCCCCTCGCCTCCCATCTGCCCTCCCATTCACGCGGGCTTGGCAAGAGAAGGGTTGGAGGGCCGCGGCGCTGCACGCGTAGGGGGTTGCCGCCGTTTTTGACATGAACCCTTCCCTGCTGCTTCGGGAAGCCCTGCCCTCACTCTCTCCCCGCTCCTCCCCTCCTCCCCCCCCTTCCGCGCGGACCGGGCAAAGACATGACGAACATGGAGAAACAATTATTCTCGACGCGTATTTCATGGCGTCGTGGGACATCGGGCACACATCGGGTAGATGGGCTCCGCACGGCCGCGAAACGCACCAAGAAGGGCAACCCACGAACTCACAAACCGAAAACCGGACGAGCGGACTGTAAACCAGTCCGTGTGCGTGAGCGGTGGCCAAACATTCTGAAATTCATCTACAGGGAAACGTGGTCAAAAACTTGGTTGGTCAAGCGAAAAGCATGAACAAGTACCATGTGCAATGGTTGTGTTGAAAGTCTGGACCGGTTCAAGTATATCACCCCTTCAACATCGGTTTCTATGCTGTCAGTGCCCACCCGAGCCCCCTTGCGTCTCGATCCTCACTCCGCCCTCATGCGCTGCGCCCACGCGCAAATCAATCCCGACTTCGAGCCATCGTTGGACACCCTCGTCCGTGGGTCCTCTCCAGGCAAATGCTGCCGCTTCAGCGTCCGCCGTGTCGAAGCCTGACCACGTGCAGGTTAACGCTCGTCCAGCACTGCCTCAGGGCCTGCGGGGGGGGGAAAGTTCTTCAACCTTCGGGGCAGAGGTCATTACTGCCCAAGTACGGCCGCGATGATTGGAGGCTTAACCTGCCTGGCCCGTTCGGAACAAGTGTTCGCCACCAGTTGTCAAGCATGGCAGCTACATCGTCACACCACCGCACGGTCGCCATCTCTGCAGATGACATCACCAGCCCCCGATGCGTTCCAGTCGGAAACCATCGACAGATGTTCCGAAGGACACCTTCTATGGCCCAATCGTGAAGCAACAACATACACATTGGTTTGGTAACGGTATGCGTACCAGATCGCGACACCAAGGTCGAGCGTTGGATGAACATTTGGAATGCCAAGTCCGCGATTCCGGCGTTGAGTTCGGAACCATCTATCAGGGCGGATCGGCATCGGCATGGGCCATGCCGAGTATCACCGACGTTGTGACCAACGTTGCCGCACTCTATTTAGCAACCGGAGGATTTTCATGACGCCATCATGCCCCATCCTGACTGCCTTCGATGACAAGCCCAGCCTCCTAGTGTCAGGACGAGGACGAGAGACTCCGCACTTGAGGGCGGCACACCGGTGCCCGCGGCAGACAAGAGTTCGAGCCCTGTCGAGGTGATCCGCGCATATTTGTCTCAGGCAGCTGCCGCTGCCGCCGCGGATGCATCGGCACCGGGCCGGGCGGAAGTGCCAGTCCCGACTGCTCTAACCTCTCTTGTCGTGAGACTTGTCCCCGGGGATGACGTTGATCTACCTCCACAGGACGGGATCATTCATAGACCCACCCGAAGCGGACGCACCTACGACTGACACGCGAGATGTTCAACGATGCCGCGTGGCAGCTTCGAGATAATGATGCTTTGGAAGAGATGAAAGGCCGCGTGGTTGGCGACGCCAGTGAAATCTGCAGAGCTCAGTCTAGCAATGACAAGCCGATCCAGGCCTTGTCAGGGTGGCTGATGGTTCGCGTGCAACTGATCCTGGTATGGAGGGCCCCGTAGAGTCCACAGGCTTGCGATTTGGCGAGTAATTGGGACATGGAGAAACCAGAAACTTGCAGATGTTACATTCACCCATCGCAGTGCCTCGATGGGGTCCAGAACCAGTCGTTGGGTAACCGCCACCTCCGGGCAATGCTAGGGCCCCCCCCCTTGCGCATTGAGAGTTGCTCATCCCGGGCCAATGCAGGTTTGGTTAGGGAAACGAGGCGGCAAGGGCGAACTTTGTTCTTCGCGGGAAAAATTGCGAATCGAAGTTGCTCTATTATTATGTTGAGTAGCGCGGGTTCCTAAGGATCATGATTGATTGGTTTTATTTTGACCATCATCATCTTCATCCTGTTCAGCATTATGCTGAGACCTCTCCGGGCAATCGTGTATTATCCCGCCAGTGCCAGTGAATTTTATTATCTCCAGGGGGGTCTTCTCGTTATCTCTGCATGGTTGGCCCCCATGTCGGCCGTGGCCCAGGACGTCGCCAACATTGATTTTTGGCGCCGACGTGGCGCTGCTGAGTCAGCATGTATGATTCCAGCGCATGAGCAACGCGCTCCGTCCTTCCACGGAACAATGCTATAGCGCCCCCACCATTCTTGAGCCCCCCGTTCCGGATTCGCCGCGTATGGAGGGAATTTCTGGAACGGATGATGTTTTCTCGGCAGGCACCTAAGATGAGTTCACAACCCCGCAGGGCGACCATCTTTCCACCCCCCGCGCAACGAGCTTGGTTTTCCCAGCCAACCTGTGTTGTTGGGTCTTCGTTTTGAAGAGACGGTCCCCGCGTTCCTTCCTCCTTCCTCCTTCCTCCTCCTTCCTCCTCCTCCTCCCCTTCCTCCCCCCATCCACCCCCTCCCACACCCATTCTGGCACACCCCTATCACGTTTCGTGGCCCCATAGGGAGCTCCACCGAAGGCCCCAGTGGCTGCGCCCGCATGCGGTTCCACCCCCCATTCTGGCACACCCCTGACACGCTTCGTGGCCTCATAGGGAACTCCACCGAAGGCCCCAGTGGCTGCGCCCGCATGCGGTTCCACCCCCATTCTGGCACACCCCTCACACGTTTCGTGGCCCCATAGGGAGCTCCACCGAAGGCCCCAGTGGCTGCGCCCGCATGCGGTTCCACCCCCCATTCTGGCACACCCCTCACACCGTGGCCTCATAGGGAGCTCCACCGAAGGCCCCAGTGGCTGCGCCCGCAGCGGTTCCACGCATTCTGGCACACCCCTTTTCGTGGCCCCATGGGAGCTCCACCGAAGGCCCCAGTGGCTGCGCCCGCATGCGGTTCCACCCCCCATTCTGGCACACCCCTCACACGTTTCGTGGCCCCATAGGGAGCTCCACCGAAGGCCCCAGTGGCTGCGCCCGCATGCGGTTCCACCCCCCATTCTGGCACACCCCTCACACGTTTCGTGGCCCCATAGGGAGCTCCACCGAAGGCCCCAGTGGCTGCGCCCGCATGCGGTTCCACCCCCCATTCTGGCACACCCCTCACACGTTTCGTGGCCCCATAGGGAGCTCCACCGAAGGCCCCAGTGGCTGCGCCCGCATGCGGTTCCACCCCCCATTCTGGCACACCCCTCACACGTTTCGTGGCCCCATAGGGAGCTCCACCGAAGCCCCAGTGGCTGCGCCCGCATGCGGTGGCACACCCCTCACACGTTTCGTGGCCCCATAGGGAGCTCCACCGAAGGCCCCAGTGGCTGCGCCCGCATGCGGTTCCACCCCCCATTCTGGCACACCCCTCACACGTTTCGTGGCCCCATAGGGAGCTCCACCGAAGGCCCCAGTGGCTGCGCCCGCATGCGGTTCCACCCCCCATTCTGGCACACCCCTCACACGTTTCGTGGCCCCATAGGGAGCTCCACCGAAGGCCCCAGTGGCTGCGCCCGCATGCGGTTCCACCCCCCATTCTGGCACACCCCTCACACGTTTCGTGGCCCCATAGGGAGCTCCACCGAAGGCCCCAGTGGCTGCGCCCGCATGCGGTTCCACCCCCCATTCTGGCACACCCCTCACACGTTTCGTGGCCCCATAGGGAGCTCCACCGAAGGCCCCAGTGGCTGCGCCCGCATGCGGTTCCACCCCCCATTCTGGCACACCCCTCACACGTTTCGTGGCCCCATAGGGAGCTCCACCGAAGGCCCCAGTGGCTGCGCCCGCATGCGGTTCCACCCCCCATTCTGGCACACCCCTCACACGTTTCGTGGCCCCATAGGGAGCTCCACCGAAGGCCCCAGTGGCTGCGCCCGCATGCGGTTCCACCCCCCATTCTGGCACACCCCTCACACGTTTCGTGGCCCCATAGGGAGCTCCACCGAAGGCCCCAGTGGCTGCGCCCGCATGCGGTTCCACCCCCCATTCTGGCACACCCCTCACACGTTTCGTGGCTCCATAGGGAGCTCCACCGAGCGCCCCAGTGGCTGCGCTCGCATGCGGTTCCACCCCCCCATTTCGGCACACCCCTCACTCGTTTCGTGGCCCGGGGGCGCCACCGAAGAATATATCCACAATTGCGGTATTCACAACTACGTATGGTTGGGTCTTTGGTCAGGCTAATTTTTTGCTTCGGTCAGGGCGGGCGTTACGGCCCCGGGCAACGTTTCCCTCCCGAAACGCCCCCCGGGCACTGCCGCCGTGCTCGTCGGGATCCGCGCAAGGGTCCGCATCGGAATCCGCGTAGGGGCCCGGTCCGCATCGTGGATCTCACGAGGTATCCACCTAGGGATGCGCATGCGCATCCGCATAGGCATCCGCGTAAGGATCCGCATCAGGATTCGACTAAGGATAAGCACGGCGATGCGCATGGGCATCCTCATAGGCATCCGCATCGGGATCCGCATCGGGGTCCGCATAAGCATCCGCACAGGAATTATCACAGGGATCCGCGCGGGGATCCGCTCAGGGATCCGCATATGGGTCCGCGCTTGGGTCCGTATTGGCATCCCCACAGGGATCCGAAATTGTTACTTTGTGTTCCCGTTGAAACTTTTTCCCCCTCGTTCTCGTCCTCATCCGGCCCCGGGGCTCTCGACCCCGTCGCGGCCGCAGGCATGAGGCCGCGGCTCCTCCTATTCCTGGTCCTGCTCTTGCCGTGGCCGCTCCTCCTGCCCCCGATGCGCCTGCGGTTCTTGATGCTGGCGCAGTTCCGCGCGCCCCCAGGTCGCGCGGTGTTCGGCCGCCCTGGGCCAGGAAATCGCGCATTTGCAGCTCCCTCGGGGGCGCCCTGGGCCGGGGAAGTGTGTATTTGCACCACCCCCTAGCAGGGCATGTCGACCTCGGTTCTGGCTCGGCAAAGTCGGGGCGCCCTCGAGGTGGCGAGCGTTCACGTTTTCGAAATGCACAGATCAAGGTTTGATCTGTGTACGCAGCTTGTGTCTTCAACGGTGTATTTTCGTGTGTGGGCCCACAGTTTACACAGATCGCGGTGAGATCTGTGCACGCAGATCTCGTTCCCATCTGTGTATTTGGAGTGAGCGCCTCGCGGGTGGTGTTGATTGGGCGGGGACTTTCACGTTTCCCTTTCGGCTGGTCCAGGGGGGGCGTCGTACGCGTTCGAAATACACAGTTCGTGTCTCCAGCTGTGCATCTGTTGCGCGCCGCTTGCTGGAGTGGTCGCTGGGCGGGAGTTTTCGCGGGTCTCCCGGCTGGTCCAGGAGGGGGCAGCGGTCTGGGCATCAAAGGCGCGGAGGGGCGGGGATGGCGGGCTGTGGGAAAGAAGGGCTCCGATGGGCGGGGTGGCCAAGGGGCCAGTGATGAACGGGGCTGGGCGAGACGGGAGGAAGCGGGCCCAGGAGGAGCTGCATCGCTGGCGTCAGCATCGCGAGGGCGAAGAATGAGGGGGGGGGGCGTTGAGGAGGGGGCACGATGCGCACTGGGACGTAGAGGATGGGAGGGGGGCTGGCATGTGGACGATGGGGGAACGAATCCGGCGGAAGAGGCGACGAGGAACGTCGCAAATCGGCACATGGGGGGTGGCAGCGTGGATGAGGGGCGTGATGGGGACCGGGGGTTATCGGAGGGGCATGAGGAGTGTGGGGCCAAAGCGAAGGGCCATTGGGGGGCGGCGGGGGATGGGGCATGAGTTCGACGCGGGCGCCAGCTAGCGATTAGCTGAACAGTGTTCAGCGTGTCCGCTCACCCCCCCAGAACACAGTGACCGGTTGCAGAACTTCATGATATGGGTAATCTTGCGCTTCGTGCTTCCAGAGGCTTGAGTCCACGACACCCCTTGGCGTCGCGTTGACCGCAGACGGGCTAGCGGCGACGCAGGTAACGGCGATGTAGGGTTCGGTGTTGTTGGAACGCGTGGCTCGCGCTTTCCTACAACTCGCTGTCTCGTTGTCGCTCGATCCGTTCGCATATTGGAGACGTGGGAATGTGAGGTTCGCGATGTTCTACAATTCGGTTCCCAACATATCCGTTAAGCCACATTGCCGTTAGCCCGGCCTTGGGTTGATGCCGCCCCGATTTGCCAGACCGCATATGCACGCATCGGCGTAATATGTGTCTCAACGTTTGTCTCATGGTCCTTTTCCATCGTAACATGCCCACGTTGGAAACCAAGTTCGCGGGCGTTGCGGCGCGCGCAGCGGCCGCGGCGCGCGCGGGCGTCGCGGGCCCAAAGGGGAGGGCCGCACGCAGGGCAAGACAACTCAAACATCACAACCGATCTACACGTCGAATTTGATGACATCGGCTGCCCCCGCGATTTCCTGGCACACGGTGCCGTCGCGGTTCCAGATGCGCGCGCGGGCCACGCGGCGCGCACGCAGATGGTGCTTATATGTTCGTGGCCCGTGGAACGCGGTTGCGGTTCGCGCGCGCTGCGCGTGCGCGCGGGGGCGCTACCAGCGCCCGCCCCCCCCATTCCCCCCCGGTCGTCCCCGTGCTTTGGCACGCGGGCGCTGCGGCGCGCGCAGCGGCCATGGCGCGCGCGGGCGTCGCGGGCTCAAAGGTGAAGACTTCGCGCAGGGAGCGCAGAGGAAAAAAAAAATGTCATTCAATCCGCACGTTGAATCTGATACGGTCCGCCGTCTCCACGACTCTTCGGCAATTGGCCCCTGGGCCGCGCAGGGTCCAGGAGGCGCGCGCGTGCCTTGTGGTGCGCAGAGGCACTTCGGCACACGCAAACGATATTGAACCAGTCATGGCTCGTGGCCCATTGAGTTGGTTCGCGCGCGCGGGCGCTGCGGCGCGCGCTGAAGTGCTACCGGGTTGCCTCCACCCCCCACTCCTCCCCGTTCCTATTCATCCCGTCCTGGCTTCTACTACTCTTACCAGCATCGTGCGCAACGTCCGAGCATCGCAACAACGCTGATATGCGCGCGTGCGCTGTGGTGTCGCCGTCGTCGCTTGTCTTTCGTCTCGTCGTCGTCGACATCGCCATCGACGACGTCGTCCTCGTCATTGCTAATTGTCGTCGCCGCTCGTCGCCCGTTGCTCATCGCTCATCATCTTCGCGCGCATGGGCGCTGTTGCGGCGCCGGAGCCACGCGGCGAGGGGAGGCGGCGCCGCGCCGCGCCCCCCCCCCCCACCCGCCGCACCCCCCCCCACCCCACCACGACGCGCCCCAGGATTTGAAACGAAACGGCGCAGCAAGGATCGACGCAGGGCATCGGTCCAGCAGCCAGCCAGAACAGTAAAAGTTCTCGGTGGGATTGACATCCGACCCGATCGGCTCTGACCTTCCGGGGGTCGCGCACGCCGTTGAAGTTTCGGCCGCGGAGACATCTTACGCCGATGCGGGCCGCGCTTCCGCCGGCCAGTTTTGCGCCCCCCCCCCCCGCGCCAAATCCGCGGCGATCGATCCTGGCGGGCGCGCGCGACCAATGCTCGCATGCGCGTTGCACGGGGGCGCTGGCGAATTGCGCAAGCAAGTGCAAGTGCTGCAACGCCGCATTCTTTCGCGACATCGCGCGCCCCAGACGGCGCGACTCGGCGGCAGCGTTTCCAATCGAAAGAGGATTAAAGTTCTGGGCGCGGCCCAACCAGATGGAGCGACGGAGGCGCGACGAGAGGTTTCGCGCCGACGCGAGGACGCCGAGGCCCTCATCGCCAAGGGCAGGGGGCTTTGGACCGATGGCACCGTCTGGCACTGCGTGGACTTTGCCGAGATTGCGGAGAGAACCCTTTTGCGCGCGAGTCTCGGTGCCAAACCATTTGCTGACACAGAGGAAAGAGGTCGCGTGACTGCTCGGGCCAAAGGCGTTGCACGCGTCGCCACTCTCGCTGCGAGCGAGGCCGTGATCGGCATCCGCGCGGACCCGAAGAAAGGACAGGCACTGGCGTCGGGCGCGGCCCGCCGCCCTGCGCGACAGGACATGTTCATGCGGCGCCGCGCTGACGAGCGCCCCGTCGTCGCCCCACTCGGTCGACGGAGCGGGGGGTGGCAGCCGACCCCCCCGCCCCAAGTGGAATCGAACAAGGGGCGGTTCCGATCGCCCCATTTTCGCATCATCCACTCCTGCGCGCACCCGTGCACGCGATGTCCCCGGCGCCCCCTCGGCGGCCACCCCTGCCCCCGGCGTCGCCGCCGCTGCTGCGCCCAGGGGGCATCAGTTCAAAGGGCGCGCGCGGGCGCCGACAATCTCGCTCTCGCTCGCGTGCCGCAGCGAAAATCGCGCTCTTATTACGCTTCCGAGGCGAACCACAATGAAGACGAAGTGGCGCGCTCAATACGGGCGCGAGGAGTGGGGCGGATAGGCGCGCGCGGACCCCGGATGCGGCGACTCATGCTTCCACCGCGACGCTGAGGGGGCCCATGCCCCTGCAAGCACGCGGCGTCGCCGTGCGCCAAGATTCCCAGACGTGCTGGAGGGCATTGGACCAATGAGCGACGTGCGCAAATCGACAATCGTTCTTGCTGCATGTTGCAGCCTCCTGTCGCATACCCCCCCGTGATTTGGGATTGCCTGCGGCGCGGGCCTGACCTCGGGCCCCCCCGAGCGTCGCGCGTCGACACGCGGTGTAGCCGCACGCGTTGATGGGATGCATGTGGGGGCGACGGCGACAGCCATTTCGCGGCGCACTACTGCGCGTGGAGCTCGGCGACTAGAGTTTCTTGCGATTGCATGTCGTTTACGCAGCCAGGGCGGATAGACAGACTTGCCGCGCCAGCGCCGATAACCTTTCTGGCTTGCAAGACAGCGTAGATCGCGAACGAAGAGATTGGGATGGCTCTACGCGCTGCGTATCGACTGCATAATGTTTGGGTGAATGCGGTCGGCTGTAATTGGTGAAGAATGAGAGCGTTTTAACGCGCGATGTTTCACTACAGCTGGAGCTGCGCAACACGCGCCCCCCTTCGCATCCACTAAAGGAAAGTCTCACTGGATTGGGTGACCCAGCGTGAATATTCGGGCCGCTACAGCGTCGCCAGGCGCCGCGACTGCTAGCCCAGCTGCGCGAATACATTCTGAGCGTATGAAGAAGACACCGCACGTGTTTGTCTTGGCCGGCGCAGCAGGAGGAAGGACAAACACGGACGGCTCGTGCATTAATCCGTTTTCCCCATATCCTAAGCTGGGGTTCTTGTTATTTAATCGCTTCGCTCATTCCGCCGGCCCATATTGTCGCACCGTTGTGGGCTAGCCGAGTTTTGGGGCCTCTTTGGGGCTGTTTTGGGGCCTCTTGGGGCCTCTTTTGGGCCTCTTGGGCGCCTCTTGGGGCCTCTTGGGGGCCTCTTGGGGGCCTCTTGGGGCCTTTTTGGAGCCTCCTGGGCGCCTTCTGGGGCGGAGGGCTCGATTTTTCAGTTCTCAGTTCCCCTCTTGAGCCCCTCTTGGGCCCGTCTTGGGGCCTCTTGGTCCGTCTTGGGCGGCACTTGGGCCGTCTTGGGGGCCCTCCTGGGCCGTTCCGGGGCCGTCTTGGGAGCCTCGTGGGCCGTCTTGGAGCGGTCTTGGGGGCCTCTTGGGCCGTCTTGGAGCGTCTGGAAGCCGAAAAAGCCAGAACGCAAAAAACGTAGAAAAAAATAATGAAAATCAACGATTTTGGCCTCTTGGGGCCCTCTTCGGAGGCCTCTTGGAAGGCCCTTGGGGCGTCTTGGAGGCCTCTTGGGCTGTCTTGGGGCCCTGTTGGGCGTCTTCGGGCGATCTTTGGCCGTCTCGGGGCCCTCTTGGACCGTCTTGGAGGCTTCTTGGGGACCTCTTGGCCCGTCCTGGGGCCCTGTAACAGAACTCCGGCATCTCTGACCCGACCTTGCCGGGGACTTGCCGGGACCTTGCCGGGGTACTTTTCGTCCGGGGACCCCCAGGGGCCGCCCCGCGCGCGCGAACTAGAAATACTGTTAACCAGGTACCGGAGATCTTAGCACGCCCTGGCCCGTTGGGCCGGGGTTCTTGTTATTACTTGGACGCCTCCTGCTCCTCCTTCTCCGTCCTCTTCCCGTCCTCTCCTCTTCTCGTCTCTTCTTATTCGGACTCACTCATACTCAGACTTACTCATGCCCAGACTTACGCACACACAGACTTACTCATACAGATACCTACTCACACCCATACTTACTCGTACCCATACGTACAATTACACAGACTTACTCCTACACAGACTTATTCATATGCAGGCTCATACCCAGACGTGCACATACACAGACTTACTCATACACAGACTTACTCATTCCCAGACTTACCCATACCCACACGTACTCATACACATACTTATTCATAGTCGGACCTACTCATATTCAAATTTTCTTACAGTTTGCCTTCACATCAGATTTGGAGGATGTCTCAGGCGGGACGCTGGTTTCAGCACCCCGAGTGGGAGCCGCCAGGGGTGTTTGCACGGGCCCGTTCGCGGCCATTGTGTGGGGATGTCTTAGCCGGTGTGCCTGTTTCGGTGCTCGACACCCTTCGCTTGGAGAGCAGGTTGTGAGGATGTCTCAGGCGGGGCGCTGGTTCCAGCACCTCTAGGGGGAGCCGCCAAGGGTGTTTGCACGGGCCCGCTCGCGGCCATGTTGTGGGGATGTGTCAGGCGGTTTGCCTGTGTCGGTGTTCAACACCCTTCGCTTGGAAAGCTGATTGTGAGGATGTCTCAGGCGGGGCGCTGGCTTCAGCACCCCTAAGGGGAGCCGCAAGGGGTGTTTGCACGGGCCCTTTTGATTGTGAAGATGTTTCAGGCGGGTCGCTGGTTTCAGCACCCCGAATGGGAGCCGCCAGGGGTGTTTGCACGGGCCAGTTTGCGGCCAGTGTGTGGGGATGTCTCAGGCGCTTTGCTTGTTGCAGTGCTCAACATGTTTTGCTGTCGTAGCAGAATGTGAGGGTGTCTCAGGCGGCGCGCTGGTTTCAGCACCCCTCAGGGGAGCAACCAAGGGTGTTTTCACGGGCACGTTTGCGGCCAGTTTGTGGGGATGTTTCAGGTTGTTTGCTCGTGCTCATACCCAACATCCTTTGAGTTCAGAGCGGGTTGTGAGGATGTCTCAGGCGGGGCGCTGGTTTCAGCACCACTAAGGGGATCCACCAGGAGTGTTTTACGGGCCCGTTCGCGGCCAGTTTGCGATGATGTTTAATACGGTTTGCTCGTTTTCATACCCAACATCCTTTGATTTCAGAGCGGGGTGTGAGGATGTCACAGGCGGGGCGCTGGTTTCAGCACCCCTAAGGGGAGCCGCCAAGGGTGTTTGCACGGGCCCGTTCGCGGCCATTTTGCGGGGATGTCTCAGGCGGTTTGTTCGTTTTCATACCCAAAATCATTGGCCTTGAGAACAAATGTTGAGGATGTCTCAGGCGGGGCACTGGTTCCAGCACCCCTAAGGCGAGCCGCCATGGGTGTTTGCATGGGCCCGTTCGCGGCCAGTTTGTGGGATGTCTCAGGCGGTTTGCTCGTTCTCATGCCCAAAATCCTTTGCTTTCAGAGCAGATTCTGAGGATGTTTCAGGCGGTGCGCTGGTTTCAGCACCCCTAAGGGGAGCCGGCAGGGATGTTTGTACGGGCCCGTTCGCGGCCAGTTTTTGGGGATGTCTTAGGCGATTTTGCTTGTTCCAGTGCTCAACATCTTTGGCTTTCAGAGCAGATTGTGAGGATGTCTCAGGCGGGGCGTTGCTTCCAGCACCACTGAGGGGAGCCGCCATATGGGCGATTCATACTCACTCATTCGCATTCGGATTCACTCGTCTTCGTCGGCCCTGTCGCCCATTTGGACGCGCTATTGTAGTCAAACGTTCATGAACAGGCGCTCACTATGACATGACATAAAACATGAGATGCACATACGGGGAGCTCCACGCAGTGAGTAATTGTTGCGTCGTCCGGCGAGGTGCCCCGGAGGCTGCCGCGTCATGGTCAGGCTGCCGCGGCGTCCACCTTTTTGCAACGGGCCTGCATCTGTCCGATTTGGGTTTCACGAGAGACGCGATCATCCGCGTGCGCATTCAGTTCCCCTGCCCACCCTTGCATTGCACGCCCTCCACCCCCGCTGGCGCTAGAATCCGTTTACGGATGGACCGGGAGGCGTCGTGATGGGCAGTTTCTTTTCATTTCTTTCGCCGATCAAGGGGGCTTTTCAGTGCGGTGTGCAGCCTGGTCTGGTTGAGGACCAATTTCCTTTGCACCCGAATATTTTCCCTTGCGTTTCGCTTCCCGCGTCTCGCGGGTGTGGTTTCGGAGCGGGGGGGGTGCGGGGATAATTTTTTCTTCACCGATCTTTCCTGTGCCCGCTGTCGTTGCGGCTCGCATGTATAATTTGTTGACGATCCGACTGTTGGACTAGGGCCCCAGTCGTTCCTCTGGCTCCTCTGCTTTTTATCTCGTCGTGTCGCGTGCTCCTGATCCTCCAGCCGCTGCTGTTGCACTGCTCGTCGTCGTCGTGTTAAATTTCCCCCCTGTCACGCATTGAACGAGGCTGCGCGGCTACTTGGCGAGCGATTGACGACGCCATGTTCTTCCGTGCCGGAGGCGTCCCAGACTTTCTTGACATTTGTTTCTGTGTCGCCATTTGTCTCTCCGTGTTGGAGACTTCGCCAACGCAGGCGATGTTGTCCCCGTCGGGCCCGCCCTGGTCCATGCAAGCCTAGGCAGCGCGTGCAGAGGGGGTGGGGGCCAAAAGGCAGAAGGGGTTGGCCTGCCAAGATCGCAAGGGGTCCTGTCGAAGGAAAGATAGGTCTTTGGGACGGCTTCTTATTTTCTCGTTTTGCTCACTCCGCCGGCCCATGTTGCCTCGCCGTTTGGGGGCCGTGTTGAGGCCTCTTGGGGGCCTCTTGGAGGCAGTTTTGAAAGTTATTGGGGGCCGTGTTGGGGCATCTTGGTGCCTCTTGGGGGCCTTCTGGGGCTTCTTGAGGTGTCGCTTGGGGGCCCCTTGGGGCCTCTTGGGGGTCTCTTGGGGGGGTCATCTGGGTCGGCTTCTTCCTCAGACGACCTTCCCCCTTCTCGACCCCATCTGCGGGCTGGCAGCAGCCCCCCGTCCCCGAGTTTTTTGTCTCTGTCCGTGCTGTCTGCTTTCTGCCGCCCCGCATGGAAGGGGCAGGGGTTAGTCGGAGGACGAGGAGGAGGCGGGGGTGCATGCGAGGGTCGGGGGGGGGGAAGGAGGAAGGGGTAGGGGGAGGGGAGGGTGGGAGAACAGGAAACTACGACGGGATGGGGAGAGACGGGATGGGGCGACAGGCGGGGGGCTGACGCTGACGGCGTTGCCGTTCCTCCCGTACCTCATTGCCGGCCTTGCTCCCCTTCCCTCTGCCATCCTTCTGCGAGGGCCGGGCCCGCGCGGGGGTTTCGTGCCACCGTTCGTGGCACGAGCCCCTCCCTGCTGCTGGGGGGAAGCCTTGCCCACACTCCCGCCCTTGCGTTCCCCCCCTTCTGTCTTCCCCCTCCTCAAGGGCCAGGCAAGAGCATGGTGGGAGGGCCGCGGTGCTGCCCGCGTGGGGGGCCGCCGCCGTTTGTGACATGCGCCCCCTCCCACACGTGGGGAAAAGAAACAGGGGAAGCATGCGTGCAGCAAGCTGAGTTTGAGGGTGAGGCAGGCGAGAAACGGGGTGCCCCACCTCCGTCATCGGATGTTGGTGTCGGTTCGCTTCGTTCTTGTGCTATTCGTTGACATGTGGCTTCCAACATCTTTGCCATGCCCGTATGAATTACGCAGTAGCGTAGTACACCATACTTGTGCCAAGTAAGCAGTGAGCAGAACCACCCTATTGTCCCGACCCATTTTATTTCTACCATGATCTGGTTGTTGTTGCCACCCCTCGTCGTCCTCCTCCTCCTCGTCTTCCTTCTCCTCCTCCTCCTCCTTCGCCTCCTCCTCTTCCGCTTCCTCCTCGTCCTCCTCCTCCTCCTCCTCGCTCCCCCGCCATCACGCCCCGAGCGAGGCGGCACGGTCGCTTCCCGTGTCGGAGGCGTCCCAGTCGCGGCGGATGCTGAGCAGTGGTTGCTTCGGGTCGGAGTCGGAGGCCTCG
>CAUYUJ010011114.1:338076-358076 GCA_963575745.1 Prorocentrum cordatum
CGGGCGCCACTCATCAATGAGCAGCTCCAGCTGTACTACGCTGGCCAGGAAGCCGAGGGCGTCTCGACATTCCAGGCCAGGCTCCTCGGAGCCACCAAGAGCTGCGGCCCGTGCGAGTCGGAGTACGCGCGCGCGGTGACGGCGGGGGTGCGCCCCGACAACCGCGACGAGGCTGGACTCGCGCCGTTCGACGTCCACGACGTGTTGGCCATCCTGATGGTCAAGGGGTGGGGCGACGACGAGACGTCGAAGGCGTCCGCGTGCGAGAGTTATTCGGCTTGCGCCATTCCCGCATGGGCCGTCGAGACACGCGCCCGCGCTTCGTGCGGCAATTCCTCTGGCGCAAGCGAAACGCGTGCGCCATGCACGCCATTGCGAGTGTCCGCTCGCGAGATCGGATCGACGAGCGCGCGCTCGCCTTGCTAACCTGCGCAACGTGGGTTAGTGGATTCCAGTCGGCGACGCCAAGATCTGCGATTTCAACGGGAAGTTAGCGGCGGGTCGGATGGCTTGCCCCCTCTGGTAGAGGGCCCGAGCGAGCTGCAGGTCGCCACTGTGCGACGCTCGCGCGCGATGGCCACGCTGCGCTGCATTCGTGGCGCGGCGCTGTCGATGAACCAGGACATATCAGATGGGGACGGCTGCGTCTCCACGGCTCGCATCTGTGAGCAACGCCCGTCGTTCAGGCAGCCATTGGAGCGCGGCTTGAAGTGCGTCGTCATCAGCGCCCTGCTGGCGACGCGCTGCGGAGAATTGATTGCGCTCATGGCCCAGAGCGGCGACGCGGACCACGGGGCCGCGCGCCAGGTCACCGCGGTGCAGCGCGCCAAGAAGGTCTGGATGATCGCGAAGCTACAGCCGAGCCGCGAGACGGCCGAGGACAGGGCGAAGGCGCAGCGCATTGCGGCACTCGGCATGCCGAGTGAGTTCGAGAGGGAACTCCCGCGCTAGACAACGCGCCATCATCGCCGCCGCTCATGGCGATCACGCTTGCCGCCCCGAGACGAGCGCGCAGGGCGGCAGGCGCGAGCGGGGCGGGGGGGCGGGGGTGGGATCGAGGAAAGGTTGAATACAGAAACGGCGCGCCTTGCACGCCTAACTGATCCCCGACGTGGCGGGGCCGTGCGGACGTCAGCTTCGTCCGAGCGCGGAGCGGTGGGGTGGGGGGCGACATGCTCGACGTCCTGGGGACGTTCGAGCGGTGCCTTTCCACCGAGCGCACCGTCGCCCCCGGAGACCTGCAGGCGCTCAGCCAGTTGCAGTTCTCGGAGGGCCTGCTGCGGGCGCTGGCGACGATGGAAGCGCCGCGCGCTTCGCCCCCGCGGTGGGCGACGCCGGGTGGCGACAGCGCGCTCTTGTCCACCGCGGACTACAAGAGCGTGGGCCACGGTGGGGAGAACAGGGACAAGGCCGCCCGAGCGGCGAGCATCACGCACGCCATCAGAACGTTCGCTGCAGCCTACGCGCACGTGGGCGACGACATCAAGCGGAAACACTAGTTGCAGCTGGACCTTCGCCAGGTCATGATGGCGATGGGGCGGGGGATCGGGCGTGTGGCTGGGGACGGCGAGTGATGCTCGCTGGGAAGTGAGCGATGACGAGCGGTGCTCGCTCGATAGCGTAGCCCGCTGCGCGGCGCGCGCGCGTACTAAGCCAGGCGCTGGGCAAGAAGTTCGACGACCGCAAAGTGCACCACTCGATGGTCGACGTGGTGGCCGACTGCCGGGGGGCCACCAGCGCTTGCGAGATGCGGATTCGCAAGGTGGCGGTGCCGAAGCTGGATGTCCAGTCTGGCGTGGGCGATCTTGGCGAGAGCGAGGAGCCGCCTCCCAAGGGGGCCAAGGCGACGCCCGCGGCGCCCCTAGGGATGGCGGCCCTATCCCGCAGCCGTTTAAAAGCTAGAGGCTTCGAGGTCGGCGCCACCATCGCGCCGAGCGGCGCGAAGGCCGCGGACGCGCTCGCGATCGCGGCGAAAAATGAGCAGACGGCCCACTTAAGTGGACGGCCTGATCATTGCATCGCGACGATTATGAGCGAGGTCCTCGACGTTTACGCGGCATCCGCGATGACCGGACCTAAGGCTTGTGTTTTGTCATCCGCAAGAGGACTTATAAAGTTGAGTTGTGCTCGCTGACAGAGTCACATTGGTTTGGCGGGGTCGGCGGGGGGCAAGGGGGTGGGGGGGGGGCGGGGTGGCGAGGGCCCGCGTCATGGTGGGTTGCCAGGTTGTCGATTGCACGCAGCTCTACAAGTGTCGGCATGTGCAGGATAACGCGATCGAGTCCGTGAAGGCGCGCTGGCGGGTCGCAGTCGACTCTTCCGACGACGGCAAGACCTTGGGGTGGGGGAATTGGCGTGCAAACGGGCGCCCCGTGGTGTTGCGGACTCGCGGGCGACGCTCGTACTCGCGATCTAAGGTCCCCCGATCCCGACCCACGCTTGCGAGCTAAGCTCGCATGTGATCAGCCAGATGCGGCGGCAGCGCACCGCCCGCGTAGCATGCCCCACCGCCCAGGAGTTCAAGGGCAATGTTTTTGATAGCGACGAGCTCTGCAAGAAGGGCGAGCTGCAGCTCGTGGCGATGTTTGACATAATCACTATCGATAAGCAACCCTGTAAAGAGACCACCATCATCAACAACACTGGCTTCGTTTCGGTTGCGACGGCCCCCTCGATACTTCAACTTGGCGGCGTCGGTTTCTGCGCAACCGCTCGGGGCAGGCGTGGCAGCCTCGACGACGAGGAGATTCAACCCCTTCTGGCATGTCCAGTTGGTCCATCGAGGAGGCAATAGTGTCGAGCTTCGCTCGCTCGAAATCTCGGCCTTTGGCTACGAGGTGCCCGCCCCGATGTGGGCCAGCGCGAAGGGGCGGAAGAAGCAGAGAAGCATCTCGGGCGGCGGCGGTCGGAGGGCGCCGCGCGGCGACGGCAGCGACGCGGAGACGTCTGGCAGCTGGAGTCGGCGCTGAGCCTCGTCGGGAAGTTCGTCGGGCGCGAGCTCGACCTGCCAACGTTCGCGCGCCGCGTGTTCGGGGGCGTCGTCTTCGACAAGGACCTTGGTCGCGCGCGGCCGCTCGACGTCGTGGACGAGGGCGGATTTTTCATGCCCCGCGAGAGCGAGGCCCGCGCGGCATTCGCGGCGCGGAAGTTCATGGATGGACGAGGAGCCGCGGGCAGCAGCGGCGCAGCAGGCAGCGGGCGCCCCCGCAGCCGCGGCCGCAGCTGCAGCAGGAGCCCTGCCGCAGCAGCAGCCGCCGACGGCCCCGCAGGTTCTGGAAGCGCAGCGGGCGGCAACGGCTCGAGCGGAAGCTGCAGAGAAGCGAGCCCAGGGGCTGGAGGCGCGCGCAGAGACGACAGCCAGACAGCAGAACGCACAGTTTCAGCAGCTTCAGCAGGCGCCCCAGCAGCTGACCGCCGCGGGGGGCGCCGCGGCGGCGAGCCCGGCGCCGGCGAGCAGCGAGGATCGTCGGAAGCGGGGCATCATCGACGCGAAGCTGCTGACGAAGCCAGCCCAGTTCAAGGTCAGCGACGCAGCGTGGCTCGCGTGGTCGCCCAAGCTGCTGGCGCGCATCGCGACGCTGGGCGACGAGCTGCGTCAGGAGATGATCGCGGTCGCGCAGAAGGCCGAAGAAGACGTCGCCAACGAGACGTTGAACCTGACGAACCCAGCGATCGTCGGCGCATCTCGGCAGCTGCACCACATGCTCGCGCTGCTCCTCGAAGGCGTTCGCCATGCAGCGGCCGATTCCAAAGGGCGAAGGGCTGCTGGCGCGGCGCAAGCTCGCGAAGGAGTTCGAGCCCGACCAGCCGGCGACAGCTCTGGGGCGGATGAGGAAGCTGATGGGGTGGACGTTCGGAGCGGCGATGATCGAGGCCGACGTGAGCGAGTTTGACTCGGCGGTCCAGACGCGCGAGCGGTGCGGTTGCGCAGCGCCAAGCGACATCTCGGCGGCGATCCTCGCGGCGATCAAGGGCGGGGAATCGGGTCCCTGACGACGACGTTGGCAGCAGGAGGGATGGCGCCAGCCGAAATAACGACGGTCGTAAATGCCGTCAAGAAGGACAAGGGCAAGGGGAAGGGGGAGAGCAGAGGAAGAGAGGGCAGCAAGGAGGGGCACGGGAAGCTCTACGACAGATAGAGGGACGCCCGTTCGAAGCACCAGGCGCAGAAGGACGGCAAGGGCAGAGATGGCGACGATGGGCAGCGCGCCGAGACACGGACGTGTAGGAGGTGCCATCTGAAGGGCCATTTGGCGCGAGTTTGCCCTGACCAGACTACGAGAGTGAACGGCACAGCCAGCAAGACGATCGAGTTGAAGGACACGTTGAACTTGGTTCAGCTACCTACGTTTGCGACGGGCTCAACGGCATCGAGCGCGCCTTCCGCGGCGCCGAGCAGCGCCGCCCAGGCGCGGGCCAACGCCGCGCAGGTGTCAACGGCGAGCTCGGCGGCCGCCCCGAGCGGCGGCAGCGCCAGCTCAGCGGATGGCGGGGCCGCGAGAGACACCGCGTCCGCAATCCAGTGCGCGCTGCGCCTGGCGGCCCAGGCAGCGGACCCCGCGGGTCGGATCTCGACGCTGCGAGCTCCAGGGGGTTGCGGCCCAGGAGGCGACACCGAGAGCTGCGAAGAGTACATCATAGTGGACTCGGGGGCCTCCAGAGCGACGTGCCCATTCAATCACGCCCCGAGCGCGGCGACGCGCGAGCCCACGCAGGTCTGCGACATCCGCGTTGCAGGCGGCAGGCGCGTGAAGAGCCGCGGCGAGAAGAGCGCGCAGTTCAACCTGCTGGACAGCTCAGACGTGCACGGGGTGGGCATCGACTGCCAGGTCGCGGACGCCTCGTATCCCATCATGGGGGTAGCCGAGGCATGCGACAACGGCCACTACGCGCCGTTCTTCCCGGCGGGCTCGCACATCGCCCGCGGCGCTCAGCCTACCTGAGGGCATCGCCAACGCGCCCCTGGCGCGGCAGGACAACATGTTCTGGGCGCGAGGGCGCCAGGGACGCTGCGGCTCAACCCAGTCGGGGCCCAGGCGCCCGCGGCAGCAGCTCCCGCGGCGGCCGAGCAGCCGCGACGCGTCGAGGCGCCGCTGGCGGAGGCGGGGCCCGACGGGGTGCCAGCCAGGGCGATGCGGGCGCCACCGCTCCCCAGCCAGGAGGACATCGGCAAGCACGCGCTCACTCACCTCCCACCGCGAGGTTGGCGCGACAAGTGCGCGCACGACCCGCGCCGACAGGGCGGCGGGCCCGGCAGCATCGACGAGGTGCAGATGGACTACCTGCAGCTCGGCGCCGTGGTCACAGCTGAGGAGCTGGCGGCCTCAGCCGACAGCGTGGCTTGGTTGGCTCCAGCGGATCGGCAGATCGACCAGGCCGCCCTGATGCCGCAGCTGGTGGACCCAGTGGCTGGCGACGGCGTGGAAGTGCTGCTCCAAGTGCCGGTAGTGGCGTGCCGCCAGTTTGCCGCGGCGCGCGCGGTCTTGGGGCCGAAGGGCATGCACCCCCTCGTGTTCATTGCGACGCCTAGGGGCATCGCGGAGTGAACCCTGCGCACCGACCAGGAGCCACCAGTCCAGGCGCTGGCTGAGCAGATCTCCCAGGAGCGGAAGCTGACGGGCTTCAATCGCCACCTCGCGACAGCGCCTGCCAGGAGCCACGTGTCGATAGGTTTCATCGAGGCCATGAACGACCAGGTGGCCAAGCAGGTACGCGTGATCAAGGTCCAGCTCGAGTCAGGCTTGGGCGCGCGCGTCCCCGTGTTCCACAGGGTGATGCCCTGGGCGGTCAGGCACGCTGGATGGCTCCTCGCACGGTTTGCCGCCAGGCAGTCCGCTGGCAAGACTGCCTATCATGTCAACCGAGGCAAGCCGTGCCGTGGCGAGGTTTCCACGCTCGGGGAGGTTGTCTGGGCGCGCGTGCCGGGCGACCGCGCGCAGAAGGCAGAGGCTCAGTGGCGCCTAGGTGTCTGGATGGGCAAGACCGAGAAGAGCGACGAGCACTTGATCGTCTGGTCGCGGCAGGCCAGTCGACATCGAGCGATCAGGAGGCAGCCGAAGGAGCGGAGGTGCAACGTGGGCGCGCTGAACAGCTTCGCGGGCCTGCCTTGGGACCTCCCGTCCAAGCCCGATCGGGCAGGCGCCGCTGATGGGCACCCCCGGGGCGGCGCCGAGCCCCGCCACGGAGACAGCGCGGCGAGGGCGCGGCAGACGCAGGCACGGCAGCGCCAGACCGAGGAGGCGCATCCATCGGCAGCGGCAAACAGCAACGCCGCAGCAGCAGCAGCAGCTCCAGCGGCAGAAGAACCAGCACGACCGCCTCCAGGACCTCTAGACGCTCCGCCAACACCCCTACCCGAGCCGAGGCTCGGACGGGCCACCTACGCGACGAAGAGGATGGTGCAGACCTGCGGGCCCACCTTGAACTGCCCGAGGTGCTGGGGGGGCGAGGCAGCGCTCTCTCGCGAGTGCGGGAAGCGCATGGGTGAAGCTCTTGGGCGAGGCGAACCAACAGGCAGCGGTTCAACCGTTGCCAGGCGACGCCGTAGCAGCCCCAGAGATGGAGGTAGATGCGGCGGCGGTCGACCCCGCAGCAGCGTTGGCAGCAGCAGCAGGTGGCGCAGCAGCAGCGGCGAGTTCGTCCCAGCCACCTCCTGCGGAGGGCGGCGCAGCGGGCGACTCCGCGGGAATCTGCGTAGACTCGAGCAGCCGACCAGCAGCTCCCGCGGACGGCGAGCCACTGTCGAAGGCGCCCAGGGTGGCCAACCTCGTGGTGTCCGTGGACTTCAGCGAACCTGCCTACTTGGGACTCGACGGCGAGGACTGCGAGCGGCTGCAGCTTTTCGCGGCGTCCGTGCGTGATCGGAAGACTCCGACAGCATGGGCGTGTGCCAGAGGCCGCGGTGCACGACAGCCGCCCGGGCGAGGTGCTGCCGAGGGAGCTCGTGGTGCAGGGGTGCCAGCAGGAGCTCAACCAGATGGCCGCGTTCGGGGCGCACGACGCACGAGGACGTGTCCGACGACATCATCGCGGGCAGGCGCATGCGGAGCAAGTGGCTCGACGGACTTCGATGCCGGCCAGACGGGCCGCCCTTGGCGAGGTCGAGACTCGTTGCCATGGACTTCAACCGGTTCGAGCGCGACGACGCGGCGGCAGGTGCGCCGTACCTCTTCTATTTGCGGCTGGTGGTGCCCCTGCCTGCCTCGAAGTCCCCGCCGGGGCAGAGGCAAGTGGCTCTGTGCGATGCCAGTGCGGCGTTCTTCCACGCGGAGATGGACGAGCGGCTGTGCGCGATGCCACCGCCTGGGCCGCGTCGACCGGGGCGGGTCTGCCAGCTTCGCGGGGCGCTCTACGGTACGAGACCTGCGTCGAGACTGCGGCAGGCTTGCGTCGGCGACGTTTTCGACAAGAGTCAGCCACCATGGGCTCGGATCGCGGCTTGCCCTAGTGCCTTCTACAACGAGACGTTGGACATCACGCTGGGCGTGCACGGCGACGACTCCGTGGCCGAGGGGATATCGGCGAAGCTCGACGTGCTTGACGCGTTGCTGGAGAAGCACATCGAGATCAAGAAGTTCGGTCGATCGGGGCCAGGTGCCACCGGCGGTGCCACGGCAGGCTGCTCAAGCGACGCATCGAGTGGCGGGGGGCTCCGTCTCCTCGCTTCGTGTGGAGAGCAGATGACTCGCATGTGGACAACCTACTCGAGCTCTTGGACCTGCCAGCCGACCCGACGAAGCCTCAGACGAGCCCAGACTCGAAAGGAAACGGGAGGCCCCGTGCCCAAGGAGGCGGTCGTGGACGAGCGGCTGAAGAGGTTGGCGCCCAAGGCGGGCGGAGTGCTGACCTACCTGGCCCAGGACGTGCCGCAGGTGCAGTGCGCAGCGAAGATGGCCATGGCGGAAGCGTCGCGGCCTACGCCACTAGCTGAGGTCAGGCTCAAGCGTGCTGCACGGTGCCTGGTGGGGTTCTCAGTGACGGGGTGGCACTACTCATTACAGTACCTCCCTGTCACGGTGGACGTCGAGGGCGACGGCGAATGGGCAGGAGCGGACGACGCGAAGTCAACGCAGTGCACGGTGATGATGTTCAGAGACCGTTGCCTTGAGGCGACTACGTCGACGCAGGGCTACATAGCGACAGCAAGCCGGGCGGCAGAGCTCCTTGCTCTCAACGGGGCGGGTGCCTCCGCTATCCCGTGACAGCAGATCCTCGCGATGCGCGGCATCCACGCGCCGGGGGCTCCTGGTACGGACCGCTCGGCAGCGAAGGGAATGGCCCACCAATTGGGGCCAGGCCGAGTGCGACATCTCCGCGTCCAGGACCTGTGGACACAGGAGCGAGTGCGGACGGAGGATCTGAAGGTGATCAAGTTAGACACGGCAGTGATTCGAGCTGACATCGGGGGGAAGTACCTGGACGACTCGAGGATTGAAGTCTTGCTGAAGCTCATGGGGCTAGCGACAAGAGGGCGCGCGGCTGGCCATGTGAGCGACTCCACGCCGGCCATGCTGAAGGTAGTCTCGGCGACAGAGTGCGCGCGTGGCACAGCGGGGGCTGCCGCGGCCACGGGGGGCGACCAGTGCGACGGCAGCGCGATAGTTATCGTCGTGCCGCTGTTCCTGTTCATGTTGGCGCACGCGATCGCAGCCGCGGCAGCGGCGCGCTACCTTGCCAAGAGGCGCTCGCGGGGGCGCCAGCCCGACGCTGCGGGCGGCGAGGTCACGGATGGCACCGACGACGGGCTGGGCGACAACGCTCGGGGCGGACGAGAGCGGAAAGCACCGCCTCCAGCCAGAGCACGCGCGGGCGCTCAGGGCGGACGAGGGCGGGAAGCGCCGCCTCCAGCCTTGGCTAGCGCGGACAAGGGATCGGCAGCGGGAGGCGCCGCGCCGACCATGGAAGGACCTCGGCAGCGACGACAGGTCGCATCGAGGATCGTGGGGTGTCAGTATGAGGAGCTCCACGGCTTGCCACTCAGCGGCGAGCAGACAGCCGTCAGAGACGAGCTGACGCGCCCAAGGGCGACGAGATGAGGGCAGCGCTGCGGGCGCGCGGCCTCGGCATGGCAGGCCTGAAGGCGAACCTGGCCAACGGACTGGCGAGGATGGCGGCGCGCCATCCAGGGCGCAGAGAGGCCCGATGCCGACGATCGACGAGCTGGTCGAGTCGGCGGCGACAACATTAGCTGCGGGCGCCAGCGCCTGAAGGTGCACGGCAGCCCTGAGAGCCCGCCCCCAGCGGGGGGGCCCGCGGGGGGCGCCGCACCTCGCTCCGCCAAGATGCGGCGAGGAGGCGCGCCATAGTTATGGGGGTAGTTTTGGGATGTGTTGCAAGGGCATATGACCGAAGCCATCTTGGCTTGAAGAGGAACGCGGTTCCGCGCGGGGTGCCGCGCAGTTGTCGGCGTTGTTTTAGAGTTTCGCCTGCCCGCCCGTTGCGGCGCGAGGACTTGCGCGGCGCCGCGGCGCGAGCCGGCGAACATTCAGCACATTTTCTTACAATGGCAAAGCAAACCAATGCACATAAAACCGCGGACACCCCAAGAACACCATGCGAAGACGTTGCAACACCGAAGGACATCAAGGTTTTGGACGCCCGATAGCCACCAGACCTGTGAAAGCACAAGGTTTTTGCTCATCGACGTCACGAAACATAGTGTTTTCAGAAGTCTCGTGAGAACCAGCTTACCCACACCTTGTTTACCCTTCGTTTTTAGAGCTTTTCGCTTGGTTTTCTGCGGCTGTCATTGTTTTTTTGTTTGCTTTTTTTCGAATTCCGCTCCGCTCTCCCGCGCCCCCGCTTTCTCGCCCGCCCGCCCGCAGATTGGCGGCGCAGCTCACGGCGCGTATGATTGTGGATCACAGGGGTGTGTGTGTGTGTATACGATATATATATATATATATATATATATATATATGTAGACACATAAAAACATGTCTAGCTGAGCGCACTGCGCCACAACGCTGAGGCCTGCGTCGTGCGATTGTTTACATTCGGGGACCCACGCTTACAAACGTATACGCGCATCTCCGTATACACTCTTATCAGTACCCGCCCGCCACCCCCAGACGTGAGCTTTTGCAGTTTGGATGGGTCCGGTTGATGGTACAACGCATGTCGTGCAAATCGCGTGATGTGGACACTGTGCTGCAGGCTATATTGTGCCAGCTGCGTAGTGCAAGTTCGGTTGTACCAGTTACGCGGTGTAAGACACATTGTGCAAGCTAGACAGTGCAAGTTATGGTTTGAGTTGTGCCGTGTTGACTCTGATGCTCATTATTCGGTGTATAAGTTGCTGTGCGGTACACTGCGCGGCACAGGTGTATGATATGGTGTTTCAGTTAAGAGGTGCGACATGTTTGCCGCGAGCCTTGCGGTTCAAGCAATATTGTGAAAGTGATGCAAGATGTTTACGCAATTCCGCGGATCCCCGTGCGGTGATACGCGCGGCGACCGATGTCGGATGCGTTGTTTGCCGATCCCCGTCGTGTTGCTTGCGTGTAGTTGGCGCTGATGTGTTCTCCTTTCCTCTGCGTTTGTTGCGGTTTTTCTTCGGTGGCGTACTGGATGCCCCTACAGCGGTCTCGCGGGATTTGTTTCAAATGCTCCAGGAATGTGTTGTTCAGTGCCTTTGGGTCGCCTTGTTGGGGGCCTCTTGGGACCTCTTCGGGGCCGTTTGCGGCCTCTTGGGCTTTTCTTGGGGCCTTTGGCTGTGTTGGGCGCCTTTTCGGGCCGTCTTTCGGCGTGCCTGGGGCCCCGTTGAAGACCCTCTTGGGCCGTTTTTGCTTGGTCTCGGAGGCCTTTTGGGCCGCTTTGGAACGTCGGAAAGCAATGGCGGGAACGCCAAAATCTTTCAAACGCGGAAAAGCAATCAATAATGTTTGCCTTGGGGGCTTTGTTGGGAGGCTATTGGAGGATTCTTGGGACGCCTTGGAAGCCTCCTTGCGCCGTTGTGAGGCCATCTTGGGCGTAATGACGACGACGGCCAACATGAATGTGAATGGAAAGGGAACTGATTGCAAAATGATGAGAACGTCAATCGTGATCCTGGTGATGCACATGAGGGCCCCTATGAGACAATGGGGATGACGATGCTGATGACGTGTGTTGCCTCGGTTTCTGCGCGGTGTTTTTATCAGACATGCCGGCGGGTCTGTCTGCCGTGACCGGCCCGACGTGAGCACCCGCGTCCGCTGCGTTAGTTCCCCCACCTCTATTTATCTCTGTTTTCTTATGTTCCCATTATTTTTCGTTCATGGGGGTCTTTATTGCGAATACTTCGGACATCGTCGGATACGTCTGCGCAATCGCGAACCGCCTTTGTGCCCGAGGGATGCCTGCCCATCCTCGGTGCGGTATGTTCTTTGTTTGCGTTCGTTAATCGTCCCCCTCCTTGGTCTTAGTCCTCCTCTTCCTTCTCCTCCTCATCTTCCTTTCCCTTTGTCTCGTCCACCTCCTCCTCTCCAGTGTCTTTCTTGGGAACACAAAAAGCAAAACATTGCTGCTCCTTGTCCGCGCCAGTGCCGTGCGGCACGGGCTTTGGGCTGTTTGGGATGTTGGTGCTCTGCCTCGCGACACGTGGGTCAAGGGCGCCGCGCCCGCGGGCGCGTCGAGGTTTCAACGTGCAATTCACTTCGAGGTCCGAGGAAACAATTATCAAACAACAGAAGGAAGGTTTTTTGCTTCGGTCGCCGCCCCTGCATTCCCCCTTTCCCTCCCTTCCCTCCCCCAGTCCCGTTTTTCCTCTTAGTTGTTCAACCCTCCCGTTGTCTCTTTTTTTTTTTTCCTGGCGCTGCGGCGCAGTCGTCGTCGTCGACGACGGGGACGCACATTGGGACGAGGGCGAGCCAGGGTGAGGTTCACAACCGCCGTGTTCCGTGCGTCGCAAATGCTTGGGACCTCAACTAGAACCTGCGCGCGCGCGAAGTGCGAGCAGTACACAAATGGTTATCCACGCGTGTGCATACCATGCATCATGTCTTATTTATCGTATACATACCATGAATAACATGCGATATATAGTATAAAAATAGTTCGTCCAACCTGGGTTGGCCGGGCGGGGTTGGCCGGGATAGTTGGCCGGATCTCCGGAGGTTGGCCAGGAAAGTTGGCCAGTCCGAGCGTGCCCGCTTGCTTCCAGTGCGCATTGCGTTGCCCAGAAGCGCTGGCCGGGATTTGCCGGGGGCCAGGCGGCACCAATCGTTTGATAACCATTTGTTTCCATCAGATATAGTATGTGTGCACAAACATAATTATGTATACATACATATATATATGTGTAAATGTATATATATATATATATAATAATATATATATATATACATATATATATATGTATATATGCATATGCCTGTTCGTGTCGGTCGGCATGTACGCATGTATGTAGATTTCAACACCTATGTTTATACGCATATGTACATGTGTGTAGGTCGACGCGGCGTCATACTCCTTTTCCACGCGTATCCGCGTATGTAATATATATATATATATATATATATATATATATATATCGAGAGAGAGAGATATATATACACGTCGCTATATGTATATACATTTACGCACGTACACCCGTTTATAGTATGTTGGCAGTATTTGGTGCGCGCTTTATATTGGTTTCGCGAACGCTTGGCGCGCGGCGGGTTTGTTTAGGGTTGGATATGGAGCTTGTCGAACCGCCAACGGCCCCCCAAAACACCCCATTTGCGTCTTGAGCTGTGGTCTCAATGCCCGTCGAACATGTTTTCAAGACGGCGGCGGTAACATTCATATTGGGCGTGTGTGTCAAGCGTTGGCCCAGTGTGCTTCGGGCGGGAGGAGGAAGACACAATGCGACACCATGCGAAGGTAGTTTCTTTTTTTTTTCGCTTTCCATCAGGCAGAGGAACTGTTGCCCGTGATGGCCAACATCAGTCCGAGCTTGCCGTCCAGCAAGGCTTCCACGCCCATGATGGCGGCCGAGCCGGCTGTGCCCTCCGAGGAGGATGAGGCCAATACCGAGGAACTGAGAGGAGGAGGACCGATGGTTGTTGATGTTTGGTGTTTCTGATTATGTTTTGTCCGTTTTCTGTTGTTTTTCTGGGACGTTTTGGTCGCCATGGCTAGATCCGCGTCGAGACTCGGCCAGCACATGCGTTTGGTACACCGCCGTTGTGGCAGGCAGGCTTGCACCGCGTCGACGTGGCGGCGATTCTCATGCGCGCGTTCAAAGTTGAACGCCGCCATTGGCCTAGAATCCGCCGATATCGAACGATCTACGTTATCGCAGAACGGGTATCGTTCAAGATGGACGGAGCCACACAGTTTCAGAAACCAAAACTCGAGCAGTCACGAAATAAGTTCGCCGTGCTTGATTTGTCCAGGGCGCTCCTGTGCCCAGGGCCTCGAACGCACGTGTGTCGGCGGAGAGGGCTGTCCGAAGAGGCTTTTCTGAATGTTTTGCTTCTGGATCACCGCCACGTGTCCCAGGGACTGTCAAAAACCACTCAGTGATGAAGTACGGGCTAGGGTGGATCGTTGGAATGGTGTCGCCACCGATTCCGAACAGACTATGGTCGGGGGGGAGGCGGATTGTGGTGGCGATCGTTAGTGCGATTACGATGACAGCGATGAGGATCATGATGATGGTAAGGCCAGGTTGGTTCATTCATATGTGGCTCTCGCCTCAACGCCGGGCCCACTCGTTTTTAAGTATTCCTATTTTTGCACTGGTCGAAGGTGGGTCGTGGCCGTATTTAGTCTCAAGTATTGCACCGCGCGCAGTTGAAGTATAAAAAGCCTCTCGCGCCAGATGTTTTTTTGTTGTGAGTGTTGCCCTGGTTTTGGCGCCGCGCACAATCGTCTTCACACTTTCTGAAGATTGCAAGGATGGGAGTCCTTGTCTTATTTTGCAAAACGTGACTCTTGTCTGGTAAATGTATATGTAAAAAATACGTGTATGTGTAAAGCTAGTTATACCAGTTCACACTCACAATGTACTAAGCTACATATGTATATATGCGTATGTAGCTTACTACACACCAGTTTCATATATATATATATATACATACAGTTCTTTACAACGGATGTACAATTTACAAAACGTACAGCATCATACACACTGTATACAACTATGCGGGCATACAATACACCATCATCTGTATAATCGTACATACATCGTGCGCAATGCACTATCCATACCATGTAATTCTAGCATGTAGAGAATACACTCTTACATACTATGTATACAATGTACACATACAATTCATATGGGCATTCACGCTATATATATGTATATATAGTTGTGTATTGATATGGGGTACAATGTTCTACCATACTTGATTATATAGCTCTCAAGTTTAAGCTTTACGTGATACACGCAGTATGAACTAACTATCCACACTACGTTCTCACATAGCAGAGTGTACACCGTCGCACTAAATGTGTACGCCTGGTTGTACGTTTATATACACAAGAACTGATTATATATATACACGTATATACGTATGTATTTACAATCAATACATGTACACACTACTATACATATATCACAGTCGTGTGATTCGAGTTTTGCATGCGCACCAGTTGCAGGTCTTCAGGGCGGAGAGGACATTTCGCTTGAGATGGGTTCACGCTTCACGGGCCTAATTCTTCACGCTTCGCGTATCCCCACCAGCCCATCTCAAAACAGCAACTCTTGCGAAGCATGCCGACAGTCGTGTGTTTCAGGCGTGTGTGCGCTTGCCCCCGCATATCTCCCCTGTTCCTCCTTCCTCCCGCCTCCTTGTACATCCTCCTTGTGGTGGGAGCGGGAGAAGGACGAGGCGGAGGAGGAGGGAGAGAAAGCGGTGGGAGGCAAGAGGGATTTAGTGGAGACGACGACCACAGCGATGATCCGAACAACGACGACGCACCCGACGACGACGACGATATCGACCGCAACGACGACGACGACCACAACCGCGACGACGACGACGACGACGACGACGTCGACGACGACGACGACGAAGGCGGCGGCGACGACGACGACGACGACGACGACGACGACGACGACGACGACTGGTGGGAGTCGTTGGGGCCCCTCGTGGTGTGAGTCGTTCGGCCCCATCGTCCTTGTGTGAGTCCTTCGGGCCCCTCTTCCTGGTGTGAGTCGTTCGGGCTCCTCGTGGTGTGAGTCGTTCGGGCCCCTCGTCCTGGTGTGAGCCGTTCGGGCTTCTCGTGGTTCGAGTCGTTCGGGCCTCTCGTCCTGGTGTGAGTCGTTCGGGCCCTTCTTCCTGGTGTGAGTCGTTCGGGCTCTTCGTGGTGTGAGTCGTTCGGGCTCTTCGTCCTGGTGTGAGTCGTTCGGGCTTCTCGTGGTGTGAGTTGTTCGGGCCCCTCGTCCTGGTGTGAGTCGTTCGGGCCCCTCCTCCTGGTGTGACTCGTTCGGGCTCCTCGTGGTGTGAGTCGTTCGGGGCCCGCGTCGTGGTGTGAGTCGTTCGGGCTCCTCGTGGTGTGAGTCGTTCGGGCGCCTCGTCCTGGTGTGAGTCGTTCGGGCCCCTCCTTGTGGTGTGAGTCGTTCGGGCTCTTCGTGGTGTGAGTCGTTCGGGCCCCTCGTCCTGGTGTGAGTCGTTCGGGCTCCTCGTGGTGTGAGGCGTTCGGGCTCGTCCTGGTGCGAGTCGTTCGGCCCCTCGTAGTAGGTAGTAGTAGTAGTAGTAGTAGTAGTAGTAGTAGTAGTAGTAGTAGTAGTAGTAGTAGTAGTAGTAGTAGTACGTAGTAGTAGTAGTAGTAGTAGTAGTAGTAAGTAGTCTTTTGGTTTGGGGCCTCTTGGAGGCTTTGGGGCCTCTTGGGCTCTCTTTTGGGCCTCTTGGGAGCGTCCGGGGGCCCTCTTGGGCGCCTCTTGGAGCGTCTTGGGGGCCTGTTGGGGCCATCTTTGGGGCGATCGATCACAGATGGGGCGAGCATTTTTGTCAGTACCCCCGTCGGGGCCACGATCCTCGTGAGGGGTGTCGAATTTTAGCCTCCCAGGGATAGAAAATTGACCCTCTGACCACCCGCGAAACCCCCTCTCCAGGTCCAGGGGGAGGGGGTAGGGGGAGGGGTAACCCCCTCCCCGAAGGGGAAAGAGGGCTCGCTAAACCACTCACGCCCAAAGGGCTGGTGGGATTCAGGGGGCCAGAGACAGGGTAACAGCAGACGGGGTAACAGGAAACGGCCGGTTCGAGGCATCATATGGCATTTTGTGTTGCAGTGCAGTTTGTTTTGGCTTTCGCGTTCGATGCAGCATCTTCCACATGCTGGCTGCGTTGCAGATTTTTGGCAGTTGCACTGCACCTTTTTGTTTTTGACCCTCAATTACCCGGTCCGTGGGGCTTGTTTGCAGTTTTTTCCGCAATTAGTTGCCAACAAATTGCAGTGCAGTTGCTTTGCGTTGCTGAATGATGCAGTGCGCTTGTTTGTTCTGGTCGTTGCAGTTTTTCCACCTGGATCCCATGGTGGGTCTGCTACCCCGTTTAGGCGTTACCCGGTTTAGTGCTCCCTGACTAATGTAATCGCGTGCACCAGTTACACGGATGGATGCATGGACGGATGGATGGCGAGGGTTTTCGCACGGCATTTCCGTGGAACTCATTATTTGAATCCCTCGCGGTGTGATGGACGGCGATTCTTTTTTTTTCAAAACTCGGATTCACAAAGGTGAAGCAAAGTTAGACTCTCACCTCCCCCTCCTCGTTTCGCTGTGCGCACGCGCGTGCGCCCTGCAGCATGTCTGTCGCATTTGGGGGTCGAAAGTGGGGTCGCTTGCCCTAGGTTTGCATACCGCTTACCGTACCTCTTCATTCATTCTTCGATTCTTCTTCCGAGAACCCCCCATGTCCGAGCCTCAGGGGGCCGCTCCTGCCGCCGCCAGGGCCAGCGAAGCGCTGGAAGAGGGGGCTGGGGGACACTTCGAAGGCGTAGCCACAGCCACGGCCTTGCGGGCCAAGCTCGGCGAGGGGAGCGAGGCCGCCAAGGCGCTCGCAGCAGAGGGCCCGTGGGAGCGGCTCAAGGCGGCACTCGCTAAGTGCGACTACGGCGAGGACGACGCGGCGGACCTCCGCAAGGACCTCCAGACGCTGGGCGGCCGCGGTTTCCTGAAAGGAGTGCCCGCCGACTTTGGCCCGCGCGGCTGGGCGGCCCTCCAGGAGATGGTGGCTGTGCTGTCCGAGAGCGGCCGCGGCCCCCGCAACCTTGCGGGCCCGCCGGGCTTCTGGGGAGAGGCCCCGGGCGGCGCCCCGCCCCCCTTCGACGCGCCGCCGGCGGAGTGGCGCGGGGCCGGGCCAGCCGCCAGCGCAAGTGGCAACTTGTTCCTCGGCAAGGTGGTGGCCGCGGCGGCCCAGCAGGACACCAAGGCCCTCGAGGAGCTCACCTCCCAGTGGGGCCCGACGGACCAGCTCCGTACCCTGGTGAAGCAGTCCAAGCAGGGAGAGCCGCTGCGCACCCTGGAGCCGGACGAGGCTGCCCTCCGCGCGGCCGCGTCGGCCCGCGAGGCCGGGCGCTTCCTGGCTTGCCCAGAGCCTAAGGCCGACGACGCCTGCCGCTTGCAGCGTCCGGTGGCGCAGACGCTCTGCCGCGAACTCCCTCGCCTCTTGGGCCGCCGCCCTAGAGCGCAGGGTGTCGTGGGGGGACGTGCTCAACTACGTCGGACAGGCGGCCGTCGCCGCCAACGACAAGGCCGCGCCGCAGCACGTCGCCGAGCAGGCGGCCGCCTTCTACTCTTCTCGGGTGCTGTTCGAGGCTTACTCGAGCAGCAAACGGGGGGAGGGCGACGAAGAGGGCCGGGGCAACGCCAGCTCCGTTCTCGGCGAGCTCGACTGGAGCCGCCTCACCCGCTGCCAGACGGAGGTCACGCAGGCTGGCGCCGCCGCGCCCGCCGCGTCCGCGGCCGCTGGCCAGGGCGGCCTGGGGTTTCCGTGCCGGCGCATCCTCTTCGGGCAACGCACGAAGCAGGAGGCCTGCCAGTTTCGCCACGGGTGCCCTTTCTGCCGCACCACGGGCCCGGGCTCGCCTGGCGAGCCACCTCGAGCAGAACGGCTCCTCGCGCAGGGGCGGCAGCGGCGGCAAGGGCGGACCCAAGGACCGGCCGAGGGGCCGCAGCCGGACGCCGCCGGCGCGCGGCCGCGACGGCCCTAAGGGGCGCGACGTGCGATGAGGGGCGCGTCCGGAGGACAGCCGGGGCGGCGCGCCGTCGCCCGCCGCGGCGAGCTTGGCGCCGCTCGAGAGCGATGCCCTGCAGGGTCGCCCGGTGGCGCCTGCGGGGCTGAGAGCGAGTGGAGTCTCGCGCGCTGCTGCTCCCCCGCTTGTCCTTTCCTCCTCCTCCCCTCCTTCCTCCCCGGCCTCCCCGCCCTCCTCGCCCGCTCCCCCATGTTTGCCCTTCGGCCGCCGCAGCGCCCCTCCCCCCCCCCATCGCTGCCATTTCTCCGCCTAACCTCTTCTGCCCTGCAGACGAACACAGACCTGTTCGCCTTAGTTCCAGGCGCTCCTGGAGCTGCTCTTCCAGGCGAGGGCGAAGCCTTCGCCGTTGCCCGCGGTTGGATCGCCGACTCCACAGTGGCCGTTTACCCGCGGGGCGCCGTCGCCACGGTGCCTTCGCGGGGACTGCCGCCCGCGCAGCACCTGCGGTTGGCCCTGCAGTTGGCCGCCGCAGGAAGCCACCCGCTTAATCGGCCCCCGGCGATAGCAGAGGGCACGGCGCGCGCGTTGGCAGCGCAACTTCGTCTCGGCGCAGACATCAACGAGGTGCGCCTGAAACGGCTGGCCTTGTTTCAAGTGTGGAAGCGGGAACTTGAGGTCAGCCAGCAAAGCCTGGCCGCCTCGGTGGGCCCTGCCCTCTGGGGGTTCGCTAGCAAGCCCACCCTTCTCTCCCCCGCCTCCCGCGCCTCATCGGGCCCCCGGCGGTGCAGCTTGTAGAGGACATGCGCCGGGGCCTGCCCGACGCGGGGGCGCCGGCCGCTTCTGGCATTTTTCCTCCGCTCCTGGCAGCGGCGCCGGAGTGGTCGGTCGAGCAGCTGCTGGCGCACTCCGCCGGGCGCAACGCAGAGCTGGTTGATCGCGTGCGCAGGGGCCGCCCGCGCGCGGCCGAGATCTGGAAGCAGGGCGCCCAGGCGGAGGCCACTGGCTCGCTGGGGCCGCCTGGCCATTTGAGCACTTCCAAAGCGACGCCGGCGGCGGGGCGAATATCGTTTTCTGCAGCAAGTTCGCCGTCTGCCAGAAACGGTGGTCGGAGGGCGAGTCCGGCCGGGCGTCCTGTTCCACGGAAATCAGGGCGTGCGCCGACGCATCCGATTCGCCAGGCGGTTGCTGCTTTAAGTTAACTTGGACGGCAACCGAGCGCATAGTGCGTTCAGACAGCGAGGTGATTATTGCACAAATGGTCGCCTCGCAGAGAGCTTTCGGCGCACCCCCAGTGGGGTGCAAAGATGATTTGCGCGAGGCTTCCCACCAGGTCGGGCGCCGCCGCGACCCGGTCAGGGTGGTGCAACTTTTCTGGCACCCTCGCGACACATGCGTGGTCGGCCGGGAGCTGCTGTCCCCGGACTTCGGCACAGGTGGTGCAGTAACCAACTCGAGCGTTGTTTTTTCGGAGTCTCCGGGATATTTTGTACCCGTGGTTTTTCATTAATGCCGATAGCTTCTTCGCCGACTACCCAGAGGTCCTCTAGTTGTGGTTTTTCAACAACTTTAGGATTGTTGTTGTTTTAGCGATATAGTTGTTGTGTTTGCTATGTAGTTGTTGTTTAATGATGTTATCATTGTCTTGGCGTCTAAAAATATCAACGCATCGCTGCCGTATCTTTCTCTCGCACACTTCGTTCGGGGCGTTTCTCCCGCCCGCCTTCTCCTCTGGTGCTCTCCTCTGGCACTTGCTGCCCGCTCGCTCACTACGCCAGCCCCCCCCCCAAAAAAAAAAAAAACGAAACAAGAGAGAAAGAGAGAGAGAGAGAGAGAGAGAGAGAGAGAGAGATGAGAGAAAGAGAGAGAGAGAGAGAGAGAGAGAGAGAGAGAGA
>CAUYUJ010011114.1:363076-374233 GCA_963575745.1 Prorocentrum cordatum
CTCCCGAGAATGAGAAGAAGCGCGCCGCCAGTAGGGGCGCTTCGCCAAAGCGGCGCATTCAGCCGCCGCCAGTGCCATCATATTCCGACTGAGTGTAGCAGGCTAACTTGAGGAGCGATGGAGCTCAGCAAGGAAGAGGAAGGGAGGATGAGGACGAGGAGGAGGAGGAGGAGGAGGAGGAGGAGAAAACACGACGGAGGGGTGGAACGGGATCGACGGAGGCAGGGGTGAAGAAAGGATGAGAAGGAGGGACGGAGGCCCCATAGGAGCTCACCGAAGGCCCCAGTTCCACCGCCCGCATGCGTCACGCACACCCATTTCGGCACACCCCTCACACGTTTCGTGATAGAGATTGGGCACAAACCAGCCCTATCGCCAGCGTCGTGCAGTTAGCCACGCCGCCATCGTCGTCGGCATCGTCGCCCCCCCTTTCCGTCGCCCTCCCCTGCCAGCGTTTGACGCGCAGGCTCTGTCCGCCGAAGTGCTTGTCATGACGGAGAGGTTCGAGGCCAATTCGGAGCGCTTGGCCCAGGTCACGCAGATGAGGGAGAGCACCGTAGAACATATCCCCACGGACCGATTGTGCGCAATCGTCCGCCCCCTCCTTATCCTCCCATGTCCTCCCCGCCCTCCTTCTCCTCCTCGCCCTTCTCCTCCTGCTCATCACCCTACTTCCCAATCCTCCTCCACCTCCAGCCCCCCCTCCTCCTGCCCCTCCGCTCTCCACATGTTCACTCCTCTTCCTCCTTCCTCCTCTGCTCCCTTCCCTCGTGTTCCTTCTCCTTCTCATTCTCGTGATCCTCGCCCTCCGCCGCGTCCTCCTCTCCCTCCTCTCCTCCGCGTCGTGCCCGTCCTCGTTGAGGGCAGCTTCCTGGACAAACCGGACCCCTGGGAGGCGCAGCTGCTGCTTGCGTTCAAGGGCGCGCGGCTCGGCAAGGGCGCCGACAGCGACGACGACGACAGAGATGAGGACTGCGCGCCGCCCCCTGCTCGCTTTCCTTGGCCGCGCTCTCCCAGCATACGTGCCTACTTCAATATTGCCGACTGGTTGCGCTTCACAGCGTTTTCAAACTGCGCATCCAGAATTCACCAGCATGTTTCCTCTCACCCGTCGCACCCCCTACTCACAATCGCTCTGCCTCACGTCGCCCCCGACGCCCGCCTTGCATTGCCCGGGATGGGCAATTGACTCCTACATTTGGTCGCTTGTCTGATCCAACCTCCCCAACCAGCCCTCTCCCCCCTCCCCCATCCTTTCCTCGGCCCCTCGCGGGCGCGCGCCGGCGAGGACGCCGAGGGGGTTCGCAAGCGCCTCGAAGAGACCAAGGATTCGTTTCTGGAGACGTGCGCCGCTGAAGGCTTTCAACGCGTGGAGTCCGGACGCCATCGGGCGTCGCTTCTGGCGGTGGATCGAGGCCACGGAGCAGGGGCATAAGTGCCATGAGCTCCCCGCGCCCGCCAAGAACCAGTGGATGTCGGACTGGGCGAAAGGAGAGTTCACGAAGTACGAGGGCCCCAATGGGCCCAATGGGGGACGGGGGGGGGGGGGTTCGGGGCTCTTCTGCCACGCTGGCCAATCGGCCAATGCACGGCCCCCCCTCTGTATCGGCCACGGGCCCACGTTCCTTTTTCTCGGCTCTCCCCTTACATCGGCTAGGCAACGACCCTTGTGAATAAGGCGGCTCGCATCACCCGACGCTCTCTCCAAGTCCCCTTCCCTACTTTCTCTTCGGCGCATCTGCTACCGCCCCCCTCCCCTGCGCCCCCTGCTCTGACTGCGGTGGACAGAGTGACAGCAGGGCAAATCTGGAGGGGCCCTGGAGGACTGGGACGGGGGATACCGAACCCACGGGAGGTAGAGAGAGAGGGGCAACATAGCGGGAGAGAGAGAGAGAGAGAGAGAGAGAGAGAGAGAGAGAGAGAGAGAGGAGAGAGAGAGAGAGCCAGAAGCAGAAAATGCAAGCGATAGAGAGCGAGCGAGAGAGAGGGTGAGAGAGAGAGAGAGAGAGAGAGCACGAGAGAGAGAGAGAGAGGGAGAGAGAGAGAGAGAGGGAGGGGGGGGTGAGTGACAAACAGATAACGAGCAAGCGCGGTTGCTATTGAAACAACGCGAGGGCGCGAGACAGGGAGGAAGGCAGGGCGAGACGAGCGAGAGGAGAGAGAGAGAGAGAGAGAGAGAGAGAGAGAGAGAGAGAGAGAGAGAGAGAGAGGGGAGACGAGAGGAGAGCGAGGAAGAGAGAGAGAGAGAGAGAGATAGAGAGAGAGAGAGGGAGAGAGAGAGAGAGAGAGAGAGAGAGACACGGGATACGATGAAGTAGTATGTGAGTGACGGAGGGGGGAACGGAGAGAGCAGTAAGAGGGAACGGCGGATGAGGATGGTGTGAGGGGAGTTTTCTTGTCTGTCGAACTCTGGCGGCGATGCCCGAGGAGTGGCGCGCCAAGGAGGAGAGCAGGATCAGGGGGCAGGAGACCGAGGGGCGGTGGTGCAACTTCGACGGGGTGGCCTCGCATGAGATGGGCGGGGGGGGGGGGGGGGGGGGGGATACCTAGCGCCGCGGCAATCCGCGGCGCAGTCAACACCTGCATGCACAGCATTCGCAAGGGCAACAAGTACGTCCGAATTTCGAAAAAGTCGAAACGCCTTGAGTTCAAGATCGTGGATGACATTGAGAGGGCGATCACCCGTGACAAGTGGGCGTTGCATCAGAGGGAGAGCAACCTGACCTCGGGCGCAGCGTCTTCGGCAAGCCCTGCAGCTCCGCCATCAGGCTCGGGCACCGAGGCCCAGGTGGCATCATCGCCTCCAGCGCCTTCGGCTGCAGCGCCTCCAGCGACTGGTGGAGCGCCTGCCCCTGCGGCGCCTTCGCCTCCAGAGCCTCGAGCTTCGCTTTCGTCTCCGAAGCAAGGAGCTGACGGCAAGGGCAAGGGCAAGGACAATGGGAAGGTCAAAGACGTTGAGAACAGCAAGACCGCGCTTACCAAGGCCAAGGGCAGGGCTGCCGCTAACAAGAAGACCCCGAAGGGCAAGCAGGACGCTTCGGTGAAAGCCATCGTGAACTTAAGAGGTCAGGGGAGCTCGTGAAGTCTCACTGCTCGACGCTCACGCAGGGCAAGAACCTGAGCGCATCCATCGAGAGCACGGCGGAGTACTCCTGGGCCAACGTGGAGCGCTTCGGCGGGCGCTTGAAGCGCGCGATCGGCGTCCTGGAGTCGAAGGCCAAGGAGGACTCCGATATCTACCAGATGCTGACGATGGGCGGGGAGCTCTCTGAAGAATCTGCCTCAAACGTCGCCAGCGCGACAGACATCTTCGAAGGCATCCAGATTGCCATCGATAAAGTGAGCTCCCAGACGAAGCGCCTCCGCGAGATGCACGCGGACGAGATCAACACGTCTCAGGAGGACTGATTACTTCCATGCGACTCGAGACCAGCGCACTAGGTGCCATCCTGCAGAGGTTTTTTTTGTCTGACTTGTCACGTTAAGTGGGTGTGGCAGTGTAACACAGCATCTGAGCATGTGTTCTAGGGCGTTTCAGGAGCAGGATGGCTGTCGAGTTTAAGTCAGCTTGAGAATGATCGAGTTGCGAAGGAATGAGGAAGGCTGCGGGGGAGGCTGAGGGGATTGGTGGGGGCCTTCCCATCGATGATATCAGCAGCCAAGATGGGTATTACATCAACGCAACATGAGATATACAACTCAGCTCGATCAGCTAATAGGCCTGATCAGTAGATGTTGGCAGCTGGTACCCGTTTGCTTGCGATCAGACGCTTGCAAGCCGAGCCTTTTCAGCACCGAGGTTCGGCACGCCCAGCAGCGAGTGCACTCTGCGGTCATCTTGATAGACTGTAAAACCACGAATGCCCCCTCAGCCTCTGAGCGCCAGCCCCGAACCTAGGAAACAAACGCGGGGGCCCAAGAATACTTAATTCCCCCGCGGTTGATCTGCAATTTGCCGCGTCGGACGCTCGCAACTATGAGCGGGGAGAAACCAGGGAGGGACCGGGGAGCTTTTGGTGAGCTTTTCAGAAACGAGGCTCCCGCTCGATACATCCTCAAAATCTGGCCGGGGAGAAACCGGGGAGAAACCAGGGAGCTTTCGGTGAGCTTTGGTGAGCTTTTCAGAACGCCTCGTTTGGGTCGCCCGCGCGTGCTTGATGCTCGACAGACAGCGTTGCGATGCGATCGTGCAAAGGCTAGCACATGCGAGTAGAACCAACGCGGAAAGACGATCGGAAGAGGAGGGGAGATAGGACATGTAGGAGAGGAGGGGGGGAAACGGAGGAGGAAGGCAAAGAAGGCACGAACGGGAATGCTGGGGGTTAGGGGACCCCATCGTGCACTCCGCTCTTGGCCAGCCAGCTTTGCATTCCCAGTCAGCCCTCATGTAAATTCGACGTGTGTCAATTCTGTCCCCCGTGCTGCAACGTGCCCCTGGCGTTATCATCCCCTTCGTGGCTTTTCATGCTCCCGTTCGTCCTCAGGCATGTCCTTCCAGTGTCCCCAACGTTCCAAAAATCAAACCCTACTTCGATTCGCACTGCTCCGCTGAAATCCTTTCCTTAACTCTTCGCCCCCCCGCCTCCGCTACTCCCCCTAACCGAGAACCCAGGAGAATAAACCCCCAGGGATAGTAAAGTTCGGGGTTTTCGGGGAGATGATAAAAGTTGCCCGCCAGAGCCAGCGCAAAGAGATATCAAGAGGAAAGAGCAAAAGATATCTTGAGGATCCTTGGTCTTTGGTCCTCTATGAGACATCCTCAACAATGATTTGTCTCGGTTGAGACACCCTCGACGAATTGCTTGCTTCGCTTGAGACATCCTCGAAATATTCGTCTGCGTCGCATGAGACATCTTCAACTTATTGCTTATTTCGCTTGAGGCATCCTTGAAAACATTGCTTGTTTCGCTTGGGGCATCCTCAGCAAATCTCTGAGTTTCTATAGAGATTCCTCACGCGCCTCGTCTTCCCAGGAAAATCAACCGCATCGATAAACAAGTTCAGGGGGGCAGGGGGAGGAGAAGAAATATAGAAAGATAAATAGCAAGATAGAAAGAGAAGAGGAGGTAGAAGAGAAGGAGGAGGAGGAGACAGAGCAAGAGGAATATATGAGAAGGAGATAACAAACATCAAAAGTTTAAAACGTATTAGATTTAATTTGCAAGCGCATAATGTAAATTAAATGTGTCATCTGCTCGCGTAGGGTAGCTCACGCGCCTCGTTCCCCCTGGATAATCATACCCAGCGATGCGCAAGTCCAGGGCGCCAGAGGGAGGAGGAGGAGGAGAAAGAGATAGATAGACAGAGAGAGAGAGAGATGAAAACAATAAAAAAAAAATGGCCTTGGCTTCGCTTGAGACATCCTGAAACAAAAAAAGAAACGCGTTCGCTTCGCTTGATGTTGTTATCTCAACATAATAAGGAAGTGACCTCGATGGCGAACTTTCCCCGCGATAATGAAGCGCGGCCTCCGCGCCCTCCGCCTCGCCCGTCTAGGCCGACGATGAGCAACTCAAGCGACTTAAGTGGGGGGGTACTTTATTATCCTGGGTATGCGGTTACCCTCAGTGCCCTCCTCGCCCTCCTGCCCTCCCGACTCCACCCTTGGCCACTGCGCCCCACTCCAACGCTCGTCGCAACCTCGGATGCTTCGAGCGCTGGCCCAGTGAAACACTTTCGCTCACATTCTATGCTATTCTATCTTCGGCCATCCACGCTGCCCCCCCCCCCCCCGCCCCGCGCCGCGACCTACCCCTACGACGAGCTCGGGGGCAAGCCCGAGCTGCTCTACCATCGGCGGTGCGCGCGGGGGATAGGGGTGCGATGGACTGGCCGCCGCCGCCACTCTCTTCTCCTCTCTCTCCTTCTGCCCTCCCGTGTCGAAAACGTCCCTCCGAGGTCTTTGCCCCCCCCCCCCCAGTCTGGCCCTCGGATGGCTTTCGGGGAGCTTTCGGGGAGCTTTCGGTGAGCTTTCGGAGACCCCCGGAGCTGTCGGCGAGCTTTCGGTGAGCTTTTGGAGAGCTTTTCCAGGGGGAGTGGGTGGGCTAGCTTGAAGCACAGCGCCCCCCTCCTCCGCACGCGCGCCTCCCCTCTCGCCGACCTTCTGGTAGCAATGCAAACAACGCAATCAACAACCACAAATTAACTTACATGTCCTCATGCTCGTGCTCGTATTGCTCACTCCTCCCTCCGTTCCCTCGTTCGCCGTTGTCAGCGTTTCACCCCAAAAGCTCGACGCTAGTTCCCTGTTCCTCACTGCTCCTTCCCATGGTCCCTCATGTTTTTTTGCGTCCACGAATGAGGGGTTGCATCGCACGGTCCTTACGTGATATGCATTAGAAGCCCGTGGGCCAACGCTCGAGGCGCCAATATACATGTGACTGCGTCGCCATCCGCTGATGATGACTAGGGTCGTTGGGCCGCGCGACAATCAGCATCGCAAGATTGTTTGTTCTTGCGGAACGCCTGGGATCGCCTGCTTGCGTCAGAAACCCGAGGCATGGAGCCAGCACTTGTCGAACTGGTCCGTAGCCATTTTGGCCCAAGCTGCTCGAGCAATAACAAGGCAACCATGGCTGGAGAGCGGCGCCGATTGAAATCGAGGTCGCCTCGGCGGGGTCGACGGCCGCCTCGGCGAGGGCCCAGCCAAGCCAGTCGGAAGGCGCAGGAGGAAGCAGCCCTCGAGTTCCAAGAGCTGCTGATCCGCCTTTACGCGACAGGGCAGCTTGATGGGAAGTCCCTGTGCATCTTGTGCTACTGGGCTGCGCAGGCGGGCGCCCGCGGCGGCGACCTCTCACTGCGCGCGAGGAAGCCAGACCTCCAGACGGGCAAGTACTCAGCCTGGCTCAAGAAGGTGCTGCCTCGACAGGAGCCCGCCCCAGAGCTCAACATGGTCGACATTCCTGTGTGGATTAAGAACAGGCGCGCTACCAAGTGTGTGCCCATGGCGCCTGTCCACGAGGTTCTGGAGGCCGAGCTCCTCGCGCTGCAGCGAGACGGGGTGGGCCTCCAGGTGAAGTCGGACGAGACCGACTGGACATAATCCTTCGAGACGCACCCGTTTCGTTTCCAGGAGGGCGACGACAGACCGACCTATCCTATTGCAGTGTACCTCGACGGCATCAACTACACGGGAACGATTGCGGCAGGGCGTGCAAACACGCTCACTGCCATTGCATGCTGCAGCTTGGCCACGGGCCGTCGGCATCTGGTCGGGGTTCTCAGCAGACGTGAGCAAGCTGGTTGGGACACGATGTGGTCGTTCATGCAGCATCTGGCCTGGTCGCTGGAGCACGCCGCCAAAGGCGCGCTGTGCCCCGCTACCAATGACAGACACATGGCGACGGTTGAGAGATTGAGGAGGATGAGGAGGACGAGAGGGATGACGAGGAGGACAAGGACAAGGACGCCCCACCCACAAATATGCACAGCGATACCCAAATGATGGGGAAGATAAGGGCGGGACGGCGAAGTGAGGAGGAGGAGGGGCGGGGATGAGGAGGGGGGGGGGGGGGGGGGCGGAGGTAGGAGGAGGAGAGGAAGAGGAGGAGGATAAGGAGGAGGAAAACCGAAGAGACGGAGGAGGAGGTGGAGAAGGAAGGGGTCGACTGCCTGAGGAGGCGGGAGGCGAGGGGGGGGGGGGGGAGTGGGGCGAGGAGGGGCGGGTGGGGACTGCGACGAGACACTAGGACCCGAAGGAGAAGAGGAACATCTCACCTCTTCAACCTCACTCCAACATATCATCGCCCTAAACCGCAAGCCACCTTGATTCTGTTCCGAAAACATAAGGGACGGGTCCTAGAGAGCGTTGGCACGGCCTCAGCAGCACTGCGCTGGGACGGCTCGCAGTGGCCCGGCGAGTCTGTAGATTCTGGCATGCAGGACACGCCGCTGCAGGCCAGATATATCCTGGTCCAGCTGACGGCCGATTGGAGCGAATTTTGCTCGTCTCTTGGTTTTCCTACGTGGAGTGCGCATTCGCATCCTTGTTTTTTGTGTACATGTACAAAGCTGAACATCTTTGACCTCGACGGGATGACCATCGAGGACCTGCCTTGGGCAGATACGCTAACGACGTACGACGATGAGTGCAAGCGGTGCGAGATCAACGCACATGTTGCGGACGAGGCCGTAAAGGCCAGGATTATGATTGAGGGCTGCCTTCGCATTAAGAGAAAAAATCGTGGGCGCAGGCAGCTCGGTTTTGACATTCCGACCCTTGGCTTACTCAAGGGCGATCGCCTAGAACCGAGCATGGGCTTGCGAGGTCCGTGTTTGTTCGAGGCGACGGAGCCCCCATCACTTGCACATTTTGGAAATCAAAGACCGATGGTGCCAATCGGATTGACAGCTGGACGTTGCGCCGTAACCCGGTATTTTGTGATGCCATCGGCGTTTTGCCGTCCACAGTCCTACATCTGGATGCGCTCCACACATTGTATCTGGGCGTATTCATGAGCGTGATCCACGCAATCATCACGGGAGCTATAGCAATGGATGCACATAACATTCAGGGGAACAAAGATGACGTAGAGCAAGAAAGTTTAAGCCGCATGTTTAACCATTACAAGAAATGGTGCGACAGAGAGAATATCCCATTATCATATCAATTGGGCACGCTTTCCCCGTCAATGGTTGGGCCACCAGGCTCACCTTCGTTGAAGACCAAGGCAGCTGAAACGGGTGTGTTGCTGCGCTGGTCTCTCGATTATTGCAAGGAATACCGACATCAGATTCAGCGTGGCCCCGCGTTGGCCGCTGCTGCCGACTGCCTTGTTCAGTATATATGCACTGTCGAGAACTCGCCCATTCAAAGTTCCACGGGGCGATTGCCTCGAACTGTTTCGGTTGTGCGTCCGCCACCTCAGGTTGATGAAACTCGCATGCGTCCACCGTCTTCCCAAATGCCATGCGTTCATCCATTTGACATCGAAGATCCCCAAACAAGGGAATCCACGATACTATTCGACCTTTGTAGACGAGACATTAAACCTCGTCATCGCAAAAATGGCATCGGCCTCTCACCAATGCACATGGAAACAGGGAATTTTCTCCCGCGCACGGCTCCTTCCATTGGTGGAGAAGAATTCCGCCTTTGCTGCGGTGTAGCAAACAACCGTCGTCACCGGCATCGCAACCATCACCGTCGCATATGCTAGCCTCAACTATGGTCACATCATCATTACCACATCCTGCTACCTCGTTCTCTGGGCCCCACCCCCCTCCCCAGATCCCGACGGCGACCCCCCCAGGCTAAGAAGGTCCAAGCCTTTTTTGCGGGAAAGGGGTGCAGTGAGCGTCGCCGCCACGGATGATAACCCTCGGAATTCTAGTCAAAACTCGCTTCGCGGGGCGCCAGGACGGTCGCATAAGTCATGGCGCGGCAAGTGTTTTTGACGCTGCCTCTTTGGAAGCGGTCTGGCGGAAATTGTAACAGCAAAAGGAACATCCTCCTTCTCATGCTCCTGCTTCTCCTCCTTCTCCCCCCCCCCCCCGCCCTCCTCTTCCTCCTCCTCATCCTCCTCCTTCCCCCCCATCCTCCTCCTCCTCCTCGACGCCTCGACGCGTTCTGCGCAGTCGCGCTCTTGGTGGGCAGGGTCGGCGGTGGGCCCGTGCGCGATTGGCTTCGCATTCGGCCCGGGCGCGCCCGCCCCTCCCTGCCTCGAGTTAATCCCCGAGAGGCCCTCGAAGGACCAGGATTCAGAGACATCGGAGCTGGCAAAATCCAACAACCATCCTACAGGTTGAACTTCTCAACGAGGCGCGCTTCGTCAGCCGCGGGAGTGCGATTCGGATTTCGAGGGGCGCGGGGGGGAGAGAGAGAGAGAGAGAGAGAGAGAGAGAGGAGAAGATGAGAGAGAGAGAAGAGAGAGAGAGAGGAGAGAGAGAGGAGAGAAAGATGAGAGAGAGAGAGAGAGAGAGTAGGAGAGACGAGAAGAGGAGATCGGGACAATGGTAGTCGGACCAGATGGTCCGTCGCGAGGGCGCACTGCGGGTAGCGGAACAACCGCATGACATCATTTGCGGGCACGGTGTCTAGCTAGCGAAGCTTATTAGATAGCACGAGAGGAGGCAAACTAAAAAACCCCCTCCCCCGGCGCAGTGCGACGGACGCTACAGACGGCGGACAGACGATGATGATCTCACCTGTCAGACCGCGTGAGGAAATAGGCCCCAACAAGAAAGGCGACGTGCTGACACGTGGCTAGGCGGCTTGGCAGACCGCCAGTTGGGCGCTTGGCCGCAAAGCGGCGCGCAGTGACGGGGCACCCCCGCCCCCACGCCCTGACACCGTGGACGCGGAGCCACGCGTACACACGGGCAGGCAGAAAGGAGGAGATTAGCGCGGGGCACCAGGTGGAGCGTCGCGGAACGATGACAACATAGCTTGGATGTTGAGTGTCGGCACGGCACCATCGGGCGAGGCCGTGAGCAGCTCGGCGAAGGCTCGCCCAGCACTGTGGAGGCGCTGGAGTAGAGGGCCTTGACGAGCTTGGGCGGCGGCGAGGTCAGCGGCGAGAGCTAAGCACTTCTGCTGGAGGGCAGCCATAGCCTGTGACAGCTCGGTTTCGCGGTCGGTGAGGGGTGGCTGCTCTGTGCCAGCAGCCGAGGGCCTCGAGACAGAGGCGAGGTCCTCGGTACGCCTGTCCAAATGGTGGACTAGCGTAGTGCGGGACCCAGTACGCTGGCGTCCGTCACCCTTGAAATGTGATTTGAGGGACCGACGCGACCCCAGGGCTGGAGCCGCTAGGGCCACGCCCCGAGAGGTCGGGGGAACCGCTTCCTCTCGCTCAGCAACGATGGACGCGTGGATGGGGCACGAGGGCCTGTCTGGTTTAGTACCCTGCGGGGGGGCTGAAGCCGCCCCCGCGGGCTGCCGGCGGTGGGGGGGTGGAGTGGTCTGCGCGGTGGGACCAGTGGTGATGCCGTGCGAAGGCTCTGAGGTCGGTCGCGTAGAAGGTTGGCGTCTCGGTAGGTCGGCATGGTCAGCAGCGTGTGGTATCGGCGGTGCGTCCTCCATGCCACTCGGTCCTCGGGGGTCACCCAGGTCATGGTCGGCGTCCTGGCGGTGGCCGATATCATCGTATGTGGGCGATATCGCTCTCGGGGACGAAGTCGCAGTAGGGGTCGAGAGGTTTCCTGACAGGGCGGGGTTTT
>CAUYUJ010011114.1:374333-511833 GCA_963575745.1 Prorocentrum cordatum
ATATATATATTCATATATGTGTATGTATGTATGTATGTATGTATCTATATAAATATATGTATGTATTCAAGACTGCATTGGCGCTTCGCGCCATGCACCTTGGTCCTTGAAGTTTTGGCATACATGCGGGATGACAGGAATGTCAACCATGCAATTCAGCGATGACTCCTTGTTGCCTGTTCTGTCATCGCCGTTATATCAGTGTTATTCGCTAGCCTTCCTCTCTGTTTCCTTATCCTCATTCTCGCCCTACCCTGCGAATTCTTCCCCATCCTCCTCAGCTCTTTTTGCGGAGGCTCATCCTTGGAGAACCTTTGGGGGCCTCACGGAAGTTTTTCAGGTCTTCTCAAGGCCTTCTGGATGCCTCCTGGGCGTGTTCTGGGGGCCTCTGGGAGCTTCCTCGGGCCACCCTGCCTCCAACCGCTGTCTCCCTGAACGACGGGGTCACGATTTGGAATGCTTCGGATGGTGCCTTGGGGCCATCTTGGGCCGTCATTGAGCTCTCTTAGGCCATCCTGGAACCCTGTTGTGCTGTCTTAGGGCTCTCGTGGACTGCCTGGAAGCCCTTTCGGATGGTCTTGGGGCGATTTTCGAGCCTCCAAGGCGGTCTCGGACGCCCAGAACGACGAAGAACAGGTCATTTCCAAAATCATGAAACTGCCATGGGAAATTAATAGTTTCTGCGTTTTGGAAGCCTTTTGGGGGTCTTCTTTGGGTCGTCATCGGGCGCCTGGTGGATGTCTGGTGCCTCTCGGGGTCGGGGGAGAACGAGGAGGAGGAAGAGGACGGGGATGATGATGATGCTGATGATGATGATGATGATAAGGATGATGATAATGATGATGAAGATGATGATGATGCTGATGATGCTGATGATGATGATGCTGATGATGATGATGACGATACTGATGATGATGCTGAGTTTGATGATGATGATGATCAGGCTGCTGATGCTGATGCTCATGCTGATGCTGATGCTGATGCTCATGCCGATGATGAGGAGGATGATGACGATGAAGATATGGATGAGGATGCGGATGATGACGACGACGATGATTCTGATGATGATGTTGTTGGTGATGGTAATGCTGCTGACGATGATCATGTTGATCATGATGACGATGCTGCTGCTGATGACGACGATGATTATGATGTTGATGCTGTTGTTGTTGCTGGCGATGATGATGATGATGCTGATGCTGATGCTGCTGCTGATGATGACGCTGATGATGCTGATGATACTGATGATGATGCCGCTGACGATGATGATGAGGATGATGATGCTGATGATGATGAGGATGGTGATGATGATGCTGCTGACCATGATGCTGATGATGCTGGTGATGCTGATGCTGATGCTGATGCTGATGGTGATGATGATGGTGGTGGTGGTGATGATGATTTTTGATGCTGATGCTGATGATGCTGATGATGATGATGACGATGATGATGATGATGATGATGATGATGGTGATGCTCTTGTGGTTGCTGGCGATGCTGATGCTGATGCTGATGCTGCTGCTGATGTTGACGATTATGATGCTGATGATACTGATGCTGATGCCGCTGATGATGATGATGATGATGATGATGATGATGATGATGATGATGAAGATGACGATGATGACGATGATCATGTTGATCATGTTGACGATTATGATGCTGATGATACTGATGCTGATGCTGCTGATGATGATGATGATGATGATGAAGATGATGATGATGATGATGATGATGATGATGATGATGATGATGATGATGATGATGATGATGATGATGATGTTGATGATGATGATGATGCTGCTGACCATGATGCTGATGATGCTGGTGATGCTGATGCTGATGCTGATGCTGATGGTGATGATGGTGATGATGGTGATGATGGTGACGATGGTGGTGGTGGTGGTGATGATGATGAGGAGGAGGAGGTGGATTAGGAGGATGATGATGATGATGATGATGATGATGATGATGATGAGGAGGAGGAGGAGGAGGAGGAGGAGGAGACGACGACGAGGCCTTTTGGGAGTCTCGTGGGGTCTGTTACTTGCTTTTCGGTGGCATCTTCGAGGCCTTCGGGGTGGAGCTTGGGATCCTTTTGGAGGCTCTTTGGGGGCCTCTTGGGGCCCTCTGGGGGCTGCTTGGGGGCGTGTTGGAGCTCTTGGGGGCCATCTTGTGGGGGAGGGCTCCCTGGACCCCTTTGAGCTCCCTCTTGTGCCCCTCTTGGGGCCTCCTCCTTGGGGGCCTCTTGGGCCCTCTCGGGGGGCTCTTGGGCCGTCACGGGGCCCTCTGGGACCGTCTCTGGGTCTCTTGGGGGCCTCTTGGACCGTCCTGAGCCGCTCCAGGGGGCTTCTCGGCCCGTCTTTTGGCTTTCAAGCGCCACAAAGCACAAGTCAGCTCGCCGCTTGGGCCCATCGACAGCCCAAGCGGCGAGCATACATCGGCGTAGCCCCGCGCGTATTGTGACGTCCAGCCAGTCTGGGCCCCCCGTCGGTGTGATCGTCGTCGCCTTTGGCGTCGTCGTTGTGGTGGTCGTCGTCGTCGCCGCCTTTGCCGCCGCCGCCGTCGTCGCCGTCGTCGTGGTCTTCGTCATGGTCGTCCCCTTCCTGCACTTCCCTGTCGTCCACCTCGTCTTCGTTGTCGCCGTCGTCCTCCTTCTAGCCGTCGTCGTCGTCGTCCTCCTCCTCTTCCTCCTTCTTCCTCGTTGTCCTCGTATCCTTCTCCGTCCGACATCGGTTGCGCGCTCGCCCGTCGAGACTGAAACGGCCGCCTGCTGGTGGCGCCATAGGTTGGGCGCTCAGCCATGGGTTGCGCCATAGGTTGCTCCATTTGTTGCACCCTCGGCCGCCGAGAAAAACACGGCCTCCCAATGGTTGCGCCGTAGGTTGCGCTATCGGCCGCCGATAATAAAACGTCCTTTGCTGGGATGCGCCATAGGTTGTGCCTCTGGCCGCCGATAATAAAACGTCCTCTAATTGGTGGTGCCAGAGGTTGCGCCCTCGGCTGCCGAGAAAGCGTCCTCCGATTGGTTGCGCCATAAATTGCTCCCTCGGCCGCCGAACATAAAGCATCCTCCTAACAGGTGCTACTAGTCAGTCAGTTCAGTTCATTCAGTTCAGTCAGTTCAGCCAGTTACCTCGCGAGAAACACATTGGGGCTACGCCCGAAAATAACGATAATGCGAAAACCGTACAATACATTGAAAACGATGGTGTATTGCATCTTGAAGCCTTCTGGGGGCTCTTCTTGAAACCCTCATGGGAACCTCTTGGACCGTCTTGAGGCAATTTGGGTTTCCTTGAAGCTTCTCCTGCGTGTTCAAGCCCTTCTGGGTCGTCTTGGAAGACAACTTGGGCGTCTTGGAGGCCACGGAAGGTGGATTTGGACGCTCTGAGGGCCCGGATGGTACGATGAAGGGCTTTGGCCCACCCCCCAGGGTCCACCCCTCGAGCGCGATTTTGGATCCCAAATATTTCATACGCCTTTTCACCCCTTGCATGCGGGGGTTGGCGGATTGAAGCGCTCGTGCGATTTACACACGCACGTGGGGCTGCCTACCAGTGGGCGCCAGCCATCCATTCGTAGGCAGGGCCAGTTTGAAGACGCGAGACAGCCAACAAATTCCGCGCACGTATCCCCTGCGGCCCTGCACCTACCCCACCTCCGGGCTCTTCTGGGCGATTTTGCGAAGGTGTCCTGAGCGAGGGTACGGGGGGCGCCAGGAACCGGGATTTTCTCGCCTTCCGGGCCAGAACTCTCCAAAATCCCGGCTCCCACCGGCTGCAGGGCGCAGGGGCGTGGAAGTCTTAGTTCCTGGCGCCCCTGCGCCCCGCGGCTGGCGGGAACCGGGATTTTGGAGAGCTCTTGTCCGGAACGTGCGGAAATCCTGGTTCCCGCCAGCCGCGGGGCGCAGGGGCGTGGAAATCTTGGCTCTTGGCGCCCCTGCCTCGCGGCTGGCGGGAACCAGGATTATGTTGAGTTCTTGCTTGGAATGCACAGGAATCCCGGTTCCTGCTAGTCGCAGGGTGCGGGAGTAGCCGAGCTGCGGTTCCGTGCTCCACGCTGCATGCTCGAGGAGGAGGAGGAGGAGGAGGAGGAGGAGGAGGAGGAGGAGGAGGAGGAGGAGGAGGAGCAGGAGGAGGAGGAGGAGGAGGAGGACCAGTGTAAACCCAAGAATCATCAACAATGCTGGAATTAAGCATCCCTCCAAGCTCCCGCCTCATAGGCCCCATACAACGCGTCATTTCCATTGAGGGAATTGCCTCGTTGGAAGACAACCGCTTGAAGAAGCTGAAACACGCCATAACATTGTTCTCGGGATTTCAACGGCACGGATCCACCTGACTGCTGCGTCTTGACGATCTGGAATCGTGTCCGAACGCCACTTATGGGACTTCAGCACCGCAAGTCAACATAACTGATGTACCCGCGTGATCCTGAATTCTTCCGAAACACCATTTCCGGTACGTTGATCATGGGAACCCGTGAAATCCGCAAATTTTAAAACGAATGTGCGCGGCGCTAAAGCGAGAGCCACATTTTGGAAAGGAACCGCCCTCAGTCCGTGACACTCTTGCAATTTAAAACGAATGTGCGCGGCGCTAACGCGAGAGCCACATTTTGAAAACACCCGCCCTCAATCCGTGAAGCCGCAGCAAATTAAAAAACGAAGGTGCGCGGCGCTAAGGCGAGAGCCGCATTTTGAAAACGACCCGCCCTCAATCCGTGAAGCTCTTTCAATTTTCTGTTAAACGAATGTGCACGGCGCCAAGGCGAGAGCCACATTTTGAGAACCACCCGCCCTCAATCCGTGAAGCTCGGGCAACTTTTAAAAAACGAATGTGCGCGGCGCTGAGGCGAGAGCCACATTTTGAAAACCACCCGCCCTCCATCTGCAAAAGTGTTGTTACTTATTGAGATTCAGAGTCATAACTGGTGAGGAATTCTCAGGCGAAAAGCCCGGCCCGCCCTAAAAACTGGCCTCAGGGTGCGACAGGGGGAAGTTATTTATAAGGAACAGGAATGGAGGAGGAGGAGGAGGAGGAGGAGGAGGAGGAGGAGTAGGAGGAGGAGGAGAAAGAGGAGGAGAAGGAGGAGGAGGAGGCGGAGGAGGAGGAGGAAAGGGAGGACGAGGGGGATAGCAGAGAAGAGGGGGTCACGAAGACGACCAGGGAGGAATCCGCAGCGCTTCATCCCCTTGCGCACGCGCCGAAGGGGTTGAAAGGATTTCGCTCGAACGGCCGCAGTTTTCGCGCGAACCGTTTTCGCACGCACGGCGCACTCTTTGTCTCGGAGGCCTCTCGAGACCGTATTGGTCCTCAGACGACGACAACGTCAAGCAATCTCAATTCCCCATCTCCGACTTCAAATCCCACGATCCAGGCTCCGACTCCTGCTCACAACGCGTCACCACCCGCGCTATCCTCGCAGGGCCAGCCCCGCCGGACCGACATCGCGCGCTCGCCTCGCTTCACCTCGCCTCACCGACGTTCCTCCTGGGCCCTCAGAGCCTCCAGATCCACCACCCGTGCCCTCCAATATTCACACAATACGTTTCGAGATGGCCTAAGGGGGGCTCCAACACGCTGGAGGGGCCTCAAGATTGCCCCCCACTATGCTTCATTAGACCCCAAAGGAATCCCCGAAAGGGCTTGAAGGCTTCAAGAGGCAGCAGTAATTCATGTATTCAGGTTTTTGACTACTGTCGCGTTCTCGCCTTGTCGGGCTTCTGCAAACCCTAGGCGGCCCGCGCGCCCCCCCCCCCAAGCCGTCCCCTGACGGCCCAAGACGCCCCCAAGAGGGCACCCAAAGAGGCCCGAGAGAGGCCCTGGAGGGGGATCTCGCTCAGGATCAGTAAGAAGGCTCCCGCGAGGCCGCCCCCGGAGGCGGAGGAGGAGGAGGAGGAGGAGGAGGAGGAGGAGGAGGAGGAGAAGGATGTGGAGGAGAAGGATGAGGGTACGGCGGAGGAGGAGGAGGCGGAGGAGGAGGTGGAGGAGGAGGAGGAGGAGGAGGCGGAGGCGGAGGCGGAGGCGGAGGAGGCGGAGGAGGAGGAGGAGGAGGAGGCGGAGGAGGAGGAGGAGGAGGAGGATGAGGCGGAGGAGGAGGAGGAGGAGGAAGAAGGAGAAGGAGAAGAAGAGGGAGAAGGAGAAGACGAATCATAATAATAAGAAGAAGAAGGCGCGTAATTTTAATCATAAGAATAAGAAGAAGACGAAGACGACTAATAATAATAATAATAATACGAATAATACAACTAGTAATAATAATTCTAATAATAATAAGACGAAGAAGAACAATACGAATAATATTAATATGACGAACAATAATACTAATACTACTAATAAGCATAATAAGCATACGATCGCTAATACTAAGACTAGTAAGAAGACGAACGCGAATAATACTAATGATAATAATAATATATAACAATAATAGTAATAATAATACTAATAATAATAGTAATACTAATACTAAAAAGAAAAAGAAGACGAAACATACTAAGACGAATACGAATCATAATAATATTAATAATACGGAGAATAAGACAAACTAATTCTCATACTACGGAGAATATTATTACTAATAAAACTAATACTATTATTGTTATTATTCCCAACCCTCCTGCGTTGGGTACTCGTTTTGAATAGAGCACTGCGGTCTCCACCTTCCTTCCTTCCCGCCTCCTCCTCCTCTCTTCCCTCTTCCTCTCCTCTCTTGCTTCCCTTCTCCGCCTCTCTTCGCTCCTCCTCTTCTCTCTTGCATCCCTTCTCCTCTCTTCGCTCCTCCTCTCTTGCTTCCCTTCTCCTCCTCACTTCGCTCCTCCTCTTCTCTCTTGCCTTTTACGTCATCCCTTTGGGGCTGCGATCTGTGAAACTGTCGCCACTTTCGAGGGCTGCTGGTGGGTCCAGCGGAGTGAGGCACCACGCATATTCAGATTAGACCTCGCCATCCCTGGGGGGCTGCGATCTGCGAAACTGTCACCACTTTCGAGGGCTGCTGGTGGGTCCAGCGGAGTGAGGCACCACGCAGATTCAGATTAGACCTCGCCATCCCTGGGGGGCTGCGATCTGCGAAATTGTCGTCACTTTCGAGGGCTGCTGGTGGGTCCAGCGGAGTGAGGCACCACGCAGATTCAGACTAGACCTCGACTTTCGAGGGTTGCTGGTGGGTCCAGCGGAGTGAGGCACCACGCAGATTCAGATTAGACCTCGCCATCCCTGGGGGTTTGCGATCTGCGAAACTGTCGTCACTTTCGAGCGCTGCTGGTGGGTCCAGCGGAGTGAGGCACCACGCAGATTCAGATTAGACCTCGCCGTCCCTGGGGGGCTGCGATCTGCGAAACTGTCGTCACTTTCGAGGGCTGCTGGTGGGTCCAGCGGAGTGAGGCACCACGCAGATTCAGATTAGACCTCGCCATCCCTGGGGGGCTGCGATCTGTGAAACTGTCGCCACTTTCGAGGGCTGCTGGGGGGCCCAGCGGAGTGACGCCTTACGGGGATTCAGATTAGACCTCGCCATCCCTGGGGGGCTGCGATCTGTGAAACTGTCGCCACTTTCGAAGGCTGCGTGGGGGGCCCAGCGGAGTGACGCCCTACGGGGATACAGATTAGACCTCGCCATCCCTGGGGGGCTGCGATCTGTGAAACTGTCGCCACTTTCGAAGGCTGCTGGGGGGCCAGCGGAGTGACGTCCTACGGGGACTCAGATTAGACCTCGCCAGCGCTGGGGGGCTACGATCTGTGAAACTGTCGCCACTTTCGAGGGCTGCTGTGGGGCCCACGAAACTGTCGCCACTTTCGAGACCTGCTGCGGGGTCCAGCATAGTGACGTCCTACGCGGACGCAGATTGGACTCGTCATTCTACTTCGTCTATCCCGCATCTGCGATCGATTGTATGTGTGCGAGGAACTAGACATGGAGTGGTCTGGCACTGACGTCAAATCGTTGTGTGCCAGTGTCTCCTGGGGTGTTGCCTGATGTGGATGCAGCTCGTCGGCGCTGCGACTCGAGCTGGCGGTCGTCCTTCGGCCCGCAGAAACATCTGCTGAGCTCGATGAGCTAGGGGAACTACAGGAAAGAAGTGCAGGAAACGGAGGCCGGTCATGCACTCGCCGATACCTCGTTGCTCTGTCATCGTCTTTGCTGTTGCATGATCCTTATCTGGCCTGCCGGCGCCGCGGCTCGAGCTGGCGGTCGCCCTTCGGGCCCGCGGGAACATCTTCTGAGACAAGTGGACGCCGCCGCCTTACTTGCAGGCAGCGCATTGCATTCGCGGACAGCAGCATGGCAGACCGCAGTGAGATCCTCAGTCGCGTGGTGTTGCCAAGCCTGGTGGAGACGCGCGTGATCGACCTGAAGTCCCAATCGCGCGTGCACTGTACCTGCGTGGCGTTCAGGCACGCGCGTGATGCTGCTCGCTCCGCGTTCAACCAGTACGTCGCCAGTGCAACTTTGGACGATGGACAACCGATTGATGATGCGCGACCCCGGCCTTGAGTTTCTTTCCCGCGGGCCGCCCGCAGACCTGGCGGCGCGCCTGCGAGCGTTCAGCTCCCGCGCTGAAATGTGCGGGAAGGAGGCGGAGAAGCTAGCGGGCGAGCTACGCCTCGCTCGTTCCTTGCACTCTAACAAGTTTTATCATGTGGAACTCTGCGACGACATGGCGCAGGCAGCGCTGCGGGTTTAGCTCGCGCTTGAAAAACGCGGCAGTCTTCTGTCTCCTCCCGCCACTTTCATCGTCGTCCTATTCCCCGCCTCACCTTCTCCATGCATGCTGCTGCTTCCGCGATGGCCTTTCGCCCCCCCCGCCCTCCATTCCATCCCTCTCCTACCCCTCGTTCCCGTGCCCGTTCTTCTTCGATCCTGGGGCCTCAAGCCTCGTTCTTTCGATCGTCGTCCTGTGAATCGTGCAACGCATGCGCATCCCATGTAGCTTGCACAGCAAATCGCCGCGTCTACACTGTCGTTGTTCCTGCTAATGTTGGCATACTCCTCTTGCCATTTGATGCACGTGGGTTGGGTGCGTCGCAGGGTATTTTTTTACGAAGGCTTCAGCCTCGTCCTCCCGCCTGCTGTGCTGGAGACGCTCGGGCCGAGCGCTGAACGCGCCGTCAATGGCGCCGAAGCATGGTGGATTGCCAAGGCGCTAGAAGTGTCGGGCGAAGAGCTACGGTCGTTGTCTCTTTTCTGTTTCGGGGACAATACAGCGGCAGTCTCTGGGTGTATCAAAGGGCACGCCCGCTCCCCCCACGTCGCCTGCGTGGCTGGGGCAATGCGCGACCTGATGTGTACTTTCGACATCAAGTGCTGGTTTGAGTACGTTCACGCGGCCTCAAATCCCCTTGACGCTGCCTCCCGCGAGGGCGGGGAAGCAGCCCTTCGCGAGCTTGGGGCTGAGGTGGTCGCTACCACCCCCACGCTTACGGTGGACTTCAGCCGTTGCCATTGTACATTGTCAGTTCAGGAGTCGCGCCGCTTTTGCTTGAGAAGTGGCTCCTCGCGTCGTCGGTGTCGCCTGCGGGTGCTGCTGCCTCCGCGTCGTCGCTTCGTCGCCGTTGTCGTCGTTGTCGTTTCTGTCGTCGCCGTCGTCGTCGTCGCCCCCCCCCTTCTCCTTCTCCCCCCTTCCCCTACCCCCCTTGCCGTCTCCCCCTCCCCTTTGGTCCGCCCACCCCCTCCTCGTTTGCCGAGGCAAGAACGTCCGCCCCCCCAGGCCCAGAGCCGGCCGACCGGCGCGCGGGGGAAGGAGCAGGCAGGGGAGGACGGAGGACGACGAGGAGGAAGACGACGGGGCGGACCACAGACGAGGAGCGCATGGCGGAGGACGAGAGGAGACGCCGCCGCGCGCGAACGGCAGCCACGCCTGGCTCGAGGGCTCCTGCGGCGGTCGGGGCGCTTCCCGCATGGCACCCAGGCTGCGCCAGGTGGGGCCTATACTCTCCCCCGCGGCGCCCCGCCTAGGCGGCGCGGGCCACGGCCCGGGTCGTGAAGCGCCAGGCGGGCGTTCTGGCCGCCCCAGCTGGCGCCCGCAGCGCCGCGCAGGCTTCCCGGTCCACTGCGGTCGCCCTCTGGCCCCGCCGGGCCCTCGGCGGCGCCGCCGTCTGCCCCGCAGGGCCTTCTGGCCCCGCTGGCCTCGGCGGCGACGGCAGTCCGCAGCACTGCCCGCGCGTCGCCTCGCCTCCGCCTCGCGGGGCACAGGCGCTCTCTGCCGCCGCCGCGGCTGGCGGCCCAACGTCCGCACGGGGCGTCTTCTGGCGCGTTGTGGAAGCGCTCGGGCGGGCATCTGAGAGGCACAACTGGGACGTGATTGCGGCGCTGAGCAGAGACAAAGGCTGCGCCCCCCGGCACCCACACGGGGCCCCGCCCCTCCAGGTCCTGAGGGCCCTAGAAGAGGCCCGCGCGTCGGGAGTCGATGTCGTGAGCCTTGCAGACACAGTGGTGCAAGATCGCTTCTTGTGCAAAACGGTGCCGTCCACTCTCCGGACGTACGCGTCTCATTTGCGCATGGTCGCGTGGGCGTGCGAGCTCTTTGGGGCCCCCCCGCTGGGGTGCGCCGTGCAGCACATTCGCCGGGTTGCGGCCGTGCGCGCGTGCGCCTCCACGCAACGCGGCTGGCTTAGCGCTTGGGCCCTGGCGCACCAGGTAGCCGGCGTGCCGTGGCAGGGGGATCAAGATATAATCCTCCGTGGTATCCGTTTGGGCATTGCTAAGTGCAGGACGCCCCGGCTGCCCCGTCACAGGGTTGACCGGCGGCTCCTGCGGCGTCTGCTGCGCCACGCAATGTCGCAACAGCGCGCTTGGTGGTGTGCGATCGCGGCTTTAGCGTGCAATTTTCTTGTGCGAATGCCGCCATAACTGTTTACGCAGTGCGAACGCGCTTTCGTGCAGCCACAGGGCGGTCGTTTCGTGCATGGGCCAATCCGTCGCAAGCAAAGGGTTGATTTGTGCACGGTTTTCTCCTTCTGCACGTGCGGAGTAGACGAGGGTATCTGCCTGCGCACGTGATTGCCGGCGTGGGGCGAGCTCTTCCGCAGCGGGGGCCGCCCGCTCGGCGGGCACGCCCCGGCATCCTGGACTTTGGAGTTTCGGTGCCACTTGCGCGCTATAGGGGTCGCTTGCCCCGAGGAATGGTTTGGGCACGATGTCCGGCGAGGGGCCGCTGCCGACGTTTCTGCCGCGTCGGGCGTGGAGGCCATGCTGGCGCGAGGCGGCTGGCGTTCGGTAGCGTCTGCCAGGCCCTACGTGTCTGGCGACGAGGTCGCCGCCGGCCTGCTGGCGCAGGGCGTCGTCGACGATTCCGGCCCTGAGAATTAGGGCGCCGCTGTGCCTCGTCTCTGGGCCCCTCCCCGTTTCCCAACATTGGCATTGGGGCTGGGAGCGGCCGGCGAGACTCGTCGCATGGCCAATGCAGAAAAGAGGAGGAACAGGAGTGGGAGTTAACTCGGATTCACAAAGGTGAAGCAAAGTTAGACTCTCACCTCCCCCTCCTCGCTTCGCTGTGCGCACGCGCGTGCGCCCTGCAGCATGTCTGTCGCATTGGTCGAGAGTGGGGTCGCTTGCCCCGCCCTCCCGCAACCTTATTTGTCCTCCCATTCCGTGCCGCGGCACCGCCGCGCCTCCTGCCCTTGTTCTCTGCCGCTCCGACCCCGCGCTGGGGGCTGGGAGCGGCCGGCGAGACTCGTCGCATGGCCAATGCAAAAAAGAGGAGGAACATGAGTGGGAGCTAACGGACGCTTTATGCATGGCAGGCCGGCGCAACCCTCATTTCTCGAAGGGGCTTCTCCCCCGTAGTCGAAAGAATTGCTAGGAGGAGCCTGCACCTGGTATGGGCGTTTGGGACGTTAGGGTGTCTCGCAGCATCCTTGGTGCATCCTTCGGTTATCCTTGTCCGCGCGCTGCCCTCCTCATCTTCATCTCCTTCCCCGTCTCCACCTCCTTGTTCCGCCCGCCGTCCTCCTCCCCGTTTTGCCCCTCATAATCCATCTGAATCTCGATTTCCCTGCTCCTGCTCCGTTCTCCTACCCCGCACCCCCTCCCGTCAACGTCATCTCCTCTGAGTGGATTCGCCGCCTTGACCTCCCATAGGGGGTGATTGGAGTGAAAGGGGGAGGAGGCAGGACGATGCCAGAGCAAACGGCCAGCCAGATGAGCCAAGCGCACGTAAGAGGATGGTTTTTTTTGTTCATTCCCCGTGATCAAAAGGTGGGGTTCTCGCTATTACTCCGATCGCGCCGACCCGCCCACTCCTCCTCCTCAGTCAGGGCTGCTCATACCCAGGGCCACACGCAGTGTCACTACTCAGGTTATGATGGTCAGCATGGTGATGCTTATGCTGATGATGATGATGATGCTGATTCGCATGATGATGGTGATGATGATGATGTCTATGGTGGTGGTGATGATGATGAGGGTGATGATGATGATGATGATGATGATGATGATGATGATGATGATGATGATGGTGTCGATGCTGACGATGCGGATGATGCTGTTGTTGTTGATGGTGGTGGTTACGAGGATGCAAATGCTGACGATGATGAAAATTATGACGGTGTTGCAGTTGTTGGTGATGCTGACGATGATGATGATGATGATGATGATGATGATGATGATGATGATGAGAATGACGATGATGATGATGGTGGTTGTGGATATGGATGATGTTGATGATGTTGGTGATGATGACGATGGTGAGGATGATGATAATCATGATAGTGGCGGTGGTGAAGACGATGGCGGTGATGATGATGATGATGATCCGTATGCTGGCGATGACGATGGTGATTCTGGTGATGGTGATGATGATGATGGTGGTGCCGATGCTGATGATGTGGAGGATACTGTTGTTGTTGATGGTGGTGATGCCGAGGATGACGATGCTGACGATGGTGAAAATGATGACGGTGTTGCAGTTGTTGGTGATGCTGACGATGATGATGACGGTGTCTATGGATGATGTTGATGGTGATGATTATGTTCATGATGAAGTCGAATGTGATGATGATGATACTCATGATAGTGGCGATGGTGAAGACGATGGTGATGATGCTGACGACGATGACGATGACGATGATGATGATGATGATGATGATGACGATGTTGATGATGATGATGATGCTGATGATGATGATGCTGATGATGATTATGATGCTGATGATGATGATGATGATGATGCCGATGATGATGATGATGATGATGATGATGATGATGATGATGATGATGATGATGAGATGATGATGATGATGATGATGATGATGATGATGATGATGATGATGATGATGATGATGATGATGATGATGATGATGATGATGATGATGATGATGATGATGATGATGATGATGTTTCGGGCGAGGTGCTGGTTTCAGCCCATCCATAGGGGGGGGGGGGCGCGGGGGGCATGTCACTCCTCCGTTCGTGCTCAGATTTCGGGGATGTCTCGAGCGGTTTGCTTGATTGCGCCTTCAGCGTCCTCCGCTTTCGGAGCAGATGGTGAGGATCTCTCGAGCCAGGCGCTGTTGTTCGCACATCCAGGGGGGGTCGCCAGGAGGTAATTCACTCCTCCGTTCGCGCCCATGTTGAAGTGGATGTCTCGAGCGGTTTGCGTGGTTGCGCCCTCACTATCCTCCGTTGTCGGAGCAGTTGTTTGAGGATGTCTCGGGCGAAGCGTTGCTTTTCACACCCTTGGGGGCCCAGATTGCGGGGATGTCTCGGGCGGTTTGCTTGTTTTGCTGGCCAGACTCGTGGGCACGGATATTCCCCAGGGGCCACAGGAAACCACAGGACGCCCCAAGAGGCTAGAGGAGGACCTATGGGGCTCCAGGAAGCTACAGGAGGCCACAGGAGACCCCAGGATGTTCCAGGATGCTCCAGGAGGCCACAAGAGGCCACAGGAGGCCCCATGGGGCTCAAGGCGGCCAGAGGAGGCACCAGGATGCTCCAGGAGGCTACAGGAGGCAACATGATGCCTGGGGATGCTCCAGGAGGCTAACAACGGAAGCCACAGGCGGCTCTATGAGGCTCCAGAAGGCCCCAGGAAGCCCCAAGAAGCACCAGGAGGCCCCAAGAGGCCACAGGAGGCAACAGGAAGCGCCAGGGGGCCCAGGAAGGCCCCCGGAGGCCCCAAGAGGCCACAGGAGCAGGACGCCTCAGAAGGCTACAGGAGTGGCTCCTTGTTGTGCGTATATTCCTATAGATTATACTTCTCCTGGGCCGCCAATCATTTGTGCTATAAGTTTGTTTCTATAGGTTGTCCTTCTCCAGTGCCTCCAGATATTGTAGTGGCCTCCGGCCAGTGCCGCCGATCTGGGACGCTCCGGATGATGATGATGATGATGATGATGATGATGATGATGATGATGATGATGATGATGATGATGATGACGTTGATGCTGATGCTGACGCTGATGTTGATCATGATGATAATGCTGATGCTGATGATGATGACGACGATGATGATGATGATGATGATGATGATGATGATGATGATGATGGAGATGATGGAGATGATGATATTGATGATGATGATGATGATGATGATGATGATGATGATGATGATGATGATGATGATGATGATGATGATGATGATGATGATGATGATGATGATGATGATGATGCGACGATGGTGATGGTGATGGTGATGGTGATGGAGATGGTGATGATCCCAGCCCCACCTCCCCACCTCACCTTCTCTCTCCTGTCCCCCCCCCTCTGTCCTGTCCCTCCCCCCTCTCTCCTTTCCCTCCCCCCCCCTCTCTCCTGTTTCCCCCCTCCCTCTCGCTTGTCCACCCCCGTTCCCTTCCCCCCCCCCTCTCTCCTGTCCCCCCCCCTCCCCCCCCCCCTCTCTTCCTGTCCCCCCCCCTCTCTCCTGTCCCCCTCCCCCCCCTCTCCGTGCCCCCCCCCCCCTCCGCCCCCCCCTTGTCTCCTGTCCCCCCCCCCCTCTCTCCTGTCCCCCCCCTCCTCCCTTTCCCCTCCCTCCCCCCCTGTCCAACCCCTCCCCCCTCTCTCCTTTCCCCCTCTCCCCCGCCCCTCTCTCCTGTCCCCCCCCCCCCGCTCTCTCCTGTCCACCCCCCTCTGCCCGCCCCCCCCTCTCTCCTGCCCCCCCCCTCTCTCCTGCCCCCCCCCCTCTCTCCTTCCCCCCCCTCGCGTGTCAATTCTTTCGTCGTGAGCGCCCCCCCCCCCACCCCTGCAGAGCGAAGCTTGAGCGAGCCTCCTTTGGGCCCCCCCCCCTTGCGTGTCAATCTTCGTCGGGTTTCGTCGTTTGCGTCCCCCCCCACCCCCCCTCCAGAGCGAAGCTTGAACGAGCTCAAGCCCACGCTCTCAGAAACTCACACGCCGGATCGGCGGATTTTTGTGGTTTACATATGTTCCCATAGATTTGGCATGCCCTCGGGCACGAATCCTTAGTGTTTTACGTGTGTTCCTATCGATTGCCCCTCTCCTGTGGCTCCAATCAAACGTGTTTCACGTATGCTCTTATAGATGTGGCCTCTCCCGGGACACGAGTCCTCCCAGGAGGCTCCAGGAGATTCAGGAGGCCCCAGAAGGCCACACGAGGCCCCAGAAGGCTGCAGGATGCCACAGGAACCCCGAAGGGGCCCCAGGATGCCCCAAAAGGATCCAGGAGGCTCCAGGAAGCCCTAGGTGGGTGGCCCTAGGAGGCCCCAGGCGAATGCGCACAGACACTCGCACTACTGAGACTCATTCACACTCCAACTCATTCACAAGTAGACCCACTCCCAGTCTATCAATATTCAAGCCCGTTTATACTCGACGTCTCTTGCGCCTAGACGCGGCGGAAAGCTCCAGGCAAATAGATGCACACATGACTAATTTCAGCATGGGGCTGTTCGTGTCGGTTCGGCAGAGGGCCGGTTCGGTTGTAGCGGTTCGTGTTCGGCGGAAATTCGGTTTGAGCGGGTTCGGTCTTGCCTCGGGGCGGTTCGTTGTCGGGCGGTCTGGTTCGGGTGATCGAAAGGTTGGCGCGCAGAACGTCCCGGCCCCAAGTCCGGAGGCCCGAAAGCGGTTCGCCGAGGCCTTCCGTCGAGGGGCCGCGTCCAAGCTTTCTTCGGGGGGGGGGGGGGGGGGGGGGGGGCGGGCGCCCTGACGGAAGTCTCTTTGGCCGTTTCGCCGGGGTCCTAACAGGGCCCCAACGGATGCTACAACGCACCCCTCTGTTGTTGTAGCATCTGTCGGGGGGCGTCTCGGAGCCCTCTGTGGAGCCTGTTGGGGCCCTCTTGGACCGTCCTGGAGCCCTCTTGGTCCGTCCTGGAGCCCTCCTCGAGCCGTCGGCAGCTGGAATTCTACTTAGCCCGACTCGGGGCCCTCTTGGGCCGTCTTGGAGGCCGCTTTGGCAGGCCCGTTCGGTTCCACCGGTTCGGGTTGACCGTTGGGGCCAGTTTCATCGGCCAGTTCTGTTCGAATCAGCCGTTGTGAGCACCTGGGGTCTGGGGCGGTCACGGACCTTGCGGCGGGGTATCAGCTTGGAGTCTCGCCAGAGCAGCGCGCAGAGTCTGACAGTTGCAGTATGTTTTACAGCATTTTTTTCCAAACGGTAAAAACAACAGCACATTCGGAATCATATTGTTACAGCGTTTGTTTAAAGCCTTTTTGATGCAGCTAAAACAGGGCCAGTCGTCGATCGCATCTGGATTCGGTTGCGCGGGCTCGACGGGCGATCGAACATGCAAAACACTCTTACAGAGCCTAGTCCCAGCGCCCCTAGCAGGCGCGCAGTGCATTACATTTTGGGGTGGCGGGGAAGCGGCTCCAGTAGTTTCAGCGGGCCTTGTGCGTCCAGGATCATCATGTTCGGACGCGTTGAATTGTTAATGCGCCGCATATGTAGTTTCAGCATTGGGGTCCTTGTCACTGCGACGCAGTATGTTCCAGTGGTATGCAATCGGTGCCTGATGGTGCCCTCTGGCCTCTCATTGAATCCCTCACCTGCCTTCAGACCCGTTTCGGTGCTTATAGGGCACCAGATGGTTCATCGCGTTTACAAATGGTCCCTGTGGGCCCTACCTTCACTCGGCATTCTCGCCCAGTCGTTCCATTGGCCGTCGCTGGTTCCACGCGGAGCCTGAGGGCTCATGTAAGCTCGCAGTGTCTCATTGTTTCCCAGGAGCTAATAGGAATTACGCTTGTCTCCCCCGGGCTCCCACTGGAGCGGAGGTTCTTCTCCTTGCGTCCGCGGGCCCCGTGCGTCCTCTGGAAAGCGGTCGCGCGCGATGCCGCGCCCCGCTGCATTGGGCTCAAGCATGACCATGGAGGGGCCCGGCCCTTGGGCTGCCGCGGCCAACACTTTGGCGGCCGCGGGGCTTGGCGCCCTGGAAGCGGTGGCCAACGCGCGGCCCATGCCGTGGCGCCGGGAAGTCCATTGTTCCAGAATGCATACATCCACGTCGGCCCCCCCATAATACAAGTGACGCGAGTTGCTTTTCACCATGCAGTTTTCGAGATTAAGATGGCTATTACGCATGCCTTTTTGCATCGCGCGCGCGGGCGCGCGCGCGAGCAACGAGGAACATCCAATGCGCCACAAAGCATAATTTCACGCTGAGGCCTCCAGATTACAAGTGGAACAATTGGTTTTCGCCATTGAGCTTCCGAGATTAAGATTGCTATTTTGCGCGAGAGTTTGCGCGGCACACACGCGGGCGCGCGCGCGCGAGCAACGAGGAAAGCACAGCGTGCCACAATGCATTATTCCACGTTGAGGCCCCCAGAATACGAGTGACATCATTTGTTATCACCATTCAGTGGTATTGAAATTAAGATGGCGATTTCGCATCGGTTGCCCTATTGGTTCTTGCCTCGCGCGCGCCCGCGCGCGCAAGAGCAACGAGGGCAATGCGTTGCACCGCGCTGCATTGTTCGACGTTGAGGCCTCCAGAATACGAGTCGCGCAGCTCATGTGCCGAATTCTTCGATATTTTCAAAAAAGGCCAGTCTGCGCGCGCGTTTGCACTGAGCGCTCGCGCGCGCGGGCAACGAGGGGAATGCATTGCGCCGCAATGCATTATTCCATGTTGAGGCTTCCAGACGAAAATATCGATCGGTTGCCACCGGTCAGTTGTCGAAACTAAGGTTGCTATTCGGCGCGCGGTCGCGCCTCGTCCGCGCGCGCGAGCGATCAACCGGGGAACTGCGTCGTGGCGCAGGGCGCCATTTCATTTTGAGCCCCCCAGAACGCGAGTGACACAATTGGTGTTCCTCAGTCAGTTTTTTTTATTTTCAGAACGTTATTTCGCATGGGACATTTTCATTGCCCGCGCGCGCTCGCGCACCGAGGAACGCAGAGTGGGCCACAATGTATGATTCCAGGTTTTCGGCCTCCAGAATGCGAGTGGAACGGAATGTTCTCCACCATGCAGTTCTAAAAAGTATGATGGCTATTCTGCGCCGGCGTGCCCTGATCGGCTTCTGCATTGCGCGCCCGCGAGCAACGAGGTCAGGCCATTGCGCCGCAAATTCAATTTTTTCGCGTTGGGGCCCCAGGATTTGGATGAAACTATTGGGTTTTCGCAATTCAGGCTTTCTGCATAAAGATGGCTATCCGGCGCAGGTTGATGCGTTGCGCGCGTGCAACGAGGGGCGCGCATTGTGCCGCAATGCATGTTTGCGCGCTTGGACCCGCAGCATACATGTGGAACAGCTTGCTACCACTATTCAATATACGAACTCATGATGGCGATGCGGCTTCGGTGTTCGCGTCGCGCTCGCGCGGGCGCCAGCGCGCGCGCGCGCCCGCGCGCTCGCGCGATCGCGGAGGGAAGCGCATTGTGCCACAATGCAGTTTTCCACGTTCAGCCCCCCAGAACATGAGTGAAACGCTGTGTTTTCCCAGCTGAGTTTTCGAATGTAAGGCGGCTATCCGGCATCAACTTTTGCACGGCACGCGCATGAGCGCGCGCATGAGCGCGCGCGCGATCACTGAGGAATGCGTATTGTATCGCAATGCACCATTCCACGTTGGGGCCTCCTCGGGATGCGAGTCAGGCACTAGGTGAACACCATGTAGTTATCGGACTTAGGGCGGCCATGCTGCATCGGTTCTTCCGCTGTGCGCACGCAAGCGTGCGCGCGCAGGTAGGGCCAGCGCGTTGAATCGCGCTGCATCTTGCCACGTTGGGACCGTGCGAATACGGGTGGCACGCTTGGCTTTCACAGCTCAATTCTCACTTCCGGCATGGCTACTCGGCGCCGTTCGTTCTTGCGCGGCGCGGGCAGACGGGTAATGGGGAAGTCTCATGTGCGCCGCGATGTCGCATTTCACGTTTATGCCTTCATCAGGAGAGAAACGCTAGACTGTCGGCCGTTGGGTTTCGAAATTAAAGTTGCCATTCGGCAGTTAGTTCTGCGTCGCGCACACGGGAGCTGCGCGGTGCGCCGCTCGCGTGCCTCGCGCGGGGCGCGAGCGAGTTTTTGGGCCCGCAGTCGGCGGGGGCCCGCGTCTCGGCGACGACCGAGCCATGTCTGCGGATTGCAGCTCGCAGGCGCGCGTTCGCGCAGGGAGCTCTTGGGCGCGCGCGCTCCCAGCCGTTCGAAGCCGCATTCGGCAGGGCCGGCGGCGCGCGCGTGCCGCGATCAACCTAGAGCCCAGAGCGGGCCCATTGCGCGCCCTGCTTCCATGTCCAACGCATCGGTCCGCCGCCAGCGCTTGCGTTCGGGGCAGACCTGCTCGGGATAGCGATATGTGCGACGCGGAGGCAGCGTCGCCGCGCCCGCCAGTGTCCTTGTTTGTCCGTGATTGAGAAGACGCGATCTTGCGCTTGTCGCTCCTGGGGCCGCCAGCGCGCGCCACGTTGCTTTCCGACTCGGGCCCGCATTCGCAGCGGCCGCGGCGGGCATCGCATTGGGGCTGGGGTGTGTGGAAACGGGGGGGGGGCGCAAATGGCGCTTCCTCAATTGTCCGAGATGGCAGAGTGGCCGAGGCTCTGGGGTGCTTGGCAGACCGCGCGCTGCCCGCGCTCTGTCCGAGCCGGGAGGGTGGGCGAGGTGCGGTGGGGGGTCGGCAGACCGCGCGTTGCCCCGGGTCTGATCCGGGAGGATGGCCGGGGTGCGGGGGGCGAGCCGGCAGACCACGCATTGCCCCAGGTCCATCCGAGCCGGGGGGGTGCCCGAGGTGCGGGTGGGGGCACCAGACCGCGCATTGCCCCAGGTCGCTCGCTCGCAACGCTCCCTGGATCGCCGACCGGGAGGATGGCCGAGGCGCGGGGGGGGGGGGGGGGGCGGCAGACCGCGCGTTACCCCAGGCCCATCCGAGCCGGGATGATGCCCGAGGTGCCAGGGGTCATAGTACAATGGGGTGCCCACAGTGGGTGGAGGGCTGCGCACTGGGTGGCCACCTCTGGTTGGCCACGGCAGTCTGGGCGCGCACGCTGCGGGGGGGGGGGCTGGAGTGCGGGGTGCCATCCTGGTGGGCGGTGTCCGCGGTGGGTGGCGTGTCTGGAGGGACCTCGCATGCAGGGTTGTGCGCCTGCCTGGAGATGCTCTGCTGCGCGGGGCGCGCGCCCTTCGGCCCGCGCGTCGAATGGGTCGCCCGTCGCGGGAGGAGTCGCGCAGAGCAAGGCCCCGCCTCGGCGATGAGTTCGACGGCGGGATGCCGGCCGCGGGGGGCGCCTGCAGGGTGGGGCGCCTTCCTTGGCGGAGATCTCTCGGGCGGGGCGCGACCGCCGCACGGGCCCGGACTTTGCGGCGTCGGGCGACCGCCGCCGCGGGCTGTGTGCAGGGCCTGGGGGGGTGGGAGGGCGTTCGGGCGCGTTCGGGCGCAGGCGCTGGTGGCTCCCTCGGAGATCATCGGTAACGTTTGCGGGGGCACTTCTGGGGGCCCTTGGGGTCAGGCCGTTGCCGCTCGCTGGAAAAATTCGCTTGGCGAAGGGCCCGGCCATTCGCATACGTGAGTGCCGCAATTGTGGATATCGTCCTCGGTGGCGCCCCCCATGGGACCACGAGACGCGCGGGGGGCGCGCTGAAATGCGCGGCGGGGACGCATGGGAACGTTGCCGCTGAGGCCTCAGGTGGAGCTCCCTATGGGGCCACTCCCGCTCAGCGTCTTCCGACGCAGGATGAGCCTGAGCGGTCGCGCGCGCGCTGGTTCTGCACCTCGCGCGCGGGCCCCCCCCCAGTAGATTTGGGCGCCCGAAATGGGCGCGGAAAGAATGGGAACAATGCTCAGCAGCAAACGTTATCCCAAACCAACTGCGGCCGTCGTTGGGCAGGCGGCCCTCTGTCTCGCATGCGCGCGGGCAGAGGCGAGGCCGACAGCAAGTCCTGTTCGAAATGACAAAGAACTGCTGTTGGGTATTGTGCCCATTCTTTCCGTGCCGATGTCGGGCGTCCAAAGTAGATTGGGGCAGGGCCGATGCGAGGCGCGGCGGTGCCCCCTCGCGCGCCGCCCTGAGCAGCGCCAGGGCCGCCGCGGGGGCGGCCGCCCTGCCCCCCGTCGCGCGCTCTGCGTTTCAATGCAGAATGGGCCAAGGTAGCCGCGCGAGCGGCGGCCCTGCCCACGCGCGCAATCCTTTCTTCGGGCGGAGCCCGCGCCAGGGCGGCACTGCGCGCGGTGGCCCTGCCCCGCGCCCCGCGGCTCTCCAGCGGGGCCAGGCCAATGTTGCCGCGCGCGCGACGGCCCTCGCCGCCCCTCCCCCCCGCGCGCGGCATTGCATATGCAGAGTCGGTCAAGGCCGCCGCGCGCGCAGCGCCCCCCCCCCCCCCCCCCCTCCGGGGAGCGTTCGTCAGCAGAGACCCCGGCGCTTCGCGCAATGGCCGCCGCGGGCGCGCGGGCGCAGCAGCTTCCGCCGTCGCGCCCGGTTTTTCTTTCGCGGTCAGAATGACGAAGGGGCCGCCTCGCGCGTGGCCATGCGCGCGCGGGGGCGCCGCGCGCTCGGCGGCCCCGCGGCTTCGTGCATGGCGTTTGCGCTGTTAGTGTTCAACATGATATGATGCCGCAGCTGTCGCCGCGCGCCGCGTTCCTGCCCCCTCGCGCATGTCGCTGCTCACTTGCAGGGCGCCCCCCGCTCCGAGCCGCGCCCTGCCCCCTCGCGCGCTGTGGCCCCGCCCCTCGGTGCCAGTTTGTTCGCGCAGAGAGGGCCGGGGTCGCCGCGCGCGCTGCCCCGCGCATGGCGCGCCAGGGGCGGCCGCCGCGCCTGCTCGGACATGGCGCCCCCGTGACCGTGCCCATGCAGAGCGGGCCCGTTGACTCGGGCGCTGTGTTCTCCTGAGCCGAGGTGGCCAGGGTCGCTGCGCGCGCGGTGGCCTTGTGCCCGAGCGCGTGGCGTTCTTTGCAAGCAGATTGGGCCGGGGCCGACAAGCGCGCGGCAGCTCTGCCCCCTTGCCGCGCGTAGCGTTTTCTTCGCGCGCATCGACCAGAGCCGCCGCGCGCGCGACCGCCGCGCGCCCGCGACTTTTTTCAACGCAGCACGGACCAGGCCCGCCACGCGAGCGGCGGCCCCGCCCCCGCGCGCATTGGATTGCATTGCCGTGCAGATCTGGCAAGAGCCACCGCGAGCAGGGCGGCGCAGCTTTCTGCTTGTAAACCTAGAATTGGCTGGGGCTGTCGCGCGGGCGGCGGCTATGCCCGTTCGCGCGCTCGGGTGTTCCATTCGGGAAGGAGCAGGTCCGCCGGCCCCGCCGCGGCCTTGTCCGCCCCCTCGCGCATAGCGCTGACCCGTTCAGAATGTGCCAGGGCCGCCGCGCGAGCGGCCGCCTTGCCCGCTCTTCTCTCTCCCCCCCCGCTCTGCCCCATTGCGAGCTCCGGCGACGCTCCTGCGCGCGTGGTATCCTGTCGCGCGCGATTGGCCAGGGGCGCCGCGCGCGCGGCGGCCGCGCCCCCCCCCCCCCCCCACTTCTCTGCCGCATGGTTCCTCCATCCGTTCAAAATGAGCAGGGGGGCCGGGAGCGCGGCGGCCCTGCCCGTCGCGCGCTGTGTCAGCTCGCAGAACATGGCGAGGCCGATGTGGGCGCGGCGGCGGAGTCGCCGCGCGCGCGGCGTGCTCTCCTCCAGAAGTGGCCAGCGTCGTCGCGCGCCGCGGTCCTGCCACTGCGCGCGTTGTGTTCCCCGCGCAGACTGGGCCAGCGTTGCCGCGCGCACGCGGGCCGCCGCCGCGGCGACACCGCCCCCCGCGCATGGGGCGCGTCGGCCTCGCCCCTTCGCCACCTGGTTTGCATTGGTCGGAGTTGGCCAGGGCGCCGCGCGAGCGGCTCCCCTGGCCCCCCGCGCGCGATGCCGCATCCTGTTCGCATGGGCAAGGGCGGCCATGGCGGCGGCCCAGGCCCCGCGCGCGCGGCGTCGTTCCCTCCGCGATTCGCTTGGGCCGCCCCGCGCGCGGCGTTCCTTGCCCGCCGCGCGCTGTTTCTAGTCGCGCAGAGTTGGGCAGAGCCGCCGCGCGCGCGGCGGCCCTCCCCCCGCCCCCCGCCCCCGCTCCGCGCAGTTTTTTTTTTTTTGTTCTCCAGCGCGCGGTGGGCGGAGGCTTCCGAGCCCGCGGCTGCCTCGGCGCGTCGCGAATTCTATTTCGACGCGCCGAATCGGCCAAGGCCGTCGCGCGCGCGGCGCTCCGCCCCCTCGCGCATTGGTTCTCTCCCCCGCGCGGCCCCAGCCAGTGCCGCCGCGCGCGCGGAGGCCCGCCGGGTCCAGGGCCATTGCGGCGGCCGGCGGGCCCGCTTCGCAAGCGCGGGGCAAGGGGCCCAGGGGCCGCCGCTCGCACCCCGCCCCTCCCGCGCCCCGTCTCTGGACGTTGGTGCGCACATTCTCGTTGCCTTAAAGCATGTTGGTTTTGCTCTCCAGGTCTTCTCACCGTATTGTTCGGTGTTCTTTCTGGGCCCTTTGCAGGGCCTGCGCATTTCCCATTGGCTCCCCCGCGGAACTCTTGCTTGCTCTTTTTCGCCAACCGAATGTTCACTATGTCGATTTCGTTGACCCGGCCCCGGATCTGTATATTTCCTGCGCGGGCGTGGCGCAGAATCCCCGTCGCATTTATCAGTGCCCGCTGCAACAGTTCTTATTGCCTCGCCAAGGGGGCCGCTGCACGTCGACGCGGGAAGTGCTGTCAGAGCAGCTCCTGGCGTCGCGGCGGATTGCTTGCCGAGGCCAGCGCGCCGCGCAATTTGATTTGAAATCTGCTTTCAAATTGCCTCGCGCGGACAGCAGGGGCCCCTTGCTCGCGGGAAAAACGCAGACCCTCCCGCGGGACTTGCAAATTAGCCGGCTCAATGTCAGCCCGTCCAGTTTTGGCTTTGGCTTGGGCGGCTCGGTTGCAGGAGCCGCCGGTTCACGGCAACCAGTTCGGCTCATTCCTACAATTTTTCCCCAAACCAGAGGATGGGGTCCTTGTTATTCCCACATCCAAAGGATGGGGTCTTATTATATTTCCCGTATTCAAAGGATGGTGTTCTTGTTATTCCCCGTATTCAAAGGATGGGGTTCTTACGATTCCCCATGTCCACAGGATGGGTTTTTTGCTTTTTCCATATCCAAACATTGGGGTTCTGGTTCCCCATATCCAGTGGACGGGCTTCTTGTTATTCCCCATGTCCAACTGATGGGGTTATTGATATCAATGTGACCGCGCGAACCGTTCGTTCACCTCTTCACTTCTCTTTCCCCTGATAGCGCTTTCCGCGAGCATGATGACGACAATTCTGATATTGACGATGATGTTGGTGCTGATGTTGTTGGTCGTGATGCTGATGTTGTGGTATGTTTTACAGCGGTGGTGATGAGTATGAGGATGCTGATGGTGATGCGAATGATGATGGTGATGGCGATGATGGTGATGATATGTACGATGCTGGTGATGTTGTTCAGTATGATTATGGTGATGATGGTGACGGTGGTGATAGCGATGATGGTGACGATATGTATGATGCAGATGGTGTTGTTCAGTATGATTATGTTGATGATGCGGCTGGTGATGATATTGACTGTGATGATGATGCTGATGATGATGATGATGATGATGATGATGATGATGATGGTGCTGCTGATGATGATGGTGGTGGTGGCGGAGCAATACTGAGAATGCCTCGAGCGGTTGTCTGGTTTCAGCACTCCTACAAGGGAAGCCGCCAGAGGTATTGCACGGCCTCCGTTCGCACCAACATGGCGGGGATGTCCCTATCGGTTTGCCTGTTTTGGTGGCCCGACTCGTGGGCACATGCCATAGGAGGCTCCAGCAGGGTCCAGGACACCCCAGGAGGCCCCAGGAGGTCCCAGGAGGCATCACGAGGCCGCAGGAAGACCCAAGAGGCCACAAGATATCCCAAGAGGCTCCAGGAGGCCCCAGGAAGCTTCAAAGGGCCTTTGGAGGCTCTAGGAGGCCACAGGAAGCGCCAGGAGGCACCAGGAGGCCCTGGAAGGCAACAGTAGGCCACGAGAGGCCCCAGGAGCAGGAGGCATCACAAGGCCACAGGGGTGGTTCCAATTCCATGTGTTTTGCGTATGCTCCTGTAGATTGTGCCTCATTTGGAGCACGAATATTTGATGTTATACGTATGTCTCTATATATTGTCCTTCTCGTGTGTATCCAATCCTGAATGTTTTACGTCTGTTCCTATGGATTGGGCCTCCCCTGGGGCACGAGTTCTTGGTGCTTTACACGTGTTCCTATATAGTGCTTTTCTCCTGTGGTTTCAATCCGCAATGTGTTGTGAACGGTTGTTTCTATATGGTGGGCCTTTCCTGGGTCACGAATCCTCCCTGGGAGGTCCCAGGAAGCTCCAGGAGGCCACAGGAACACTCACGAAACCACAACATGCCCCAAGAGGCTCCAGGAGGCCCCAGGGAGCTTCAGAGGGCCTTAGGAGGCCCTAGGATGCTCCAGAAGGCCACAGGAGGCCACAGGAAGCGCCAGGAGGCACCAGGAGGCCCGGGAAGGCACCAGGAGGCCCCAAAAGGCCCCAGGAGCAGGAGGCCTCGGAAGGCCACAGGAGTGGTTCCAATCCCATGTGTTTTACGTGTGCTCCTATAGACTGTACCCGCTCCCCTGTCTGCCGTTTGGCTCAGGCACGCGCGCCCGATGTGACACGCAATCCTCGGCTGTCTGTCTGAAAGGAAAACGTGCGCCTCTTTACCCAGCGTCCCATGTTATCCAATGTTACTCTCCTCGTTCTTGATGCCAAGTGTATGTGAAGTGTGCTGTGTAACGTTACCATGCTGCATTCGCCTGGGCGAAACACTCTGCAAAAGAGTGAGTCCGACGCGTGGTCGCCTGCGAGCCGACATCTTGGCGCATCCTTCCGTTCCCCCCCTCGTTTCCTCCAACCTCTCCACGGTGGTCTTATAGGTGCGATCTCCGCGGTTCAACCTTCTGTCTGGTTCGCGTAACTCCCTGCAGCAGGCCTTCTTGGAACAGTCTGCTGACGATGCAGCACAGCTGGCCTCCTTCATCGACAAAGCGAACGCCGCCATGGACACGCTGTCTGCCGTGCGCGAAGGCCAGCAGGGGTAATGCGATTGGTGTCTTGGTTATTTCATGTCCCTCGGGCTTCCGATGTGTTTCGCCAGGCTGTGTTTATGGTTTTCGTGCATCAGTGCTACTTTGCCCGAGCAGTGCACCCAGGCGCATCGACGACGCCCACGGATACGGGGGGCAACCTGCAAATCCGGCTTCGGCATGGGGGTCGAGTGTTTTGTTGATGGGAAGGAGGATCCTGGGCACCAGCGCCACCCAGCGCACGGCCACGAGGCGGCCACAGGTGGGGACCGGCTTGAAGCCTGGAAAGCGACGCCAAGATACACGGCGGTAAGGGGCGGCAACAGTTCGGAAGCCCAGCCATCGTTCGAGGCGGCCACGAGGTGGCCACGGGAGGCGACCGAGCGCACGTTTGGAATATCCATCCGCACATTTAGATACATGGGAGTGTTTTGGTGCCAGCGTTGCTTGGCGAGTCGTGGGCCCGATCACGTGTGCGATAACATTTCGCACCCATGTCTTCCCACCTGTTGCGCCAAAGACTTCGAGAACTTAGGGGCAATGATTCGCAGGAGTACCTTCAACGCAAGGCATCGGTGGCCGATCGTCGGTGAAACCAGTTTTTGTGCAGGTGTTCAGGTGTTTTGAGATCACCGTCGGGGGGGAGAGCCCTTGAGGCCGTGTTAGGGCTGCGTCGGGGCTGTTGTCGAGCCATTCTTTGGCCTTGCTGGGGCCTTCTGTGGCCCCTCGGGCCATCATGGGACTTTTGGGGTTCGTCTTTGAGTGCGCACGTTTGCTGTCTGATACAGTGCCGCTGTGGGTCTCTCTTCGGCCGTTATCGATCCCTCTCGGGGCAGTTTCGGGCTGTCTTGAATTGGTCTTAAGCGCATATTGTGCATGCTCGGATTTCCCTTTCAAGATAAACGTCTGCAGGTTCTTCAAAGTCTGCTTGCTTATCGGAAGCCCTCCTGGGCTCCTGGGAGGCCTCTACAAGGCTTTTCGGGCGTCCCGGAGACCCCCTCGGTAATCTTTGCCTGTCTTGTCGGGATCTTGGGACCATCGTGGCCATGTTGAAGGAGTGAGCAAATTTTGCGACCGTCTCGGGCGGACTTGGGGGCGTCTTAGAGACCACGTCGATTCGAACAGCCATCCACGGCGACGATTGGAGCAGTACGGTCGCACAGGGCAAACGGGTTGTGGAGAGATGTTGGAAAGGATCGGATATGTGACTAAAGTCTAGTACACATTCAATCCCCCCCGTTGCTGACCACGACGGGGAAGGCGTATATGAAGAGCGTCCTCCCGTGCCGGCATCCCCCCATGAGTTGTCTGCGCGGTTGGGTTGCATGGTTAGTTGCGTGGCTGGTGGTCTGGCTTTCCAGTGCTCTTGAGTTTCTGGTGGGCTGGATCTGTCGACGAACTGTGGCTACACTCGCTGCAGAAGTGAAAGCATACCTCATGGTCGTATGGTTGTCGCTCTTCCCTAAGTGCGGATGCAACTCCTGCGAGGTGCAATTCTAGACGCTTCGCGTAACCCCACCAGCAGGATCAGTACTCCCTTCAGGAGTCTCGGTGTGCGACTTTGTTGGCGCCACCCTACGCACCAGCTTTCGGCCAGTATGGTCTCCTGGTAGCTGTTGCAGTGTACTAGTGGTGGTCTTCCTGGCCACATCCTGGTACCACCTCCGCGCCATTTTTGCTGCGCCCCAACCCTGGTTGGTTAATTCTGCATGTGCGCGCCCCTGGTCCTGGTACCTGGCAGCTGCAGCCCGCACCCCCCCTCTCGCTGGCCCGCCCGCTTAGGTGCTGCTTAGGTCGTCGGCCCGTCGGCGTTCGGCAATTCGGCTCTTGCGCGGCCCGCTCGGACCTTACTCGCCGGTGGCGCTCTCGCCTGCGGTCGCGACGCAAAAAGTAACCCCACCAGCCCGTCCAGAAACGATGCCCAGAGGAACTGCCTCGATCAGGGAAGTGGGCAGCACACAGAGGAAGGGTCCCCCAGTGGAGGCCTCTTGGAGCGTCTTGGGGGCCTCTTGGCGGTCCCGGGCGCCTCTTAGAGCGTCTGAAGTGCCTTGGAGAGTTTCTTGGGGCCTCTTGGTTTTTTTTTGAGCCTCTTGGAGGCCTCTGGGGCGCCTCCTGGGGCCTCCTGGGCGCCTCTCTGGGGCGCTTTTGAAACGTTTTTGGGAGCCTTGGGAACGCTCGCGAAAAAAAAAGAGAGAAAACCCAAAACATTGATCTCCCTCAGGTTTTGGAATGGTTTTGCCCTTTCGGGTCCTCCTTGGGGAGCTCTTTGGCCACTTGGAGCCGTATTGAAGCGGTTTTGGGGCCTCTTGGAGCATCGTGGGAGCCATCTTGAGGCATCTTTGGATATCTTGAGCCATCTTGGAGGTCATCTTGGGCTCTCCCAGGCGCTCTGGGAATCATCTGAAACAGTGCCCCCCAGGAGGCCCAAATGTGGCCAACACCTTAGTCAAGTCAATGATTTTGGCGTTCTCGCCGAGGTTTCTTCGCCCCCCCCCCCCGCACCCCCCCCCCTTCGGGCGGCCAAAATGGGGCCCTAACCATAGTAAAACAAATGATGTGGGCTTCCTCGCCGAGGCCGTTTTGGACGCTCCAGCGCGTCGCAGAACCCTCCCCGTCCAGGTCCAGGGGAAAGGGCCAGAGGGGAGGGGTCAAGACGCCCTCCCCGCCCGCAAGCCGTCTCGCTCACCCCCACCCACGCTCCCAACACATACGTAGCACCCGAGCCGGGCTCGAGCCGCAGCGTATTCAGCAGTCGTCTTTGGATGGGCAGTTACTGAAGCGAATCCGCCGCCTCCGCCCGCCGCCGCCCGCCGCCGCCGCCGCCGCGCCGCCGCGCGCCGCCGCTGCCGCCGCCGCCGCCGCTGTCCACCGCCGCCGCCACCGCCGCCCGCCGCCGCCGCGCCGCGCCTCCGCTGCCGAATCGCCGCCGCCGCCGCCTCTGTCGCCGCAGCCCGCTGCCGCCACCGCTGCCGCCGCCGTTGTCGCCACCGCCGCCGCAGCCGCCGCCGCCGCCCCCCGCCGTCGCCGCCGCCACCGCCGCCGCCATCGCCGCAGCCGCCGCAGCCGTTGCCTCCGCCGCAGCCGCCGCCGCCGCCAAGTGTACTACTCTGTGTTGTGGTTTTGACATGGATGGTGGGAGGAGGCCGCATCGGGTTTGCTGCGCATGCTCTGGATTTGGAGGCGAAGTGTGTTTTGTATTGTGTTTTACAAAGGGATGGTGGGGGGGCCCTCATCGACTCGGGTTGGCTCCCCGTCGCCTTGGGGCGGAGGATATATTTATAGGGAACAGTGATCAAAACCCTTCCCCCGCCCGCAAGCCGTCTCGTTCTTTCCCATTCGCCCCCCCAACACATACGTGGCACCCGAGTCTGGCCCGAGCCGCAGCATATTCAGCAGTCGTCTTTGGATGGGCAGCTTTGGGGGCCAATCCGCCGCTTCCGCCGCGGCCACCGCCGCCGCCGCCCCCGCTGTCAAATCGCCGCCGCCGCAGCCGCTGCCGCCGCAGCCGATGCCTCCATCGCCGCGGCCGCCCCCGCCGCCGCCGCCGCCGCCGCCGCCGCCCCCGCCCCCGCCGCCGCCGCCGCCGCCGCCGCCGCCGCCGCCGCAGCCGCAGCCGCCGCCGCCGCCGCCGCAAGTGTACTTGTAATGATGTTTGACAGGGATGGTGGGGGGAGGCCGCATCGGGTTTGCTGCGCGTTCTCTGAATTTGGAGGCATAGTGTGTTTCGTAGTGTTCTTTTACAAGGGATGGTGGGGGGTGTCCTCATGGTTTTTGGTTGGCTACCGGTCCCTGGGGGAGGGGGTGGTTATTCATAAGGAAGTGATAAACCCTCCCCCGAAGGGGAAATGGAAACTCCCCAAACCACCTGCGCCCAGAGGGCTGGTGGGATTATAATTTTGCCTCGGTCCGATACCCAATTTGATCCTGCATAACGTCGCTTAATGCAGCGTCATCCCGCTTCATCCGCGGCCGAACCTAAGCAGTTTTTCGGACAACTAGGTTTCTCCACGTTGCTTCCTACGCCAGGCCAGGGAGCCCAGGCCTCCGACGTCGGTGGCCCGTCGTGGCCCACCACCGTGGCCCCATCGTGGCCCCCAACGTGGCAACTCGTCCGCGTGACTGCGTTGGGCGGTTTAGGGCCTTCTGCCGCGGGGTCGCCGTTCCCTCAAAAGTCTGTCTCAAAGGGTTATTGCTGAGTCTGCTATAGGAGGAGCAGCAGATACCCATATCTCTACCCTTCGCCCGTTCTGCCGTTTTTGGGCCTCCCGGAAGGTCCTCGTTGCCACCGCTGGATTTGCCTCGGAGTTCTGGTCAGAACGCACCCCCACCCGGGCCCCCGAAGTCGGTTGCCCGTCGTGGCCTCCCAGCATCGTGGCCCCCGATTGTGGCCCCCCTATCGCGTGTCTCCGCGTGCCCGCCCATCGCCCCCCAGAGTGGCCCCCATCAATTTGTTTAGCGCTTTCTGATGGAAGGGTGTGATGTGTTTCCACGGTTGTGTGCCACGGTTTTCGCCAGGTTGTTCTTTGTAGTTTATCTCTGGCGTTTATATTTGGTTGCTGGCACTCTGACCGAGCCGGGCGAGCCCTTCCTGTGATGAGGTCGACCGTGCGCATTCGCAATTTAATGGTAATGGATGGTTGTCCCAAGTGAAGTTGCTTGTTGCCTTGCCTTTGTTTCGAGTGCGATCTCTTCTGTTGCAAGCAGAGACCAAGATCTACTGCGATGGTGTTGGGGAACATATCCGTGCCCCGCCTACGCGTACAACGCCCACAGCATCAAACATGTGGTGGTATTGCCAACGATTTAAAGTCTCATCTAGTCATTCCCCAAAAAATCGAGAATCGGCATGAGAAGAGAGTGAGAAGGAGGGGGTGGGGGGAAGGGATGAGGAGGAGGAGGAGGAGTCTTATCAAGGCTGTGGACGTTGATTTGCCTTGATTCGTGCCTCTGGAGACCTCCAGGAACGTGTATAATCCCCTTTCAGCCACAACTGCCACCACTTCCCTCTCCGTCCTTGCGCTCCTTTCCGCCTCTCTCTCCTCAATTCGGCTGCCGCAGCCGATCCCAGTTTTGTTCTTCCCAGCTGTTTCGCCCTCGCCGCGCCTCATATGCCCGCGCTAATTTGGTCCGCCCTCGCAACGCGAGCTGGGTGGCAGGCGACGAGCTGAACAACGACAACCCATCCTCTCTCACTAGGACACACACCATCGACTGAGAGCCTTTCCAGTCGATGGCCTTCGAGCAACAGGCTCGAGGTCTGCCGGCCTTCCCTTTCATATGTGCTTCGTGTTTCATCGGTTCGAATTGGTTTCTTGCAAGCAGCGTGCTGTTTAGCGCCTTGGCAGCTTTCCGCGCCAATTCGGTTTCAATCTCAGCCCCGCCGCCGTGCGCCTTCCTCGGTACACCGGCGCCTTTGGCGCCTGGAGGCGCCGGGAAAGCCAGCTGAATGAGCTGATTCGCGAATCCCCCTCCCTTACTTCCTCCTCCTCCTCTTCCTTTCCTCCTCCTCCCATTCCTCCTCCTCCCGCCTCGTCCTCCTCCTCCTCCTCCTCCTCCTGTCTTCGGCCAGCCATCCTCCGTTTTAAGTTGTGCGACTTAGGCAGCCGCCGCTGGCCGTTTCCTTCAAGCCTCGCGTGTGCCTACCGGCGGCAGGGTTCGCGGGACGCGCCAGGATCAGCGCTGGAGGCGCTAGCAGCGGCGCGGGGAGGGGGAGATGCTTCGCCGACCAGAGAAATCCGCACGGACCTTCGACAGTTTGCGTATTTGTGGCGTTTTCTATCCGAGGAAGGCCCTCAGAGGTTAGAGACTATCTTGTCATACTCTGGGGATAATACGGGCGCTACACGATTCGCGCCAGCGACGTCTGAGAATAACAATGGTTCATGCCTAGACGGCGCCGGCGCGAATCTTGACGTGACGAGGGGGTGAAGGGGGGCGGGGCCTGTAACGGGCGTTCGCGCAAATAACAAATGGGCCGTGCCGAGATGCCCCGATGAGGGGAGCCACGGGACGAGCGGGGGAAACGGAGAGGAGTGGTGTGGTGGCACAGAGGGGGATCGAGGAAGCGACGGGCATCAGCGGGTGATTCAGGCCCGTCGCATTTGCGTGGGTTTGGAGGGAGTTGGCGGAGGAAGGGAAAGAGACACGCGGGAAGGCAGGGATAGGAGGGATGATTTGAGGAATGGAAGGGCATATCCCTTTTTCATCTCTCTCTCTCTCTCTTTCTTCCCCTTCTCTCTCTCTTTCTCTCTCCCTTTTTTTGTTTTCTGTATCACTTTTTTTTTTTTTCTCTCTCTCTCTCTCTCCCTCTCTCGCTCTCTTTCTCTCTCTCTCTCTCTCTCCTCTCTCTCTCTCTTCTGATAATAAGCACATGTATACAAATATATCCATGGAGACACAAGTGTGGATCTGAGGGAATTGGGGGAAGGGTGTTGGAATCGCCGAGGGGGCACAATCGGCTCTCCTCTAGAGGAGGGGCGTCCGGGCGCCAACTTCCTGCAGTTCAAGAAAGCATAATCGTCGATTATGTATATTCGCATTGCGACGTCAGTGGTGTTGGCGTTTTTCTCGTTACCACCTTGTGGTGATTCCGGATCGGTGAGGACATCAAACACCTCGGATTCGCCAGTTGCTTGGAGATGCAAGTAGGCGCTTAAACGTTGGCGGTAGAACCGCGACCGCATCGACCACCACATGTTTCAGTTGTGGTCGCCCCCTACATCGGCGCCCTCGTCGTCATCCCGTCGCCCTCCGCTTCGCTTAATATTTCAGTCTTTTGGCTTAAAAGCATCAGCGAAGATTCAGTCGGTTGCCTTCCTGGAATGCCGTATCCTGTGCTGTCTGAAATGATTGTTCGCAGCGCCTAGTTGATGGTCGACACCGGTGGTTGGTGCACGTTATGCTTGTCACAAGTTTACAGAGACCGATGCTATCTTGCCCGCGTCGAGCAAGCCGGCGCGGCGCGGGCATTGTCGGGCGTTGTCTGTTGCGCGCTTGGGTCGGGAAGACGCGCCGGGGCAACGCGCCCCTATCGGCGGCCAGGCGCGAGGGGGTGCAGGGCGGTTCCTTTCGCGCGATACGTCGAGCGGGTACAGTTGCACGCTCTCGCCTGCGACAAACGGTGTAAGCCCAGCTTTTCTTACGCATTTCATGCGCTGTTAAGTCTTTGGCCTTATCGACGTGGGCCATGGCTCTCTGCGCGAGTTCGTTGAGCATTGCCGAGAGATGCCACGTGTGACACGTTCACCGTGTCGGCATCATGTAGCATTCTTTGACAACGGCGCGATGGACTAACAATCCATGTTTCCGACGTCGGCATCGATTAGGATTGTGGCGATGGCGCAGGTGGTGTCAGCGATTGCGTTGATGGCGGTGGTGGTCACGCGAGGAGGAGGAGGATGAGATGGAGGAGGCAGAGACTGCGTTCAACCGCGTGGTATCTTCCAGCGTTTTCGTTGCGTCGGGGCCGTCGCGCGCTCCAGCTGGGCAGTCTTGGGGTATATTTGGGGCGCTCCGGTCCCGACGTGGGTGGACCTCTACCTTTCGGGTCGTCATTGGGTTCCTCTGGGGATATGTTGTAGCATCTCTGCCATGGGATCTCTTGAAGCCATCGTGGAGACTTCCCGCGCCGTTCAGGGAGCGTTCCAGGCCGTCCTGATTTCCTCTGATTGCATGTTGGGCAGGTTTCGTTTCCATATTTGGTTGCGCTGGGGTGTTATTTGGCATTATTGCGGCCGTTGGTTCGTGCATTTTCAGGCGACCGCAAACCCTGTCGGACCGCCGCGGGGGCATTTCGAAAGTTACTTCGTTTTTGTTTGGTTTGTTTGTTTCTCTTCTGCGTGGTCTCTACTTCGACGTCTCTGCCTGTTTTAATGAGTGCGACTGGGGCGACGTCAACCACTGCGGCTACTTGTATTATTCCCCATATCCTAAGATGGGGTTCTTGTTATTACTTGGACGCCTCCTACTCCTCCTCCTTCCTCCTCCTCTTTTCTCCTCCCCTCCTGTCGGACATACTCAGACTTGCTCATACACAGACTTACTCATACTCAGACTTACTCATACTCAGACCTACTCATACTCAGACTTACTCACACTCAGACATACTCATATACAGACTTACTCATACACAGACTTACTCATACACAGTATTAGTCATACCCAGACGTACACATACACAGACTTACTCATACACAGACTTACTCATACTCAGCACCCCTAAGGGGAGCCGCCAGGGGTGGTTGCACGGGCTCGTTCGCGGCCATTTTGTGGGGATGTCTCAGGCGGTTTGCCTGTTTCTGTGCCCAACATCCTTCGCTTTCGGAGCAGATTTGGAGGATGTCTCGAGCGAGGCGCTCATTTCAGCACCCCTAAGGGGAGCCGCCAGGGGTGGTTGCACGGGCTCGTTCGCGGCCATTTTGTGGGGATGTCTCAGGCGGTTTGCCTGTTTCTGTGCCCAACATCCTTCGCTTCGGAGCAGATTTGGAGGATGTCTCGAGCGAGGCGCTCATTTCAGCACCCCTAAGGGGAGCCGCCAGGGGTGGTTGCACGGGCTCGTTCGCGGCCATTTTGTGGGGATGTCTCAGGCGGTTTGCCTGTTTCTGGGCCCAACATCCTTCGCTTTCGGAGCAGATTTGGAGGATGTCTCGAGCGAGGCGCTCATTTTCACCCCCCAGGTGGGCCAGATTTTGAGGATGTCTCGATCGGTTTGCTTGTTTTGGTGGCCAGGCTCGTGGGCGCAGATTCTTCTCAGGATGCCACAGGAGGCTCCAACAGGCTCCAGGAGGCCCAGGAGACCACATGAGGTCCCAGGAGGCATCAGGAGGCCACAGAAAGACTCAAGAGGCCACAGGATGTCCCAAGAGGCTCCAGGAGGCCCCAGGAAGCTCCAGAAGGCCTCAGGAAACCACAGGAGGCCCCAGGAGGCAACAGGAAGCGCCAGGAGGCCTCGGAAGGCAACAGGAGGCCCCGAGAGGCCCCATGAGCAGGAGGCCTCAGAAGGCAACAGGAGTGGCTCCAATCCCATGTGTTTTACGTATGCTCCTATCGATTGGGCCTCACCTGGAGCACGATTCTTTGATGTTCTACGTATGTTTCTATAGATGGTCCTTCTCCTGTGTACACAATCCTAAATGTTTTACTCATGTTCCTATGTATTGGGCCTCTCCTGGGGCACGAGTCCTTGGTGTTTTACGCGTGTTCCTATAGATTGCCCTTCTCCTGTGGCTCTAATCCGCAATGTTTTATGTACGTCTGTTGCTATAGATTGCGCCTCTCCTGGGGCACGAAACCTTCCTAGGAGGTCCCAGGAGGTCCCAAGAGGCTCCTGGAGACCCCAGGAAGCCCCAGTAGGTTTCAGGAGGCCCCAGGAGGCCCCAGGCTCATGCACAGAGACGCGCTCGTACTACTGAGGCTCATTCACACTCCAATTCATTCGCAGTTAGATTGATGTCCAGACCGTCACAACTGAAGCCCGTTAATATTCGAAAGCTCTTGCGCCTAGACATTCACGGCGGACAGGTCCATGCGAGTAGATGCACATATGGGGAGCTCCACGCAGTGAATAATTTATATTACTGTTGTCCGGTTCTTCAATTTTGCTGGTACGACGACAGCTACTTCTATGACGAGTACTATCACTACTACCACCACTACTACTACTACTACTACTACTACTACTACTACTACTACTACTACTAGTATTACTACTATCACTACTTTTACCACTACTACTACTACTACTACTACTACTACTACTACTACTACTACTACTACTACCACTACTACTACTACTACTACTACTACTACTACTACTACTACTAACTACTACGACTACTAACACTACTCTACTACACTATTATGGCTACTACGCACCAACTACTACTACTACTACTACTTACTACTACTACTACTATACTACCCACACCACTACTAATCTGCTACTAGTACTACTACTACTACTACTACTATTATACTAACTACGCTACTACTACTCCTACTACTACTAGTAGTACTACTATTATCTATACTACTACTACTACGAACTACTACTACCACTACTACTACTACTACTATTACTACTACCACCACTACTACTACTACTACTAACTACTACGACTACTACTACTACTACTACTACTACTTCTACTACTAACTACCAACTACGACTACTACTACTACTACTACTACTACTACTAAACGCTAACTACTAACTACTACTAACTACTACTACTAACTACTACTACTACTACTACTACTACTACTACTACTACTACTACGACTACTACTACTACTACTACTACTACTACTACTACTACTACTACTACTACTACTACTACTACTACTACTACTACTACTACTACTACTACTACTACTACTACTACTACTACTACTACTACTACTACTACTACTACTACTACTACTACTACTACTACTACTACTACTACTACTACTACTACTACTACTACTACTACTACTACTACTACTACTACTACTACTACTACTACTACTACTACTACTACTACTACTACTACTACTACTACTACTACTACTACTACTACTCCTACTATTACGACGGTTTCTACTACTACTACTACTACTACTACTACTACTACTACTACTACTACCATTGCGATCACTAGCACTACTACGGCGCATAACTCTCAACGCATGTTCTTTGGGCGACGCGAAGACAAAGCGAACGCCAACGCATAACTTCAGATATGGGGACACTCATCGTACTGCTGCTGATCTTGTTCCGGGTCCTCTTTTCTCGTCGGCCTGCTACGACAACGACACTCATGGTTATTCCCCACGTGTTTGGGGGTTCTGGTTTCCTTCCATGCCTCGTCGCACCCGCGCCCCCTCACCTCACCTCCCCCTTCCCGTTCTCACACAGCGCAACATAACACAGCACCTCACAGCACAGCACTGCTCAGCATAGCTCAACACAGCTCAGCACAGCACGGCATAGCTCAGCTCAGCACAACAAGGCATAGCAGGCGTGGCATTTGTTCGACACCGTCGGGGGTGCGCAGGGGGTGGTTCCTCAGCGCGGCCGCTATACACGACGGTCGTCTAGGGCATAGCAGGCGTGGCGTTTTCTCGACACCGTAAGGGGGTGCGCAGGGGGTGGTCCCTCAGCGCGGCCGCTATACACGACGTTCGTCCAGGGCATCGCAGGCGTGGCACTTTCTCGACACCGTAGGGGGTGCGCAGGGGCTGGTTCCTCAGCGCGGCCGCTATAAACGACGGACGGTTGCCCACGGCATAGCAGGCGTGGCATTTTCTCGACGCCATAGGGGGTGCGCAGGGCGGTAGTCCGTCAGCGCGGCCGCTATGCACGACGGTCGTCCAGTCGTCCAGGGCATAGCAGGCGTGGCGTTTTCTCGACGCCGTCGGGGGTGCGCAGAGGTGGTCCCCCAGCGCGGCCGCTAAACACGACGGTCGCCCAGAGCATAGCAGGCGTGGCATTTTCTCGACACCATAGGGGGTGCGCAGGGGTGGTCCCTCAGCGCGGCCGCTACGGACGACGGTCGTCCAGGGCATAGCAGGCGTGGCACTTTCTCGACACCGTAGGGGGTGCGCAGGGGCTGGTTCCTCAGCGCGGCCGCTATAAACGACGGTCGCCCAGGGCATCGCAGGCGTGGCACTTTCACGACACGATAAAGGGTGCGCAGGGGTGGTCCCCTCAGCGCGGCCGCTATACACGACGGTTGCCCACGGCATAGCAGGCGTGGCGCGTTTTCTCGACACCTTCGGGGGTGCGCAGGGGTGGTCCCTCAGCGCGGCCGATATACACGACGGTCTTCCAGGGCATAGCAGGCGCGGCATTTTCTCGACACCATAAAGGGTGCGGAGGGGGTGGTCCCTCAGCGCGGCCGCTATAAACGACGGTCGTCAGGTGCATGGCAGGCGTGGCATTTTCTCGACGCCATAGGGGGTGCGCAGGGGGTGGTCCCTCAGCGCGGCCGCTATACGCGACGTTCGTCCAGGGCATAGCAGGCGTGGCATTTCCTCGACACCGCATGGGGGTGCGCAGGGGGGGGTCCCTCAGCGCGGCCGCTATACACGACGGTCGTTCAGGGCATAGCAGGCGTGGCGTTTTCTCGACGCCATAGGTGGTGCGCAGGGGGTGGTCCTCAGCGCGGCCGCTATACACGACGGTCGCCCAGGACATCGCAGGCGTGGCACTTTCTCGACACCGTAGGGGGTGCGCAGGGGCTGGTCCCTCAGCGCGGCCGCTATACACGACTGTCGTTCAGGGCATAGCAGGCGTGGCACTTTCTCGACACCATCGGGGGTGCGCAAGGGGTGGTCCCTCAGCGCGGCCGCTATGCACGACGGTCGCCCAGGGCATAGCAGGCGTGGCACTTTCTCGACACCATCGGGGGTGCGCAGGGGGTGGTCCCTCAGCGCGGCCGCTATACACGACGGTCGTCCGGTGCATGGCAGGCGTGGCATTTTCTCGACACCATAGGGGGTGCGCAGGGGGTGGTCCCTCAGCGCGGCCGCTATCCGAACATGTTTCGTGGGATTCTGGCTTTCTTCCCTGCCGCGTCGTCCTGGCGTCTCAACATTCTGGGTCGTCATAGGCCGAGCTCCCAGCACGATTTGGTAACACCTCGGGGTCGTCAGCGTGGCACGCTGGCGTGGACGCTGTCGATGGGCGCGTTGCGCGCTGCAACGCTGGGTCGCCGAGGCGGTATGGGAATGTTGTCGGCCCAGCGGGTTTGCAGAGCAGCTAGTCGGTTCGGTTGTTTGATGGCTGCCACAGCGCATCGGAGACCTCGGTGGGCATCCTGGTTAGCATATCAGTGGCGAGGGGGAGAGGAGAAGGAAGAGGAGGAGGGGAAGGAAGGGATCACCACTCCAGCCATAATATAAGTATGTGGGGTTCCTCAGTACCGTAATTACCTGTGCGGCCTCCATTCCGACTTCTGTGTCGCATATTTCCGAGTGCGACAGGGACGACGTCTATCGTTGCTACGACTACCCCTACCATTAGCACTAGTAATATTATTACTACTAGTGCGACGGCGACGACTAATTGCGCCCGCGACTACTACTACCATTACCACTCTCACCACCACTACTAATAGTACGATTACTACTACTACCACTACTACCAATACTACTACTATTACTACTACTACTACTACTACTACTACTACTACTCCTACGACCACTACTACTACTATTACTACTACTACTACTACTTCTTCTTCTTCTTCTGCTTCTACTACTTCTACTTTTACGACTACTACGAATGCTACTACTACTACTACTACTACTAGTACCAGTACTACTACTACTACTACTACTACTACTACTACTACTACCATTTCTTCTTCTACTACTTCTACCACGGCGGCGACGATCACTATTACTACTACTACTACTACTACTACTACTATTACTACTACTACTACTACTACTACTACTACTACGGCGACGACTACGACTACCACTACTAGTACTTTTACTACCACTACTACTGCTACTACTACTGCTGCTGCTACTACTACTACTACCACTACTACAACGACTATTGCTACTACTAGAACTGCTACAAGTCCTACTGCTGCTTCTTCTTCTACTACTACTACTACGACTACTACCACTACTACTACTACTACCACTACTACTACTACTACTACTACTACTACTACCACTACTACCACTACTACTACTACTACTACTACTGCTACTACTACTACTACTACTACTACTACGACTACTACTGCTACTACTACTACTACTACTACTACTACTACTATCATTACTACTACTACGATTGCGACTACTACTGCGATTCCTTTTGCCACTACTGCTACCTGTAATACTGCTACTACTATTACTACTACTACTACTACTACTACTACTACTATTACTACTACTACTACTACTACTACAACTATTACTATTACTACTACTACCACTACTTCCACCACTACTACTACTACTACTACTGAAAACCATCTTACACGAATGTTGCTAGTACTATTGTCTTTCGACTGCGACTACTACCGTTACTAATATTTTTACGACGACGACTACGACTACTAGTACTGATGCTACTATTGTTGTTACTTTTTCCCACTACTACTACTACCATTAGTTTTACTACTGCGAGTACTACTACTACTACTACTATTACTACTACTACGACTACTACTACTACTACTGCTACTACGACGACTACTTCTACTACGACTACTACTACTACTACTACTACTACTACGACTACGACTACCATTACTATTACCACTACTACTACTATTACTACTACTACTTCTACTTTTACTCCTTCTACTACTACCATTATTACTACTACTACTACTACTACTACTACTACTACTACTACTGGAAGTAGTAGTAGTTGTAGTAGCCGAACTATTACTTGTGCTCTTACTTCTACTCCCATTACTACTGCTACTACTACTGCTACTACTACTACTACTACTACTACTACTACTACTACTACTACTAGTACTACTAGTAGTAGTAGTACTACTACTACTACTACTACTACTACTACTACGACTGCTACTACGACTATTATTTTTACGACGACGACTACTACTACTAGTACTACTACTACGACTACCACTACTATTAATATCACTACTACTACTGCTACTACTACTACTACTACTACTGGTGATATTACTGGGATTCTTTATTACGATCGCCACCACTACTACTACTACTACTACTACTACTACTACTACTACGACTACTACTACTACCACGACTACTACTACTATTAGTACTACTATTACCAATATCATTATTTTCTACCGCTATGACGACTACTTCTGTCTACTACAAGTATTTACCTGATTACTACTGTTGATGCTACTACTAACGCTACTGGTACTTCTACCACCAATACCATTATCATTACTACTACCACTAGTACGACTACTACTACTACTACTACTACTACTACTACTACTACTACTACTACTACTACTATTGGTACTACTACTACCACTACTACTACTACTACTACTACTACTACTACTACTACTACTACTACTACTACTACCACTGGTGCTACTACTTCTACTACTACTGCTACTACTACTACTCCTGCTACTACTACTACTACTACTACTACTACTACGCACATTTCTAGTACTGGTGCTGCTACTACTAATGCTGCGACTACTGTTGCTACTATTGCTTTCATTACTACTACTACTACTACTAATACTACTACTACTACTACTACTACTACTACTACTACTACTACTACTACTACTACTACTAGAATTACAACTATCTCAACAGCAACTACTACTTTTGCTACGACTTCTATTTTCACTACTACTACGACCATTAGTACCACTACTGCCACTACTAATGCTACTACTACTACCACGCCCACGACTACTACTACAAATCTTGATATCGGGTTGGCCTCCGGCCAGTGCCGCCGATCCGGGGGAGCTCCGGGAATGGAGTTTTCTATGCCCTCTCTGTCCCCGGGTACCAACAATAGTCGGAAACGACGTCAGAAATATCCCTGTGTACCGAAAAACGTCGAAAATGACGTCGGGAATAACGTACCCCCCCCCGCTGAGCGAAGCTTGAGCGAGTTCAAGTCCACGCTCTCAGAACCTCACACGCCGGATTGGCGCATTTGTCAGTCCTTGGGCATGATGGGGAAGTGTCGTCTTGGGAATTTAGCTTTTTGTCAGCATGTAGGCATTATTGGGAGGTGTCCTGAGGTCTCCGTAGGACGTCTTGGCGGCTTCTGGAGCCGTTTTTGGGACACATTGGGCGTATTGGAGCGATGTTTCCGCGATGCGGGGGTCTTGGACCGTCCAGGGGGCCTCGTGGAGCTCTTGGGCCGTCTTGGGCTTTTCTTGGGCCGTCTTGGAGCTTTTTTGGTGGCCAGTTGGCGTGGCTAGGGGATCTCTGGGGCCGTCTTGGACACTCTGAAGGCCCAAGAAGCGAATATGCTGAAAATATACGTTTTCCTAGGGGAATGGGGCTGTTTTTCAGTCTTTGGGCAATCTTGGGAAGTGTCGAGGGGGATCCTGGGGGCGTCTTGGAGACTTCTGGAGCTGTCTTGGGGGCGTCCCGTCAACGGGGCCTCTTGGGCCTCTCTTGGTTTGCCCTTGGGCCGTCTTGCGCGGTCTGGGCTCTGGAGTTGGGTCGTCTTGTGGCGCTTCTGGGCCGTTTTGGGCCCTTCAGGGGCCGTCTTGGAATCCTTTTGGGAACCTGATAATATGTCTTAGGGAGCTTTGGGGTATTTTGGACATTGGGAACTCCCAAGAAACGAATCTGCCGAAAATGCATGTTTTCTGGAGGGAATGGGTCTATTTGTCAGTCTTCGGGCATTTGGGGGAACTGTCCTGAGGGATACTGGGGACGTCGTGGAGGTTTCTGAAATTGTCTTCGGGGTATCGTGGGCGGTTCGAGCGATGTTTCGGCGATGCGGGGCCCTTTTGCATTGTCTACCGGAATGATTGAAAGCTAGTAACTGTTAGGCGGAGTTATAACTCAGTTATAGCTCAGTTAGCAAAGTTAGCAAGGTGATTTTTCTTGGATGCCATGTTCGGTTATGTGGGGCAATATGTTAGATTTTTGGGGCTGCCAATGTCTTGTTATTTTTTGAAGATGCATTTACTGATGTGAGGATGTATTTCTGCATCGCACACGTGTCGCGAACATTGTAATTTGCAATACTCCACTGGCCAAGTGGAAGCGATTGCATCACCGAGCCGCCTGCTAATCACAGCGTTACTTAGCGTGTGCAAGGGAACGAGCATGATATTAGTATCTTCGTTTATGGAGTACCTAGAATAGTGCTCTGCGCTGTGCGCGTGCCGAGGCCCCGAGGGCGTGGTCTCTGTGTCACACTATATGGAACCAGACCTGCACGGCTGCATGTCCTGCAGTTTGTCCCAGCTATCTTATGTCTCCCCTATGGATCGGCCCGTGCTTGGCCCACGCCGCGAGGCTCGATGATGCCGACTGCGTCTGCGGGCGCATTTTTTTCAAGACGCTCGTGAGCTTCTCGTTGGCGTCTACGGGGTCGACCAGCGCCGTTGAGATGTTGAAGTGTTGCATGTCGTAACTGCGCTGCGCCGCGAGCTGCGTCATCAATGGCTTCTCGGGGGTCCTCATGCACAGCTGGTCCTTTGCAAATCTCTTGCGCACTTTGCGCGCCCGTTCGTGGACGAAACAGTTCAAGGGCCCGAATGCGACGTACATGTCGGCAAGATGAGTTGCCGCGTGGCGCTTGTGAACCCAAGATTTCGCCCCGCAGGTGCGTTTGTATAGGCCCAGGTGCTTCGTCGCGGCCCCATCGAGCCCACGTGCAGCCACGAGGCCCCTGGCCGAAAGAATAACCAGATCAATGGCATCGCACAGCGCAAGTAAACTTGCAATCTGATCCGAGATGGCGCCTGCGCCGGGGAGCTCGGCACTGACTTGCCTGATGGAACGCGCCGGCACGGGAATCATAGACAGCCCTTACGATGCCAAGTTCTCTTGCGGCCTCTTGGAGGTTATCTTGAGCCGTGTTCGGCGAGAGGCTGTCGGAGGCTATCTTGAGCCATGCTCGGCTATCTTGGGCCATATTGAGGCTGGCCTGGGCTCTCTTGGGGGGCTGTCGGAGGCCATCTCGAGCCATGCTTGTTTATCTTAGGCCATTTTGAGAACCATCTGGGGCGATCCGGGGGTCTTGGAGCCATCTTGGGCCAAAAAGGGCGGGGTGGCGGGTCTCTGGGAGAGGCTGGGAGGCCTCTTGGGGCCATCTTGGGCTCCGTGGCTCAAAACGAGGAGGCCCCTCAATTAGCGTCGCCCCCTCGGAGGCTCAAACATGGCGTCTTTGAGCTCTCTTGGGGCGCTCTTGGGCGCCTCTTGTGCGATATTGGGGGCGTCCTAGGCCTTCTTGGGCCTCTCTTGGGCTCTCTTGGGCACCGTGGCTCCAAGAGAGGCGGGGGGGGCGGGGTGCTCCGGGCCCCCCCCATCGGGGGCTCTCAAACGGCATCCTGGGGCCCTCTTCGGGCGCTCTTGGGCGCCTCCTGGGCGATCTTGGGGCCGTCTTCGGCCTTCTTGGGCCCCTCTCGGGCTTCTTCTGGGCCATTTTGGCGCCGTCTTGAGGCTTCCAAAGCCCATCGGAAGCGAACGGGCGATAATGCCAAACACATTGCTTTCCCTTAAGGTTTTGACTTGTTTTTTTCTCATCTCCAAGGGCGCCGTGGAGGGCTCGAAGGGCACTTGGATCCGCGCTGGGGCTGTCTTGGGGCTTCCTGTGGGAATGTCGGGGGCTATCTTGACCCATCTTGAAGTGGCATGGGCCATCTTGGACGCCCCCATTGCGACGAAGGCCCTCTTGGAGCAATATTGGTCCATCTTGGACGCTCTAACGCCTCGCCCCCCCCCCCACCCCCCCCCCCCACGCACACACACGCACACGCACACGCACGCACCACCGCCACCGCGCACCCACCCGCGCGCGCGCGCCCCGCGCCGCCACCGCCACCGCGCGCGCGCACTCGCGCACGCACACGCACAACGCACACACGCGCACACACACACACACACACACAGCACGCACGCACGCACGCACGCACGCACGCACGCACGCACGCACGCACGCACGCACGCACGCACGCACGCACTCACGCACGCACGCACGCACGCACGCACGCACGCACGCACGCACACCACACACACCACGCACACACACACACACACCATACACACACACACACACACACACACACCGCGAACACACACGCACGCGCGCAACCGCCGCCGCCGCCCCCCCCACCCCCCCCATCCTGGCCCTGGGGGGGGGGGGGGGGGGGGGGGGGGCTTCAGTGGAAGAGAGATGAGAAAACGCGTTATACCACCGAAGCCCAGAGGGCTTGTGGGACTTGCGCGGCCATGCCAATTTCGATCAATAGTCGCGGAGATCATCGGCGCTGCAGAGTTTGCCCGCCGCCGTGTTCTCAGTGAAAGCTCTTACTTCTCGAGCTGCGATGCCGCTGACGCAATAGATGTGCACCCAGTCTGAGCAGGGGAGGGGCGCGACCCCGTAGGCAAGGTTGGCGTCTGAGGCACTGTGCGCCGGATGAAAATTCCAACCCTTCAGCTGCGTGACCTCGTTCCATTTGCCGTCGCTAATCTCGCCGCGGTCGTGCTTCTCCCAGTCGGGGCGCAGCCGTTCCAGGATCGCAACGACCTGCGCGTCTGCGTTGACGACGCGTTTGCTTTTTGTCGAGGCAGGCGTCCGATATAAATGTACCAGACGCGTCGTGCGACACGCAGTCGAACTGCGGTTGTGCGGATTGCGCGCGGCTTCCTGCCCGCGTGCCCGTTGTTCATGTGGAATTCCCGCAGGGCTTTCTCGTCGCCCACAGCGCAGCCCAACCTCGCGACTATAGTCGCGTGCCCTGTGGCATCCCCTGCATCTGAGACGTCCAGGATAACTCCATTCGCGCGAAAGTTCACCCCGCCAGACGCATTGAACGTGAGCTCGTTGCACATCATTGCGACCGGCTGTCCGATCCCTCCAGGCGCGCCCCTCGCTTTGGCAACCTGAGCGGTGCCGGGCACGAACCATGCATATTCGTGTTGTAAAAACGCATCGAACTCCAGAAAGCTCCAGTAGACCGCATCGACCCCTCGGCGGTCTTTGCCCTTGGCCAGCGGGCCCCGCCGCGGCCCCGTCAACATGCAAACGCATGCGCCATGGGGATGCTAGGGAGCACGGGTGCTCGGCGAGCTGGCGTCGCAACAGCTCTCTGAACCCCTTTACGTCGCTTCGCCGTCGGGTACAAGTACGGGCCAGGGGCGGGCGCCCAGTTCTTGAAGCCCGTGCCGTCGCTCAATGGCATATCAATGCCGACCAGCACGTTACCTCACTGGATCGATTCGCCACCGATCAGTCTCTGCCTTGCGCTATCTGGCACGCCATGATCGCGTGCGTATTTGAGAACGTGTGAAAGACCCCGCTCAGATACAGGTGGGCCTCTGTGTAAGTCAATCACTGCTGCGGCGTTTGTCTTGTGACGCTTCGGCGGCCCCGCCGACGTGGCTCGAGCCAAAACTGATGCTCAGTGATGGTGGCGCGGATGCGATATCTGCAATGGCCATAGAGGATTGGCCATGTGCGACGGGCGCCCCTCGCATATGATGCAACATGCAGTTGCTTTTCACTTTGCGGCATCATATATAATCAATGCGCACAGTCGCTAGCACAGCGAAGCAAATCGCGAGGAGCCGCGATCGGCGATGAGCAGAGCAGACAAGCGGCTACGGGCGCTCCTCTATGAACTGCATCGCCATGGTGAAAGCATCCTGGCGCGCGCTGCCCGTGCCCCAGCGCGCGCGCCTGTCGGACCGCCCCGGGACAGCCCTGTGCTGGGATTTGTCTGGCAGCGGGAGTATATACCCCGCGCGGTAGTCGATCTTCGGCAGCAGCGGGCAGGCCTTGGGCAGCGGCGGGCGGGCCTTGGGCAGCGGGCAGCCTGGGCCTTGGGCAGCGGCGTCGGCCTTGGGCAGCGGAGTATATACCCCCGCGCGGGCCTTGGGCAGCGGCGTCGGCTTCGCAGAGGGCCTCCGCATGACCGCCGACTTCGACTTCGCAGAGGCCCCCCGCATGCCGCCCCCTTTCATGGCCTTCTTCGGCGGGGCGCCCTCCTCGTCGGCGATTTCGTCGCCATCACCATCGGCGCCTTCGACGCCATCGGTATCGGCCCCAGCAGCTGCTGGCCGTTTCTGCAGGGCCACGGCCTCTTTTTTGCTGCACATTGTCTTGCGAAGCGCTGCCTCCTCCTCGGACAAGTCGTCGAGCGGGGCTGGCGTTCCTCCCGCGGCTGGTGGGGCCGCAGGCGGGTGCGCCTCCTCTGGTGAGGGTGTATCTGGATGCGCCGGCGCGGGCGGCGGCGCCCGGGCCTTCGGCGCCAGCCCTGGCGGAGGCGACCAAGAGCGTGACGACTGGCCGAGCACCGTCCCTGGCGGAGGCGCCATTCCTGGCTGAGCGCGCATATGGTGCGCGTTCATCGACCCGAACATGGACTGGCAGGCGCCATAGCCGCGCATGGCGGGTTGTGGGTGGCTGGCGGGGCGGTCGCCCCGCACTTCCTTGTCCGCTTGTTTGCCCGTCATCTTGCGACTGTTCATTCGCGCGATGTCGGGCTCGTCGACGCACCAGCCCTGCCCGCGCGGCGGGCCCCCCTCGGGGCGCGCGGTATAGTGCCGCGATCCGCTCGCGAGGGAGTCTGGAGAATCGTACTCCCAATTAGTTCTGCGTTTCCAGTCTCGCGCCGTCACGGTAGCCAGCGCCTGCTGGACCTGCCCCGGAAGGTCGCGCCATCCATCGTTGGTCAGGTCAGTGAGTTGGGGCGGCGCCACCGCTGCGAGTTGACCCCTGCTCCCCTAGGACAGAGTGCACATGCCGATCGCGCGCGCCCTCTTGCACGCCATGGCGATCGCCTTCCTCTGCGACATGCCGCCGCTCTTGATCTCGGCCGCTTCAGACCCCAGTAGGATGCGTGAGAATGCGACTGCGTCCTGCCACTTCTTCTCTGTCGCGTTGGTCAGCCCACCCGTCTTCTCCCCTGCCGCCGCGCAGATTCTTGCAGTCTGATCTAGGGGCCAGTCTGGGAGCGCATTGTCCCGCATTGCGCTCGCCAGTTGCGCAGCGGCGTCAGTGCTGATCGTTCCGAAGGATCGCGCTCTCGACGACAGCGACTGCTTCTGGTTGTCGGCGCATGTCTTGGCGTCCAATCCGCAGCCGACCTGGGCATGATCCCACTCGATCATATGGCTGAGTTCGGCCAGCACATCACGCATCGACGCCATTGCTGCTACGCCCAAGAAGGCGAGATGCAAGTTCGCAAAATTGCTTGGGCCAAAATGATTGCGGAGCCCACGCCGATGAATCTGCACGATCGTGCAAGCTAATGGCGATGCGGCAAAGGCCAACAGGAATGTCGAACATGCCAACAGCGCGGGTCGCGGGGTGGGCCGCGAGGGTTGGCATTCCTCTCGGCGGGGGGGGGGGGGGCGGGCATCGTCGTCGCCGCGGCTGGGCGCAGCTTGACAAACAGTGACTTGGATGGGTCCACCCCCCTTGCTCGGCATGCTAATCAGATGTAAGGCACGATCGGCGTGACCACTGAGCGTTTGCCCACCCTCGCGACGTGGGCCGCTGCAAACCGAAGCACACCACCGCGCTGGCGGAACATCGCCCGACACGGCCTCAGCGCGGGCACGCTCAGCGCGGCGCGCGCTCAGCTCTGACGCGCGCGTGCTGCTCGGACGCGTCGACCAACGTCGCGTGGGCATCGATGCGATCGCCGATCGACTGCACCCACGCGCTCTCGGCTGTCTCCATAACCTGCTTCGCGGCCTCGGACATCTTGAAATGCGCACCCACTCGGGGAGTGCGCGCTCAAACAAAACGCAGATATAGAGGGCGCAGGCATTTCATGCCATCCACTTAACATGCAATTGCAATTGCTAGTGCGATGGCTAATGCCACTGCAAGTCATGTCTGATGTGATTTCAGAAGCGAGGCCACCTTCTTCGATGCACGGTTGAACTCGGCGTTGCAAGTTGCCTTGGTAATGGTTGCGTTGTTCAGCCAGTCCTGCTTATCAATTTTCCGACCAGAGCGAGCCTGGGCATCCATGGTGGATTGCTTGGTAGATTTCACCATGGTTCCCCGCGGGAGCTTGCAAGCTCAGCGCATGGCCGGGAGCGCAACATATAAATGGGGGGAGGGCGGAAGGGAAGACGAGGACATGAGGGGGGAGAGAGGGAGAAAGCGAGGGGAAATGACAATGAAGGGAAGAGACGGACGGGATGAGGATGGGGGTCGAGGAAGGGAGGATGACTGGGGGAAGGGATCGGAAGGGAAGAGAGGGGGGGGGAGAGGAGGACGACGAGGATGCGGAAGGGGAGGGATGATATTAGGAGGAGTGAGGATGATGTTTTTTTTTTTTTTTTTTTTTTTTTTTTGTAAACTTAATAAGTAAACACCAAGAAAACAAAACTAGTGATTATCTGGCGTCCAAATCCTGACGTTCAAATTTTGAACGCCGAAACCTGGCGTCCACGTTGGACGATATGAGACTTCATCGAAGGAGCAGTGCGTCCCAGGGTGGGACCGCGTGAACAGGCAGACCTGCGAGCTCCAGCTCGCGCGCCTCGACGTCGCAACCCGCGACCCTGCCGCTGGGCAGCCCGTTTGCGTTGTTTTGGGCATTACTTGCGAACGCAGCATTTACGCCCCTCGCAGGCAGGCTGGCTCCAACAACGACGGGGTGACCGCCGCGGCCATGGTCCGGGAGAAGCGCGCCAGGCCCCCCCCCGAGCACGGGAACCTGGCCCCCCTGGTCTTCGAGACTGGGGGGCGGCCCTCCGACGATACGGCCGAATTTATTCGGACATACGGACAGGATATGAACTCGGCGGAACGCGGGGCCGCCCTGGGAACCGCGCGGCGACAGTTCAGCCGGCGACTCCAGGCCGGGAACGCAGAGATGGTGTTGAGCGCCCTCAGTCGGTGAGCGCCCCGTTGTCGCCACTGACGACCACCGCAACCAACAGGCTGACCACCGGCATCACCACCACCAGCGCGACCACCACGAGCACCAGCATCACCGGCAGACAGGCCGCCGGCACGACCACCACGACCACCGCCAGCACGAGTGACCTCCAGCACCACAACTACCAGCCACCACACCCACCACCAATACGACCACCGCGACCACCACCAGCACGACCACGACAAACACGACGACCACCGCCAGCACGACCGCAGCGGCCACCCCGACGGCCGCCGCGGCCCCCCGCCCCCCTCCCCCTTCGCCCTCCCCCCCCTTCCCCTGCCGGGCCGCCCCTGCTGCTACGCTTTTTGCGCGACTGTCCCCTCCTCCTTTTTCCTGCTGCTGCCTCCTTTTCCCCTTTCTCCCGGCTGCGTGAACTCGGGCGCAGGCCGGTCTCCGCAGCGAGGCCGGCAACTGTGTGCAGGCGCAGGACTTCGGGGGCCATTGCTCAGGGCAGCCCCTCGAGAGCTGGCGGGGGCGCCAGACCCGCGGCCAGCGAGGGGCGGCGGCGGTGGAGGTGGTGGGCGGGGGGGGAGGAAGAGGAGGAGGAGGGGGCGGGAAGGAGGGCGGGGAGGACGAGGAGGAGGAGGAGGAGGGGGAGAGAAGGGGGGGGGGGAGGGGGGGGGGGAGGAGGAAGGAGGAGGAGGAGGAGGAGGAGGAGGAGGGGAGGAAGGAGGAGGGAGGAGGAGGTGGAGGAGGTGGAGGAGGACGAGGAGGAGGTGGAGGATGAGGAGGAGGGGGAGGGGGGGGGGGAGGAGGAAGAAACATAGGAGGCGGCAGGAGGAGGCCGACGGGGGTGGCGAGGGGAACGAGGAGGGGGAAGGGGAAGGACGGGAAACGGAACGTGATGGTTGGAAGGGGGGATATCATGGGAAAACGAAGACAATAATGAAAAGGGGTTACGGGAGGACGACGAGCCAAAGAAGAGGGCGCGCCGAGGACGATCAGGGGGAAGAGCACAATGGGCGTGGATGGGGGGGGGTGGGGGGGGGGGGGGAGGGGGGAGAACGGAGGAAGAGGGGGAGGAGGAAGAGAAGGAGGGGGGGGGGGATGGAGTAGGAAGGAGGAGGGAAGAGAGGAGGAAGGGAGAAGAGGAGGAGGAGTAGGAGGAGGAAGAAAAGGGGGAGGACGAGGAGGAGGAAGAGGAGGAGGCGGCGGTGGGGGAGGGAGGAGGAGGAGGAGGGGGAAGAAGAGGAAGAGGAGTAGGAGGAGGAACAGCAGCAGCAGCAGCAGCAGCAAGAGAAGGAGCAGGATGGACGTGGACATTGCCCACGTTTTTATGCACAAAACATGCAACGTGCATCGTTGCCGCGCCCCTGGGGCCACGATCGAGCGACCGCGGTCACCCGCTCGCGCGCGCGAGTGCGCTCGCAAAGCGTGTCTGTGCATTGGTTCCTGTAGATTCCTGATTGTTTAAGCGTTCCTTACAGCCAGAAGTTGCAATTTGACATTTGGTTTTCACCATTGGGTCTTCGATGTAACACTGCCAACGATCGCATGCAGAGAGCGCGCTAAATGCATGGTTTTCTCGTCCGTGGGCACCCGAATGGGTGGCCGTGGCCACCCGCTCGCGCGCGCGACTAAGTTCGCAAAACGTGTCTGTGCTTCGATTCCCGCAGATCCCTGCCTGGTGTAGCCGCATGTTGCAGCCAGATTTTTTTGCAAAAAATGGCTTTCGGTGTAATATTGCCCACGCTTGTATGCAAAACGCATGCCATACGCATCGGTTTCGCGCGCGTGGGCCCACGCGCGGGCGACCGTGGCCACCCGCTCGCGTGCGCGAGATTGCTTGCATAATGCGTTTGCGCGGTGGTTATCGTGGGTTCCCGATTGGTGTAGTTGTTTCTTGCGGCCAGAGAGTGGCATTTTATTACATTGGGTTTGCGATGTGGCATTGCCAGCGTTGGCATGTGAACCGCGTGCACCATGCATCGTTTTCCTGCGCGCGTTTGCTCTCGCGCGTTTGCGCTCGCAGAGCGCGTTTGTGCATTGCCCCCTGCGCATTTGCGGGCAAACGAATCCCGCGCAGCTGTAGCGCGTAATTGTACATTGGGTTTCGCCCGCTCGCGTGCGCGAGTGTGCTCGCAGAGCGCGCTCGCGCACTGGCCTCTACACAGCGGCGGTTGATAGTGCCACGCGTTGCAGCCGGAGAATGAAATTCTACATTGGGTTTCATCAGCGGGTTTTCGGTGTAACATTGCCGCCGCTTCGCGCGGCAATTCACAGACGACGTGCATTGTGTTTGCGCGCGTGGGCCCACGAGCGGGCGGCCGCGGCCGCCCGCTCGCGCGCGCGAGTGCGCTCGCAGAGCGCGTTTGTGCATTGGACCTCGTCGACTCCTGATTGATGCAGCCGCGCGCTGCAGCCAGAGAGTGGCATCTACACTGGGTTTCCACCTATGGGTTCTCGATGGGCAGTGCTCGTCGATGGGCTGTTCTATGCGTTCGAACGCCTTCCTGTCCATGTTCGGGGCGTCTCTCGGGGGGTTTACGGTTGCATGTCGCCGCGCGGGCGAAAGGTTGAGCATGCGCGTCGCGGGCGCCATGGCCATCGGAGAGACAGATGCTCGGCCTCCTGGCGGACGCATTTTGTTGAGGGTGTCGTTTCCCAGTCGTTCCAGAGAACATGCAAATTGTTTCACCATTTCCGCCGTGCATCCAATGTCGCAGACGTTTGCGGCGAATCACGCCCCCCTGTCTGGCGAGCGCGCATCTGTCGCCGAACGTCCCGGTCAAAGGTCGGCCAATCGTTCGGATTGCGCGCTCGCGCGCGCCAGACTTTCATTTGTCCCAGCGCAGACGCCCATCAAGAACAACCCGAAAACCGCAGCGCAATGGTTGCCCAACTTTTCAGGAGCGGGAGTGGGACGAACCGACACGTGCGCTGCGCAAGCCGGGCCGCGTTGCGTGCGCGCCGCGCGATGCGAAGAGCCGCGCGCTGAAATGTTCGTTTGCCGTGCGATGTTTGCGCTCGCGTTCAAATGTCATTCCTCCCTCGTCGCGCGCCCCATGTGTTTGTTGTTATGTTTGCGTCGATTATGTCCGCCCTCGCCTGTCGCCCCGCCAGCATCGAGTTGTTCTCTCTGTGCGTCGTCCGCTTCGCCCCACTTCCTCGCGTGGCACAGTCCCCCCCCCCCTTTTCGTGCAGCGCCTGATATGTTCCCTCCAGGACCCACAGCGTTGTGGCGTTGGCGGCGACGACGCGCGGTGTTGTTCCAGATTTCGGCGGGACTCACTGCGGGGAGGGACTCTGTCATCAGTCTCCTCACTTTGTTTTTTCGATCGCGCGGTGATAAGCATTAGTTCGGCGATGCCAGACGCGCCCGCAAGCCTCTGAACCTCGTTGCGAAGTTGTTCGCCGGATCTAGTCACGCGCATATTATTTTGTTTTTTGGCGGGCGGCCGCATGCCCAGCCTGCTCGTTTAGTTTCGGCGGCGGCTTCTTAGCGCCATATGGGGGGCAACACATTAAGCAACATCAGCGGGTTGCGCTTCGCGGCGCTCGACAAAACTAGGCATTTGTTGCGACGTGGCCGCGGCGCCATGGCTTTGCGGGCGCCGCGCCGTTGCGGCCATGCTGGCGCGACCGAACATTGCGAAAAGGACTTGTGATCCTGTTTGAACGTGTGTTTACGAAGGCAAACGTCCCATGCGCAGAATATGTTTTTGTTTTTCGAAGCGCCCCCTGATCCGCGCCTCCGCGCTGGCCTCTGGAGCATGGCCCCTGGGCGTTTCTAAGAAGGGTGGTGGGGGGGGGCGCGCGCTACCCACGACTCAGGGAAACACGGCCACCGAAAGGATCTTCGCGCGCTTGCAATTGCGAAGGGAGGCGCTGTCCTCCCACCCGAGCCTGGGCGATGCGTCTCTTCTCGTGGCAGTTTGAATGAGCAGGCGCCGCCCACGACTCGAACGGTTTTGCAACCCGATTCCCGCGGGGGACCTTGCCCATTACTCCGACGCCCGATGCCGCGCGCGCGCCACAGCGATGCCAGTAGAGATGTATTCCAGGCCGTCGCCACCTGCAACCTGCAGGCCGACACCGGTCTTCATGATCCGACCATCACAGCAGCGCACAGCAACGCATCCTGGACCTAGTCTTGCTCTGGGTTTGCTCGAGGCTGGAATTATCGTTTGAGGTACGTTTTTCCCCAACCCTCCTTGGTTGGGTATTCGTTCTGAACAGAGCAGTGCGGTCTCCTGTCCATCTCCTCCTCCTCCTCCTCCTCCTCCTCCTCCTCCTCCTCCTCCTCCTGCTCCTCCCGCCTCCCGTCTTCCGCCGCCCGTCACCCGCTTCCCTTTTGTCTGCTCTTGGTTTGCGCGGACCTCGCCATCCCAGGGGGGGCTGCGATCTGCGACACTGTAGACACTTTCGAGGGCTGCTGGTGGAGGTGGATCCTGCGGGGCGAGGCACCGCGGGGACCTGAACGAGACCTCGCCGTCCCTGGGGGGCTGCGATCTGCGACGCGGTCGCCACTTTCGGGGGCTGCTGGTGGGCCCAGCGGAGTGAGACACCGCGGGGACTTGAGCGAGACCTCGCCGTCTCTGGGGGGGCTGCGATCTGCGACACGGTCGACACTTTCGAGGGTTGCTGGTGGGTCTTGCGGAGTGAGGCACCACGGGGACCTGAGCGAGACCTCGCCGTCCCTGCGGGGCTGCGATTTGCGACACTGTCACTGTCGCCACTTTCGAGGGTTGCTGGTGGGCCCTGTGGAGCGAGGCGCCGCGGGGACCTGAGCGAGACCTCGCCGTCCCTGGGGGGGCTGCGATCTGCGACACGGTCGCCACTTTCGAGGGCTGCTGGTGGGTCCTGGGGGGTGAGACACCGCGGGGACCTGAGCGAGACTTCGCCGTCCCGGGGGGTCTGCGATTTGCGACACTGTCGCCAGTGTCGAGGGCTGCTAGTGGGTCTTGCGGAATGAGGCACCGCGGGGACTTGAGCGAGACCTCGCCGTCTCTGGGGGGGCTGCGATCTGCGACACGGTCGCCACTTCCGAGGGCTGCCGGCGGGCCCAACGGAATTTAACACCGCGGGGATCTGAGCGAGACTTCGCCGTCCTTGGGGGGCTGCGATCTGCGATACTGTAGACACTTTCGAGGGCTGCTGGTGGGTCTTGCGGAGTGAGGCACCGCGGGGACCTGAGCGAGACCTCGCCGTCCCTGTGAAGCTGCGATCTGCGACACTGTCGACACTTTCGAGGGCTGCCGGCGGGTCCTGCGGAGTGAGGCACCGCGGGGACCTGAGCGAGACCTCGCCGTCCCTGGGGGCACCTGCGATCTGCGACACGGTCGCCACTTTCGAGGACTGCTAGTGGGTCCCGCGGACTGAGGCACCGCGGGACTTGAGCGAGACCTCGCCGTCTCTGGGGGGGCTGCGATCTGCGACACGGTCGCCACTTTCGAGGGCTGCTAGTGACTAGTGATTGTTGCGTAGTGAGGCACCGCGGGGACCTGAGCGAGACCTCGCCGTCCTTGGGGGGCTGCGATTTGCGACACGGTCGCCACTTTCGAGGGCTGCTAGTGATTCTTGCGTAGTGAGGCACCGCGGGGACCTGAGCGAGACCTCGCCGTCGCTGGGGGGCTGCGATCTGCGACACTGTCGCCACTTTCGAGGGCTGCTGGTGGGTCCAGCGGAGTGAGACACCGCGGGGACCTGAACGAGACCTCGCCGTCACTGGGGGGCTGCGATCTGCGACACCGTCGACACTTTCGAGGGTTGCTGGTGGGTCTTGCGGAGTGAGGCACCGCGGGGACCTGAGCGAGACCTCGCCGTCCCTGGGGGCACCTGCGATCTGCGACACGGTCGCCACTTTCGAGGACTGCTAGTGGGTCCCGCGGACTGAGGCACCGCGGGAACTTGAGCGAGACCTCGCCGTCCCTGGGATGCTCTGGAGAGAGAGAGAGAGAGAGAGAGAGAGAAAGAGAGAGAGTGAGCTGCTCTGGGATACGTTAGGCGCAACGGGCGCATGGCACAGCCAACGGAGGTGATTTGTTATTGCGTAGCCCGTATATCTTGATCGGTGGCTTGCGAGCTTTTCGATTGCTGCTCGCAAAATCACATGCGTCCATGTTACGTCATCGCCCCCGTTGTAGCAATCCTGATGTACGTATGCCCCGCATTGCGCAAGGGTTGAGTACGTCGCCAGACTAATTTTGGTGAGCAAGTACAAAGGGATGTTATGTGCTGGAGTCTTGGTTGCTAGGGAAGCATGGCTTGACAATTCGTGGGGCAACTTTTTGGAGTGTCAGATTTCCCGGGAATAGTCCGCTCCACCGCAGGCACCAGTGTCAGGGTCCGCATGGCGCCACCGCGCTTCCTTTCGGCGCCCCCCTCGCACGCTTCGTGGCCACAAAGGGAGTTCCATCGAAGGCCCCAGTGCTACGGTCCACATGGCGCCGCCGTGCCAATTTCGGCACCCCCCTCACACGCTTCGTGGCCTCATAGGGAGCTCCACCGAAGGCCCCAAATGACAGGGTCAGCATGGCGCCACCGCACCCATGTCGGCATCCCCTATCACACGTTTCGTGGCCCCCTAGGGAGTTCCGCCGAAGGCCCCAGTGGCAGGGTCAGCATGGCGCCACCTCGCCCATTCTGGCTCTTCTTACACACTTTGTGGCCCCATAGAGAGTTCCACCGAAGGCCACAGTGGCATAGTCCGCGTGGCCCCACCTCGCCCATTTCGGCACCCCTCTCGCGGGCTTCGTGGCCTCATAACGAAACCCCGCCGAAGGCCCCCCTGAGGGTTCACCTGGCGGTCGTGCCAGAATAATCGCACACGCCGGGAGACCCAGAAGGAGTCGGCGGATTTTCGGGCGGTCTTAGTGCTCCTGGGGGCATACAGAATACAGAGGCTATCTTAAATCATCTTGAGATCTATTGAGCTGTCTTCGAGGCCATTTGGGGGTTTCTGGGGCCCTTTCGGAGCCATCTGACACCAAGCGGGGGGCAGGGTCCAGACCCATGGGGGAAGGGGTAGGGGGAGGGAACCACTTTCCCAGAAGGGGAAGAAGGGAGTTACCAGATTCACCTTTCACGCCCTAAGGGGCTGGTGGGATTTTCAGGTTCGCGTCTACATCTGCACGCACACGCGTTACGCATTCCTTTGCACGCATGTTGGGCTATTAACAGCGCGGGGCCCCCACAAAGGTCTCCCCCACAACAAAGTTTTGGCATCAGCACGGCCGAGAAGACGATCCAAAACAGACCCCGGCGAGGCATTTACAAACGCAGCCCGCTTCCCATGATTTCGGGTCACTTTGGGGAACTTCGTTCTTTTGTCCGGGCTTTCGAGATTGCCGATGGGCCGCCGACGATCGCATCAGCTCCGCCGTCCGTGCTCCGATCGCCGCGGTCTTCCACACTTAACCCTGACACGTCCTGTCTCTTCGTGGTCGCGTGGACGAGTACACGCCTGCGCTCTCACTTGATTCGGTAGCAAGTCGTTGGAGCCGTGCGTACCTTCAGTAATGCCGTGTTTAGAATGCGCTATCGTCGATTGGTGTCTGGTAGTCGGTGGGACAGCGCCGGTTTAGTGCCGATCTAGTGTCGATGCGCGATGAGTCGCCAGAGACAACATGATGATTTGAAGACCCTCGTGAGTTGCAACGCAAAGTTGGGTGGGGGATGGGTGTCGCCTTCGCTTTCACGCCTCGGCGGCTCGGATCGCCAATTTTTCTCTCCCCCATAGGTAGGGCAGATTTTACCCACGGCCGCTATGGCGAAGGCCATGGCGCCAACAGCCGTACCTGCAGTGCGCGAGGAGTTGTATGGAGCGAGGAGCAACACATTGCATAGACAAAGTTTGTGTTGCAGTTTGGTTTTGGCGATTGTCACGGCCTTCCTGCGGCTCTGTTCTGTTCGTGGGTGTTCCCATCGAGGAGCAGGCACATACGACAACTGTTCGTCCTCTGCTGTTTTGTGCTTCAGCTAGGCTTCGCTGTTCAGGCGCCTCTACCAGCAGGCCGCGGGCCTTGTATGGCCCCTCTGGGGCTCGCTGCATGGAATGAGTTTCCGGCCCCGACCCCAACTTCGCGCGCAGTTGCAATTTGTTGTTGAGGGCAGGTGCAGCCGAGGGCGCTTGCGGCTCGCGCGTGGATGTTTGGTGCTTGTTTTGAGATTGTCTCCAGAGGCATTTGGAAGATCAAACACAATACGTTCCCAAACACACAACATACTCGACTCTCAAACTTCAGAATTTTCGTGTGCATTCAAGGAAGGGGGGGAGCATGAGAGTTCAGTCGATTCAGTTATCTTTTGTCCTCTGGGCCTTCGTGGGTTTCTAGAGGCTTCTTGCGTGCACCAGTCCACCCATAATCCCACCTTCCTTCCCTTCATGCTCCCCCATTGCCCACCCCTCCCTCCCTGTCCCTCCCTCTCAATGTCTCTCTCTGTCTGTCTTTCTTTTGTTCCAGTCTCGGCCGGTGGGTCCTAGACCCAACCAAACGTAGCCAGGACACGAAACCGCCCGCGCCCTACAGCCCGGTGAAACCGTAACAGTGCCACCCCCCGTTCAGTTCCAGCCCGCGCGCCATGGCTCCTTCAGGTCCTCGCCGCGAGCGTACTCAGCCTCCGTAGCCCCAAACGGCCGCCTTGCCAGACAGCTTCCTGGCTCGAGAGGAGACCCATTTCGCCGCATTCCAACGCAGTGGTGGCGTCGACCGACCAGTCGCTGCGTACAACGAGCCAGCTCATAATCCCCACGCCGAACCCGACATCGTATACCAACAGCTTCGCTCCAACCAACCCAAGCTGAGTTGAGTGGCGACCTTATGAGACTGTGCGGGAAAGCTTGGATGAGCTACGCCATGCTGCGTTATTATTTGATGCGCAAAGCGGGCTCCAGCCGTGACTTCCCAGGGTGGATGGCTTTGGCCGACGCCAGCCAGGGCAATCGACACAGCCCACCCATCAGTCCCTATGCCAAAGACTGGGATGTCCCCACCGCCCGGATGCCCATCAGGGCCGAGGACGGCACATCATACACTTGGTAGCGTCTTTCTTGCATACGCTACAGGAAGGGAGTCGCTTCCTGTAGCATAGCCGCTTGCAGGATCAGCCCCTCGCCCCAGCCGTCGTGGGGCATGCAGGAAGGTTAAGTGCTGAGTCCTGTGTTCCGTAGGGCGACAAAGGCTACCAAGCCCACGTCAGGCCACATTCAAGGAACCGTTCACCAATTAGGTTGCCCAGAGGTCAAGTACCGACATAACGTTAACCAATTGATACTGGGCCAAGCAGACAATGCCATATGGATCTGCGGGGCCATATGCGAAAGAGACGCCATTGCCGTCACACCGTCTTTCCAATAATTATTCATTTCGCAGTTCTAGGGGGATGCGCCGATAAAGTGCTCCGAGGAACCGACACGGCACTCGCAAACACCAGATATCGCATCAGAGACATGGATCCCCAGGTTGCCACCAAGATGCAAATTGCCGAAATCCCCGCCTCCCTCGAATGGCAATGCGAAGTCCAACGCGCGGGGTGGGCCAAGACAACGAGGGGCAACGTCTCCACCTAACACCACCGTCCGAGTCCAGGGCTCAAATCTTCCATGGGCATCGCATACATGGAATGTGCCGCCAAGACGGAATCACCAAAGACACCGATGAACATATCGTCTCATCAGAGACCATCACATCGGATACACCCACAGAGGGGCATCAGACGCGAAATTGCGAGAAGGCACCACATAGAACACCATACAGGTTTTGAGTGATTTTGGCTTTCCTGGGAGCCTCAATGGGAGGCCAGGGGAGACGTTGGAGCCGTCCTTGGGCGGTGTTGAGGGTTTGGTTTTTGGAGGCATGCCAGAGACTAGTCTGAATAAGATTGACTATCTTGGACTATCTTGGTTTGCATCTTGGGTAATCTGGGGCCCTCTTGGATCCATCTTGGGCCCTCTTGGGGGATCCAAAGCTTCACGGAACGCCCCCTCCAGACCCAGGGGAAGGGAGGGGGTGGGGTGAGGGGGGGCGTTCTCTTGGAAGGGAAGGGATCCTCATCATAACCATTGTCATCATCATCATCAGCATCATCATCATCATCGTCATCATCGTAATCGTCATCGTCATCGTCATCATCATCATCATCATCATCATCATCATCGTCATCGTCATCGTCATCGTCATTATCGTCATCATCACCCTCATCCTCCTCCTTTTCCTCCTCCTCCTCCTCCTCCTCCCCCTCACAATCATCATCTTCATCGCCAGCGTCATCATTGCCACCGTCATTACCATAAGCATCTTTCGAGAATCTCTATGGCCACTCTTTCGGATGAGCTACCCTGTCGTCTGGAAGATGGTGCCGGTGTCTGCGCTACTCGCTATTGTCCCCGCCGCAGTCAACAATATGATCGGCAGGGCCCGCCTCATGCTGGTTTTGTCCAGGATGGTGTGCAGTGTGGCGTGTGGCCGCCTCAGCATGACATGTCTCCTTTCTACTCGTCTTCTCGGTGCGTTGGCCCTTACATTATGCTGCCAGTGCAAACGTGGACTGGCATTATGGAGGGTCCTCAGTTTGATATATGGGCGTTTCTGACAGGCACGGACTCTTTTGATTCCTCCTCTTTGTGCAAAGGCCCCTATACACACATATATATATATATATATCTCTCTCGGAGTAGGGCCCCGGGGCGGTGCCTGTCATCTCCATGGGGTGTGCAGGGCGCCCCCGGGAGCGTCCAAAGCGTCCCGGAGGGCCCCTGGGACCGCCAGGAACAGTTCGAGACCGCCCAAGACGGCCCGCGAGCGCTCCAAGACGCGCATAGATAGCCTCAGGAATGGCCAGGAAGGCCCGAAGACGTTCCAAGAGAGCTCCATGAGGCCCCGAAGGCATTCCAAGAGGCCTCCCAAGAGAGCCCCGACAGGCCAAAATCGTTGATTTGTATAGTTTTTTGTCGAAGTTTTTGGCCTTCTCGCTTGTTCTGGGTTCCGACGCTCCAAGGCCGCCCAAGAGTCTCCCAAAACCGCTTCAAGACGGCCGAAGAGGCCCCCAAGACCGCCCCAAGACGGCCCAAGAGACCCCCAAAATCGTCCCAAGACGGCCCAGGAGAGCCCCAAGATGGCCCAGGAGCCGCCCAAGACGGTTCCAGGAGTGCCCCGACAGGGCTTCAAGACTGCCTAAGCGAGCCCAGCGGTCCCCAAGAGGGCCCCGCGAGGCCCCAAGAGGCCCCAAAGAGGCCCCCAAGAGCCTCCCCGAAGGCCCCCAGAAGCCCCCAAGATGCCCAACAATGGCCCTGAGCGCGCCCCAAGACGCCTCCAGGAGAGCCCCACAGGCCTTCGAGAGGCCCCCAAGAGGCCCACTTGAGGCCCTCAGAAGGTCGTCCCCGTCATGTTCCCGGAAGGTGGTCCGGGAACATGATTCCGCGCCTTGGAGGAGTATTCAGCGCTTTCCGAGGCGCCTTCCGAGGCGCCTTGGACGACGTACTACGTTTCTATATTGTCCTTCTCCTGTGTGCACAATCCTACATGTCTTACGTATGGGTCTGTATATATATATATGTATATACGCACACATATATATATATATATATATATATACATATATATATATATATACACCCCTCCCCCAAGCCCTCCCGAGTCGTGCCATTTCCTTCCACGTATTTCAAAGTCTTCCCCATATATAGAGGCCCCCAAGATGCCCAACACTGGCCCTGAGCGTGCCCCAAGACGCCTCCAGGAGAGCCCCACAGGCCTCCGAGACGCCCCCAAGAGGCCCACTGGAGGCCCTCAGAAGGTCTTCCCCGTCATGTTCCCGGAAGGCGGTCCGGGAACATGATTCCGCGCCTTGGAGGAGTATTCAGCGCTTTCCGAGGCGCCTTCCGAGGCGCCTTGGACGACGTACTACGTTTCTATATATTGTCCTTCTCCTGTGTACACAATCCTACATGTCTTACGTATGGGTCTATATATATGTATGTATATATATATATATATATATATATATATATATATACATACATACATACATATATATATACCCCTCCCCCAAGCCCTCCCGAGTCGTGCCACTTCCTTCCACGTATTTCAAATTCTTCCCCATATATAGAGGCCCCCAAGATGCCCAACAATGGCCCTGAGCGCGCCCCAAGACGCCTCCAGGAGAGCCCAACAGGCCTCCGAGAGGCCCCCAAGAGGCCCACTGGAGGCCCTCAGAAGGTCGTCCCCATCATGTTCCCGGAAGGCGGTCCGGGAACATGATTCCGCGCCTTGGAGGAGTATTCTGCGCTTTCCGAGGCGCCTTCCGAGGCGCCTTGGACGACGTACCTATGTTTATATAGATTGTCCTTCTCCTGTGTACACAGTCCTACATGTCTTACGTATGGGTCTATATATATATGTATATATCTATTTATGTATATATATACATGTACATTGTATGTTACGTGTATGTATGTATGTATGTATACATATGTATGTACATGTATGTATATATATATATATATATATACAACATACCCCTCCCCCAAGCCCTCCCGAGTCGTGCACTTCCTTCCACGTATTTCAATTTCTTCCCCATATATAGAGGCCCCAAGATGCCCAACAATGGCCCTGAGCGCGCCCCAAGACGCCTCCAGGAGAGCCCAACAGGCCTCCGAGAGGCCCCCAAGAGGCCCACTGGAGGCCCTCAGAAGGTCGTCCCCGTCATGTTCCCGGAAGGCGGTCCGGGAACATGATTCCGCGCCTTGGAGGAGTATTCAGCGCTTTCCGAGGCGCCTTCCGAGGCGTCTTGGACGTCGTACCTATGTTCATATAGATTGTCCTTTCTCTGTGTAACAGGTCCTGTATGTCTTACGTATTTTTCTATATATATATATATATATATATATATATAATATATAGTGTAATATATATGTATGTATATATGTGTGTTACCATCCCCTAAGCCCTCCCGAGTCGTGCACTTCCTTCCACGTATTTCAAATTTCTTCCACGCATATATAAATATATATATATATATATATATATTTATATATATATATGATATAATATATATATATCTATATATATATATATATATATATATCGGAGTAGGGCCCCAGGGGGGTGCCTGTCATCTCCATGGGTGGTGCAGGGCGCCCCCGGGAGCGTCCGAAGCGTCCCGGAGGGCCCCTGGGACCGCCAGGAACAGTTCGAGACCGCCCAAGACGGCCCGCGAGCGCTCCAAGACGCGCGTAGGTAGCCTCAGGAATGGCCAGGAAGGCCCGAAGACGTTCCAAAAGAGCTCCATGAGGCCCCGAAGGCATTCCAATAGGCCTCCCAAGAGAGCCCCGACAAGCCAACATCGTTGTTTCTTATTTGTGTGTTCCTAGGTTTTTGGCCTTCTCGCTTTTTCGGGGTTCCGACGCTCCAAGGCCGTCCAAAAGTTTCCCAAAACCACTCGAAGACGGCCGAAGAGGCCCCCAAGACCGCCCCAACAGGGCCCAAGAGACCTCCAAAATCGTCCCAAAACGGCCCAGGAGAGCCCCAAGATGGCCCAGGAACCGCCCAAGACGGTTCCAGGAGTGCCCCGACAGGGCTTCAAGACTGCCTAAGCGAGCCCAGCGGTCCCCAAGAGGGCCCCGCGAGGCCCCAAAGAGGCCCCCAAGAGCCTCCCCGAAGGCCCCCAGAGGCCCCCAAGATGCCCAAACATGACACTGAGCGCGCCCCAAGACGCCTCCAGGAAAGCCCCACAGGCCTCCGAGAGGCCCCAAAGAGGCCCCCTGGAGGCCCTCAGGAGGTCGTCCCCATCATGTTCCCGGAAGGCGGTCCGGGAACATGATTCCGCGCCTTGGAGGAGTATTCTGCGCCTTCCGAGGCGCCTTGGACGACGTACGATTCATATTCTTGAACGCTTTCCGGGAACATGATTTCTCACCGTTTCGGAACGCTTTCTTACTGCTGCGGTGCTCTGGGGGGAAGGGACGGGGGTCCGGGAACATGATCGGGAGGTTACTCAACGGCCCCCCGCTTTGCGATGCTTATAACTATGGTTGCGCCCAACCCGATAAGTACTTACGTAATTACTTATATCTAGTTACGCAAGTGGTCGTCAGTGATTGGGCGAGCGTTCGTGGTGGGTTTGTAATTGATCGTAAGTAGAACGCAACTGATCGTATGTAAAACGTAACTGATCGTAAGTAAAACGCAACTGATGTTGTCTGATTGTGTTTGTGTTGTTGTTTGTGTTGCTGGTGCTGTCGCCCCATGCTGCTGACGCTGATCGTGCTTCGATGCCGCTGCATGCTAATGCCGATGATACCATGCGCTGATGCTGATGCTGATGATGCTGATGATACTGATATGATGCTGCTGATGCTGCTGATGCTATGCTGCCGCCGCGGCCGCCGCCGCCGCGGCCGCCGCCGCCGCGCTGCCGCCGCGGCCGCCGCCGCCGCCGGCGCCGCCGCCACCCGCGACGACGGGGTCCAGCAGGACCGCCCCGCGCCCGCCCCGCGGGGAGGGATGGGGGAGGGAGGGAGGAGGAGGAGGAGGAGCTCCGAAGACTAGGAGGAGGAGAAGGAGGAGGAGGAGGAGGAGGAGGAGGAGGAGGAGGAGGAGGGGGAGGAGAAGGGCAAGGAGGATTATATGAGGATGACGAGTGAGGAGTCCCGAGGAAGTGGAGGAGGGTGACGACGACGAGGGCGAAGTCCAGGACGAGGAGGGTGACGACGACGAGGACGAGGTCCAGGACGTCGAGGGCGAGGGGCGAGGACGACGTGGACGAGGTCCAGGACGACGAGGACAAGGTCCACTGCGAGGTCCAGGACGAGGAGGGTGACGACGACGAGGCCCAGGACGACGAGGACGAGGTCCAGGACGGGTGGAGGAGGGTGACCACGACGAGGACGAGGTCCAGGACGAGGAGCCCCTCGGAGGGGCGATCCGCCTCCAGGATGAGGATGAGGAACCCCGAGGAAGTGGAGGACTTTGGGAGCAGGAGGCCCAGGGCGAGGAGGGTTCCTCCTCCCTCCTCCCTCTCCCCCCCCTCCTCCTCGCCCTCGCCATCGTTATCTTCATCGAGGGGGGGGGGGCTCCAGGGGGGGATCCAAGAGGAAGGCGGGGTCATTTCCCATCGATTGGCCGGCCGATCGCCGAGTGAAGCGCTGGCCAGATCGGCTCGCTCGGCCGCTCGGCCGAAGGCGTGGGGCGCCACGATGCTCCGGCCGAGCCTGAATTCACGAGTTTGCGTTCGTCGTCCTCCTCCTCCTCCTGGTCCTCCTCCTCCTCCTCCTCCTCCTCCTTGCCCTCGTCTTCCTCCTCCTCGTCCTCCTTCTCGACCTCCTCACTTCCCCTTCCATCCCCCGCGCGAGGCTACGCATGTGAGCCCCTGATGGCGGTCGCCGGCGAGCCAGCGCCAGGCGAACTAACGAGCCAGGCCAAGAATGAAAATACTCAATTGTCCACCATATACGTGTTGACCCGCTTCCAGGCCTGGGCCGGCGCCTCGCTCTTCCACGAGAACTGCTTGTCCGATCGCCCGTATTGCTTATTCACAACCCGCCAGCACTCTTTATTGATGTCCGTGTACACCACCCAGCCCTTCCACGCCATAGGGTCAACTTTCTCCTTCGGGGCGCCAGGGAAGGGAATCACCACCTTGGCCTTCACCTTTTTGGGCGCGGGCGGCTGCATGTGGGCGGCCGCCGCAGGCCGCTTCAAGGCCACCTTGGCGGGCGTGCTCCTGGCCGCCGTGGCAACCTTGGCGGGGGGGGTGTCCTTGGCCTCCGCGCCCTTGGCCTCCGCGCCCTTGGCCGCGGGGCTGCTCTCGGGCACGTGCGCGGCCGGCCTGCGCTTCGCGGTGACCCGCGCCTTCGGCATGCCCAGCGCCTGCATCCCAGGCACCCGCTCGCCGCCGTGCAGCGTGCTCATGAGGTCCTCGGCGTTCGCCGCCACGGCCCTCCAAGATTCACAAGCAAACGCACATTGACCCTCTTCCTCCCCGTCCTCCTCCCCCTCCTCCTCCCTGCTCCTCCTCCCTCCTCCACCCTTCCCCCTCCTCCCTTCTCCCATTCTCCTCCTCCCTCTCCTCCTCCCTCCTCCCCCTTCCTCCCCCCTCCTCCTCTTCTCCCCTCCCTCCCCCCCCCCCCCCCCTCCCTCATCCTTCTCCCTCCTCCTCCCCGTCCTCGCTTTCTAAGCAGTCCCCCTCCATCCCCTTTCTCTCCTCCCCCTCTCCCTCCTCCTCCTCCTTATCCTCCTCCTCCTCCTCTCTCCTCCTCCTCCTCCTAAGCAGTCCTCCTTCCCCTCCTCCTCCTCCCTCCTCCTCCTCTCCTCCTCCTCCTCCTTCCTCCTCCCCCCCCCCCATCCCTCCTCCCTTCCTCCCTCCTCCTCCTTCCTCCTCCCCTCCTCCTCCTTCCCTCATCCTTCTCCTCCTCCTTCCTCCTCCTCCTCCTCCTCGAGAGTCCCATTTTGAAAACGACCCGCTGTCTAAGCAGCGGACTCTCTCTCTCTCTCTCTCTCTCTCTCTCTCTCTCTCTCTCTCGCTCGCTCGTTCGCTCGCTCGCTCTCTCGGTCGGGAGGGGAAGGACAGGGTTGGCCCTGCAGTCCCAGTCGGAGGCGCCGGCCCCCCAGCGGCCGCGCCACTCGCTGCCGCCAGCAGCTCCTGCGGCGAGTGGCGGGAGTGGATCGAGGAAAAAGAAGTACGCACATACACCGATTCTGGCCAGACCCATCCTGAGCCCAGGATCGGTGCATATGCCCTCCCACCTTGGCCAGGAAGGCATATGCATATGCCAGGATCGGTGCATGTGCATATGCAGGATGGGCGTTGTCAGGATCGGTGCATGTGCATATTTCTCTTCGCCCGAGTGGAAAAGGATGGGGGGGGGGGTGGGAGTGGCCTGGCTCTACCCCCTCCCCCGTCGGAATTTGCCCCCATGCCCCCAGTCCTTCCGCTGTTCCGAAAACGCACGATACTTCTGAATGAACTCGGTTCGCGCGCGCTTGATCTCGATGACGTGGTCTCGCAGCTCGTATAGAAACGCGAACCCCATCCCCTTATACTTGTACGGCCCCCACCCGTTGCCGTCATTGATGACCCGCGGCTTGGGGGCGCTGAACCCCTCGTCGCCATCCTCGCCAACCTCAGCGAAGGCCGCGGCGAGGTTGAGCAGCTCGGTCGAAGGGGGGCTATCCGCGTGGGGTACACGTTCGGGCGTTGCTGGCGCTGGGGGGGCCTGGCCGGCGGCTGGCAAGGATGAACTCAGAGTCTGAGACCTTATGCCCCTGGGGGATCTCGAGGGGGTCGCCATCCAGGAAAGATGTGACTTACGGGGCCTCGAAGACGCGGCCCTCGGGGGCCCCCCTGGTCACCTGGCGGCTGCGCATGGGGGCCCCATCGGGGCCCTGAAAGGGGGGCATTCGGGAGGCAGGGCATTGCTTCGCTGGCTGGCATCGCATCTTCGAGGCCCCGAGACGCAGGAGGAGCTCCTCCGAGGGGAAGAGGACCCTGCCCTGACGTAGTCCCACCTCCGCCTCCTCGAGTGCCTCCCACTCCTCTTTGCTCAGATCCCCAGGGGCGAAAGGAGGGGTCTCAGGGCGGCGAGGAGGAGGCGGGCGGAGGGAGCGGAGGAAGGAGTGGGGGGAGGAGGAATAATAATAATAGGATCAGGAAGTGGAAGGAAGGGCAGGGGGGGGGAGACGATGAGGATGATGAGGGCGAGGAAGAGGAGGAGGTAGGACGAGGCGGGACAGGAAAGGGAAGGGTGAGGAGGAGAACAATATTCTACCCGCGGGGTCTCCTGCTGGCCGCCAGCAGCAGGAACCGGCGCCGTGTCCGGCGCCGCGGGCGGCGCCGCGGGCGCCGCCGCGAGCAGCGCCGCCGCCGGTGCCGCCGCCCGTGCCGCTGCCTCCTGCCGAGGCGCTGGGAGCGCAAACATGGGGGGCGATGCCATGTAGTTCTGCGCCGCTGCCTCGTAGCCCGGCTGACGCGCCACGCCCTGCAGCGGCTGACGCGCCACGTCCTGCAGCGGCTGACGCGCCGCGTTGGGGTGCATCGTGAGCTGAATGTCTGAGGCCATCAACATGTCCGAGCTGCCGCTGCGGGCCCGATACCTTGCGCTGCCAGCCGCCGTCATCGTCGAGTGGGAGCGGCGAGCTGGGAGGCGATGAGTAAGCACCCGAACCAAGTCCTGATTCACCATGTTCTCCGTTGGCGGCAAGTCGAAGTAGTTCACCTCGTAAGTGATCCTGTGGACATCTGGATGCTGGTTCTTCAGTTCGAGCAACGTCGGAGGGTAATTTGTGATGGTGCCATAGTGCGGCATCCTCGTCCTGCGGAGGAGGCGCACTGCTTCCTTCACGTCCTCCTTGAACTTCCACGTGGTGGCCCGATCAGCCTCGGTGGGGCAATCAGCGCGCACGTGCGGCTGCGCGAACGCGTAAAACGTCGCGGCCACGTGGACGTAGGTCCCCTCAGAGGCGTAGACCAGGCCGAGGCGCTCCATCAAGCGAGCCACGCTCTGAACCTTCAAGTGGTAGGCCACCGAGGGCTGCTGGATCATCTCCCACATCTGCTTCGGCACGAAATTGTAGAACGTGTCGCAATTCTGATGGGCAGAGCCCCCTGCTGCAGCGGCATGCTGCTGCCCTGGAAGGCGGCGACGCCCGAGCAGGTTGTTCCCTGATGACACCTTCTGGTTAACGATGGTCGCGATGGCGGACTTAACGGTCTGGTCGAAAGGGCTGTTCAGCATCACCCTGAGCACAGCTGCCCCGGCTTGGGTGCTCATCGCGCCCTGCGCCCTCGCGACAGCTAACAGTTCATCAGATGCGTTTGTCAGTGTTCCAGCGTAGTCGCTCTCGGACAGGCTGGGCTGGATCGCCACCAAGTACTCAATCTTATGCTGCAAAAGGTCGATGAGGTCGTTGCGAGCTGCCATGGCGCGAGCCCGTCTGCTTGGCACAACAAAAAAGACAGCGGGGCAAGCCTCCACTTTCTGAAATGACCTCGGGCCAAAAAGGCGGAGGTGGACGTCGGGTCGGATGGAGCCGGCGGGAGGCAGCCTATCGCGGGGGGCCCTGCATGAGCCCCATGGGGAGGCCCCAGTGCCTCTTGGGCCCTATGAGGCCCCATGAGGGGGGCCCTGCATGGGCCCCATGAGGGGGGCCCTGCATGGGCCCCATGAGGGGGCCCTGCATGGGCCCCAGGCCCCAGTGCCTCATGAGGGGGGCCCTGCATGGGCCCCATGGGGAGGCCTCAGTGCCTCTCGGGCGCCTCATCGGAGTTTCCTGGAGGACTTTCGGGGAGCCTCGTGGTGCGCCTGCAGGGAACGGTGGTGCGACGAGGAGCGGGGGGTCGGAGGAGGGTGTCTTGCTTTTCGCGGCAGAGTCATGGCAGGATCATGAGGTCGTATTTTGCAACGCGGGTGCAGCACATCCTCGATTGAGGCTTGACAGTACAGTAACATATGTACACAAGTATAGCCATGCAATGCTTGTACAATTAACTATATGTCGTCCTACGCGTCTAGGAGCGATTGTGGGAGAGGCATGAGTTGCACGGCGGGGAGCTCGCAATGCATGCGCAACGCGACGATGACGACGACGACGACGACGACGACGGACATCGGGTAGGGAGTGGGCATGCTAGGCGGCCGGGCCCCATGAGGGCGGCCCTGCATGGGCCCCATGGGGGCGCCTCAGTGCGTTTTGGGTGCATCGTCGGAGTTCCCAGGGGGCCCTTCGGGGAGCCTTGTCGTCGTCGTCGCTCTTTCTTCTCGGATGCTACATGCGCGCACTTGCAGCTTTCCACTTCGTGTAGTGGTTGATGTACTCTTGCAAACATACCTCCCTCAATTGATTGGTCGGTTGCTGCAGCACAACAAACAGTAACAAATGTACACAAGTATAGCCATGCAGTGCTTGTACAATTACTTATATGGCGTCCTACGCGTTTAGGAGCGATTGTGGGAGAGGCATGAGTTGCACGGCGGGGAGCTCGCAATGCATGCGCAATGCGACGACGACGACGACGGACGGACATCAGCAATATTAGGAAGGCTGGGAGGAGGAGGTGGAGAGCTACAGGAGGGCGGAGCAATATTGGAAGGAGGTGGGTTTCTGAGCGCCCTCCCTCAGGAAGAGCTCGACCTAGCACGCTTCCTCGAGGCGCGACCGCCGCGGGGCGCCTGCTTTCTCTCCGCGCGCGCCAGCCTGGGGCCTCGGGCGCAGGCCTTCGCCAGCGCACTGACTGAGGGAGGTATCCACGCCGCTCCCCTGGTGCTCTCAGACTCAGGCCAGTGCGACAGCCTACCCCGTTCGGATATTTGCTTCAAGACAGGACCTAGAACAGCCATTAATAAGGGTGGAGGATACGAGTTCCCGCTAGCTTGGACCACCGCATCTAGAGGCAAGTATCGCGCGATCTCTGGGGGGAACCCTTGCAGGCTCAGGCGTTCGGGGGCACTGAGTCGGCGAAACAGCTTGCGCTCCTTGTCTGGGACGTTAGAGACGATGTCTGCCACAGAGAGCACCTGGGGGCTCGCGCGGTGTACCATCCCTGCCCTTCCTCCTCTGCCCTTTCACCCTCCGCCTCCGCTCTGCGACCACTTCCGCCCGCGCCCCGCCCCCGTCGGCGGGGCGAGGGGGAGGGAGGGGGGGGGGGAGGGGGGGGGGGGAGGGAGGGAGGGAGGGAGGGAGGGAGGGGGGAGGGAGGGAGGGAGGGAGGGAGGGAGAGGAGGGGAGGGAGGGAGGGAGGGAGGAGGGAGGGAGGGAGAGAGAGAGAGAGAGAGAGAGAAGAGAGAGACGAGAGAGAGAGAGAGAGAGAGAGAGAGAGAGAGAGAGAGAGAGAGAGAGAGAGAGAGAGAGAGAGAGGGGGAGAGAGAGAGAGGAGAGAGAGAGAGAGATGAGAGAGAGAGAGAGAGAGAGAGAGAGAGAGAGAGAGAGAGAGAGAGAGTGAGAGAGCGAGAGGGAGAGGGAGATAATGATCGAGCGAGCGGGGGAGATAGGGAGGGCAAGTAAGAGTGGCAGCGAGAGTAAGAGAGGGGCGGCAGGGAGTGAAGGGCTGGACAGGGAGGGCGAGCACAGACATTATGGGCAGGGTCCCCCGTTTTGGTTGCACCCAACCATGAGGTAGGAGTTGCGGGTGGTCAGCGTAGGCATGATGTTCTTAGTGAGGCCGAAGTTGACGACCCCGCCGGCTGAGCGCGGTGAGCGGTCTGCTGAAATCACCACTATGTCATCAATCGACAAGATGCCCGATTGGACTTGCTTGCGGGCGTCCTCCTCGCACAAGCGGATGTTCCCCCGCTGCGAAGCGCTCAGAGTGGAGCGGTCGATAGAAGCCGGTCCAACAGAGAGGGCATCTGCCAACTCGCGCCGGCCGAAGGGCGGCAGGGGCGCCGCCATTGGGCCCGGAAAACGACGCTGCCCTCGCAAGAATATTCGCACTCTTGACTGGGGGACCATGTAGTCGTCCAGCGTCAGCTTGCACCATTCCCAATTGAAGGTGGGCACGTGCTCTCGCAAAATCCTCAAGAAGAAATCGACGGCCACTTCGCGCCCATCAGCGTTGCGGTGGGTCAAACCAACCACGTTCTCTATGATGGCGCACAATAAACCGCTACACGCGCTCATGTAGGCAATCCACTCTAGTATGCGCCCGAATACTCTCGCTCGAATATCGTCTACGCCCCTGTGGTTCCCCTGTCCCGCCCAGGGCGGGCATGGGGGGCCGCATACCAGTAGATCGACTGGTCGGGGCAGCTTCCCGAAGGGAACCTTCAGCAAGTCCCCTTTGACCCTGCCGAGGTTAAGCTTGATAGACTGGCGAGGCATCCCTGCAGACATCAGGTGTTGCAGCAAACACTCGTAATACTTGTCCTGCAGATCGTAGAGCGCAACAGCTTCGTGACGCACGCCTAGCATCTGCAGGGCATGACCGCAACCGTGAATCCCAGTGCAGGGGGCAGCAACTTGCAGAGGCCGCTGCAGATTCAGTTCGGGTGCAAACGAACCGAAGTCTGGAAGTGAGGGGCACAATGAAATCTCATCTTCAAGACTAACGGATGAGGTGGTCTGAACCACCCCCAGGAGCAATGCCGCAATTATCGCCATGGAGCCTAACGCAGCTGCGGGGGAGGGCGCGGGTGGAAAGCGCCCACGGAGGTCGTGCATGAGGATGCATGGAGGGGAGCGGGGGGGCGGGGGAGGGGAGCGGGGCCTAAATATTGGATGGCCGGCGTCGCGCCCCGCAGGTGCCACGCTCCCCCCATCCCTCCCTCCAACCACCTTCCCATCCCCCGTCTCCTCAGCCCCTCTCTCATGCCCCCTCCTTTCCCCTTTCTTCAGCCCAGGAGTCGTGCCTTCGCTTGGAGGCGGCGAGCCGCCCTCCCACAATCAGAGCCCAGGGTAAGGATGCAAAGCCCTTGGCCCCCCCCCCAAATCGGACGTACTTCACGTCGAAACCAACCAGGACATCGCTGAGGAACCAAAGATGCAAGGGTACCATTGCTGGATTTTGATTGTAACCTCGCTGGGAGGACTGAGAAGACGAGATGGGGGAGGGGGCAGAGGAGGGGGGAGGCATCCTCCTCACCCTCCTCCTATACTGTGTTTCATCTCATTGCTGCGACTCCCTGTCGGCGAGGGGCCTTGCAAAATGCCAGGGGCGCAGCAACTCAGCTCTTATAGCCTGGTGGCCTTGTGCCTCGTGCCTTGCGGCTCGCGCCTTTGCGGCGGGCGACGCGAGGCCTTCCTCGGAATTCCATGCACCGAAGTGGATAGCGGCCCAAGTTCGAGCTCCCCGCGCTGCGCATGCCGCGCGATCGGGGCCCGCGCCTATTGAGGGCCCTCCACCTCATCATAATTCGAGTGGCGAATCCACGCGTCTGCGTCGTGCGGGTGGGGCGCGATCTCCACCTTCGTCATCGGGAGCAGTGCGATCACGTAGGTCAGCTTCAGGTTGATCAATATGTTACCCTTGAGCGGCTCGCCAACCGCCTGGCCGCCGCTGTTGCAGCGGTACACTCTGATCTTCGACGCCGCGTCCTTGCTGGTGTCCAGCTTGAGCGTGCTGCACGCGCACGCCTTGAGAACCATGACGTTGTGGCAGCCTGGCTTGAGGGCCCCCGAGCCCTCGTCGGGGAGCGAAATGTCGAACCAATCGTCCTTCTCCTCCACGAACGCCTTGACGATCGCGTCTCTCTTGCCCTCGCCGCGGCCCTCCCAGCGCGCGTCGCCGGCGCGCTGCTTGTCCTCAGCATCATATTTGGAAACCTTGTCCGGCCAGCGTGGGTCGGCGGCATACGGGTCTGGGCTGGTCGGCGTGTCTGCGTCATCCTCAGTCGCTAGGAACAACCAAGCTCTGGGCCAGATGATGTCGCCCTCTTCGTAACACGAACCCTCGGCCGTCGGCAACATGGAAGTGTCGTGGCCCTGCGCCTTGTAGAGTTTCATGACCCGCCCCTTGGGCAGCCACTCGTAGAAGCCGAGGCACCTCTTCAACTCGTTGATGATGGACCCAGCTGTGCATCCATCCGACCAAGTGCATCCATATGCATCCTTGTACTCCTTGTCTTCCTTCTCCATGTCGGCGCCGTCCACCTTGTCGATCTTCTGCAGCTGCGTCTGATATGATAATTTCGACCACGTCTGGAGATCCTCCAAGTAGATGTGCATCTTCGTCTGCTTGGTGAGCGACGCGGAGCCCTCGATCACGAAGGACGTGATTGGCAACGCCATGTGTCGGGATGTGATTGGCGACGCAATGTGTCGCGCTCGCAGGTAGTTAGATGGTAGCTCTCGTGCTCTCAGGCGCCCGCTGTTCAGAGCGGGAAAGACTTTGAGCCAATCGTTGCTATGGATAGCCGATGCGGCGGCGCCCCCTGGATAGAAATACCTACTGTATCCTTCTCGGGGAGGGATAACCGCTCGCTTGAGACATCCTCGAAACATGTCACGCATTCTTGGGGCGCATCTCGGGCCGGCTGGGAAACCGATGTTGCGCGTGTTTTCAGCTAAAATTTAAAACAAAATTCCAGCTCGCTCGCGTTTCCTGTGACTTCCGAAATCCTCCTGGGCCCCCCAGGTGGGCCAGGGCCTCCTGGGGCCTCCTGCGGGGGCAACGGCCTCCTGGGGCCTCTTGTGTGGGAGCCAGGGCGGCGCGACGGCGGTGCGACGGCGGTGCGACGGCGGTGCGACGGCGGTGCGACGGCGGTGCGACGGCGGTGCGACGGCGGTGCGACGGCGGTGCGACGGCGGTGCGACATCGGTGCGACGGCGGTGCGACGGCGGTGCGACGGCGGTGCGACGGCGGTGCGACGGCGGTGCGAGGGCGGTGCGACGGCGGTGCGACGGCGGTGCGACGGCGGTGCGACGGCGGTGCGACGGCGGCGCGACGCGGTGCGACGGCGGCGCGACAGCGGCCACGTTGCACGGCGGTGGACCCCCCGCCCAGCCCTCTTCCCTTCCATCCCGCTGCTGCGCGCCTGCTCTGCTCGCGCGCCCCCCCCCCCAGGCCGGAGCGGCCTGCGCCGTGAAGATGTTCGCCGAATATAGGCGCGCGGATGCGCAGGCGGGGCAGGATAGGAGCGGTCGGCGAGCAGGATGAGGAGCGGGGGGGGGGGGGGGAGGGGCGCAGGAGAGGGAGGGGAGGAGGAGGAGGGAAGGAGGAGGGGGGAGGGGGGAGGGGGAGGGGGAGGAGGAGGAGGATCGAGGAGGTGCGGTGGTGGAGGAGGCACGGAAGAAGGAATGGATTGGGGGGGGGGAGGGGGAGCGGATGGGAGCGGGAATGAAGCCCATGGCTTGATTGCGGCCACCGCCCCCCAACCTCTCTCCCCGCCCATCCCCACCACTCCCCGACTGCCACCTATGGGCGGAGAAAAAATCGACACCACCCCACCTACGGCGCCAGGAGCCGTAGCACATACCTTGAAATCTGACTCGACCTTTTCCGTGGTATACGCCACGGCGCCCCATGGGCGGTGGCCAAAAATAGGGCGCCGTAGGCGGGGCGGTGTCGTTTGTTTTTTTCGTGGAACCTAGGGGGGGCGAACTACTCGGAGGGGGGCTGAGCCTCGCCGCTCCGCGTGAAGGCGATGGGGAAGAGGACGAGGGAGAGGGGGGGGGGGATGGGGGGGAGGTGGAGGTGGAGGAGGGAGGAGGATGAGGAGGAGGAGGAGGAAGTGGTTTTCTTCCCATCCTCCTCGAAAGCTGGCTTCTCTTCATCCGCCACTCCGCGCCAGCGCAGCTCTGGCGCCCCCGAGCGCATCCGCACGAGCACTTCGCTATAGCATTCGGCGAGCGAGAGGGCCACCCGCCCTCAGCAGTCATGGGCGCAAGGCCTCCGACTAAAAAAAAGCTCGACGTTGCCAACTAGCCAGATTAGCGGCGCATTGGGCACGCCTACAATCAAGCCGCTATGTGAACGTCTGCTGCAGGGTCGCGCCTACGCTTCTGGAGCCTTCTTCGACCCGAGGCTGCGCCTCAACTTCTCCCCCCCGCCGGCGGCCTCGCCCTCCGCGGCGACCTGGAGCTCAGGCTCGTCCTCCTCGTCGCTCCCGATGATCACATCCAGGCGCTCAACCATCTTATTCGCGCTCTCCATGATGTGCTTCTTGTTGTCATTGATCTTGGTGTAGCCGTTCTTGCTGATCTGCGAGTCTTCGATGGCCTTGTTGATCTCCGCCTGGAGGGCATCTAGAGTTGCCTTCTCCGCGTCGGCCTTTTCCTTGATTTTCGCGGGCACCATGTCAGCCGTGCACTTGAGCATCGCCCCGTGGAAATTGAAGACCAGGGCATCCACTTGATCTTTGAGCTTGTTGAGCACTTTCGACTGCGGTCCGGTGAGCGGCTTCAGCACGTCCTTCGGGTCCGCATGCGGGGCGCCCTCTTCACCTGCTTCGGGTCCTGCGGGATCGCTGATGGGATCCTTGGTGGCCTTGGCCTTGGCCTTCGCCGCCTTCCTCTGCCTCTGTACCGCCGTGTCGCAGGTCAACTCCCTCTTCCGCTTCTCCTCGAGGATGTCCTCCGCCGTCTTCTCAATGCGGTACTGCGGGACCCAGATCAGCTCCCTGCCGGTGTACTCGCACTTGTGCTTGATCCCGTTTTCTAGAAGTTGCTCCAACTGCTCGGGGGTGCCTTTCCAGTTCTTCTTCAGCTCTGAAATCTCGACCATGTCCCCGTGCGCCTTGAAGAGATTAGACGTCCGCTTGAGCAGCGAATGGGCCGCCGACTCCTGGAGCAGCTTGTCAAGCTGCGTGTCGAAGCAGTTGCTTGCTTTCTGCATGAAGGTGACCCTCGTGTTCTTGTCCATGATCTTCCACTCGTCAGCTTTGTGAGCGCTGCCATCGCACAAACGCTGCACCCTGCCTCCGAGGCTGCGGCAGTCCGTGCACCGACAAATGTCAGGCTTCCCATCAGCACCTTTCTTCCACAAGGTCTTCAAGGACAGAGGCTTCAGGCGCTTGCACGCCGCGCAATCGAAGGAGCCCTCCTCCGCTGCTGGCGGCCCCTCGACGCCCTCGGGGAGCGCCAGCACCGCCTGCATGACTTCGCCATCGTCCGATGGCTCTGGGAGTTCCTCGAGTGGGATGGCCTTGGCCTTAGCCTTGGCCTTGGCCTTCGGAGTAGAATCGCCGCCCTCGAAGCCCCCGCCTGCCGAGGCGGATGCAGCCATGGCAAGACAGCAGAAGCTGGCCGGTAGAGAGCGCGCGAAAAGCGCGGTGTGTTCTTCGGAACGATAATGTCCAACCCTGCAAACAGCTATGGGAGAGGAAGTGGAGGACGGGGGAGAAGAGGCGAGCGCGGCAGGGCCCAAGGAGGAGGATGGGGCAGGGGGAAGGTCAAACATTTAGGGACATGTTCGGCCGCCTCGTCGCCACGGCTGCACGCGGCTCGGAAAACTAGCATCGGGCTCGCGGAGCTCGCGGGGCGCGACGCCCCCACCTCCCCTCCCCCCCATGCACGAACGAAGATATTGGAGGCGGAAGTTCGAGGTGGTTTCCGATGGCCAATGTATTTCTGGTTGTCCTTTATATGTTCGGGGGGGGCTGATGGGGGGATTACCATGGGTTATTTCCAGTGCTCCCTCTCTTCTTGCCTACTCCTCATTCCCTATCCCGCTTTCCCACTCCTCCTCCCCCTCCGCCCTGCCTGTGTGCCCCCCCCTCCTGGGCCTCCCTTGGGCTGTATGGGGACTATCTTGGGCTGTCATGGGCGCCTCTTATGCTGTTTTGAAACCCTCTGTGGCCATCTTGGGACCCTCTTAAAGACCTCTCGGGCCGTTATGGGGCGGTCCGCGAGACCCCTGGAGCCGTCTTGGAGCGTCGAAGCTCGAAAAGCTCGAAGAAGAGGGGGGGCGGGGGAGGGCGGGGAAGGGGGGGGTGGGGCAGGGGGGGTGCAGGGGGGAGGGCAACAAGGGGAGGGGGCCTCTTTGGCCTCGCGCCCAGCCCGCAAGCCCATGCGCGCAGGTGAACTTCACATGTCGGCATAATCTTCAGAGGCGGCGAGGCGCCTCTACACGCTGTGCGCGGTTCGGTCGGCTTTGCCGATTCCTGTGGCTTTTCTTGTTTCATGGGGCCCAGGCCCCCCCGCGTAGGCGGGCCCTCTGGGTCGATGGCCAGCGATTGCCACTGCCAGAGGTCCTCTCAGTTGCCGCCGATCCCCCCTCTCCTCGTACTTCCTCTGTAGCCATTGTGGCTCATGAGCGCCCGAGAGCGCGCTGAGCCACGTCGTGGCTCCGCCGCGCGCCGCGCCGCCCGGCGGCGCTTAATCGGCGCGCCGCGCGAGGTTTTGGCTGGCTTACTTCAAGCTCGGGCGTCGCTGTGCCATGGCGGCTCCAGCACCTCCAGAACCTGGGGCTTCGCTCGCGGCGACGCCATCTACCTTGGCGAATTGGACTGTATCTGACACGTCGTTGCAAGTGCTCGAGGAGCACAACGGCCCCGCACTTCGCAGAATGGGCGCGAACATCGTGCCTCTCGACGCGTTCGAACTCTTCCATCACCACGAGCTGCTGGCATCGCCATCGCTGATCATCATGTCCTGCGTACACCCGCCCCTAGAGTCGCGGGAATACCTCGACCGGCTCCTGAAGCACTACACTGAGTCAAACCCTTCCGTGAGGGAGAGGAATTCTTTCTACGAGACGATGATGTTCGAAGCGGTCACGGGCCAGGCCGAGTTGGCGACCGTGGTATCGATTTGCAGGACTTGCGATTTGATCAAGGCGGGGCCTACGGCGAGCGTGCTGGCACCGTTGAGCCACGTGCCAGGGTACGTAGCGAAGCAGCAGTATTTGTCCCCGAGCGGGCAGTTGCAGGATCTCTTTGGTGGGCAACATCTCGTCTGCAGGGCCTCAACCGGCGGGCCGCTCGATCCTGGGGAGTTTCTCGGTAGTCGAGGATATCTGGACTTGGTGGGCATGGTCGCAGCAGCCACCGACTTCAACATGAAGGTTATCTTCCTGGCCGAGTTCGACGGGGCGCTCAGTCTGGGCTGCGCGTTGGGCATGCTGTACCACCCAAGGACCACCTTCGCGCGCCCGCTTGCGCAATGGACGCCCCCCACCCCACGCCTCAAGGTCTTGGGTGGCTACACTGGGAAGTACGTTGATTTCCACGAGGAAGCGAGAGACGTGCGAGCTCGCGAAATCCTAGTCCAGCACCTCAAACAAAACGGGGACCCCAGTTTCTGGACCTGTCCATCGCGAGCCCTTCTAATGCCTCACGCCAACATCAACGCAGGGGTCATGTGGTTCCATGCGAAGTATAGTGCGCAGGGGGGAGCGGCCAGGGCTTACGTCCAGAGCGACATCGCGCCCAGCATCACCGCAGCTGGTCTTCTCTGATTCAAGTTCAAGTGGATCCTGGCTGTGACGCTCCTGGCTGTGAATTTCAAGTGGAACGTTCACGTGGAGCCTGGATGCGACTTTCTTGGCATTCAAGTGGGACGTTCACGTTATCTGATGTTTCGCGTTTTCATTTGTTTTCCGTCAGCATTTCACGCGTCGACGCTGGCGAAGGCCAGGTTTGCGGGCCTATGCTGCAGGGCCCTGCATAGCGCGCGCAGCACGCGGCGCGCTTGACTGCAGAAAAATGCACCCTCCTCACCCCCTCGCTCGGAGAGGCGGCTTGCCCCCTCGGAGCAATTCGGGGCCGGGCTCGCCCGTCCGAATAGGAGGAACGAGGGGGGGGGCGGGCGCGGAGGAGGAGGCGGGCGGGGGAGGAGGGGGAAAAGCGGGGAGGGCACGGGCAAGCGAGGGAGGAGGAAGAAGAGGAGAAGGAGGAGGAGGCGGAGGAGGAGGTGAAGGAGGGGGGCGGAGGAGGGGGGAGGAGGAGTTGGCAGCAGGAAAGGATGACGTCTTCGAACCTCCGTATATTCGTTCCTCCTATCATACCCTCCTCCGACGGCATCCCCATCTTCCTCATTGCCCCCCCCCCCTCTGGGGGGGGGGGGATGCTCGAGCGGGCGAGCCCGTCACGACAGAGGATGAGGCAGAAGAGGGGGGGGGCGATATTTTCCAAGAGCTCTCAGGCGCACAGCCGAACTCACTAAGTAGTAACGCGCCTGCTTGCTCCACGTGCGAGTCGAAGCGCCGCGCTGACTTGCAATCGAGGGATGCTTCGGGCGCACTGTCAGCAAAGCGCCTCGGACGACAGCGCGCAAATCATTAGTGGCAGCTCGGGAATCTGAACTGGCAATGCCACCTCGACCCTGGGGGGCTCCTTAAGGACGCCCTGCAACCACAACTTTAAATGCATGCCGAAGTCAACGGACGCTGGCGGCCGCGGCGAGCCGACTGCTGGCTCAGCAGCGCTCGCAGGCAAATCTACAGACTGAGGCGACGCACTATCTGCCGCGCCCATGCGCACGGGCTTCAGGGAAGGCCCCATGCGCGGCGTCGAATCAGGTGACACATCCGAGCCAAGCACGGGCTGCGCGGGCCGCGCGGGCATCAAAGCAGCTGCGCGGGTGGAGCAGGTTGGTGAGACCTCTCTGGTGGCCCCCCGCAGGCGGCCCCGATGCGCAGGCTGCTTCGGCACTAAGGCCACTCTTGCGACCACCTGCCCGCCAGTGACCTTCGCCGGCTGCGTCGGCATCCTCGGCATCTTCTTCGACCTCGGCACCAGCGTCGCGGCTCCCTGCTTGGGGCCGCTCTGCGCCGGCCGCCTCGGCATCTTCTTCGCCCTATACTTCGGCTTCGCCGGCGCATCCACTTCAATATCGCCCCCCGCCGGCACGTCCGCCTTGCCCTTCTCGTGGCGCGAAGTTGCGGGATCCACACGAGGCAACGACGAGCCACCTGGCGGTCCAGCTGCGTCAGGTTGCCGACTCGCTGCGGCCTCGTCGCTCTGATCTCCTGCTGCGTCAGGCTGCTGACTCGCCGAGGCCTGACCATCCTGATCTGGCGATGCTCCTGCGTCAGGCTGCACGTCAGGCTGCTGACGCGCCCAGGCCTGACCACTCGGAGCTGGCTGGCCTGCTGCATCAGGCTGCTGACCCGCTGAGGCCTGGGCGGGCTGCTCGTCATCAACGCGCGCGGTCTCAGCAATATGTTGCCAAGCCAATTCCAGCGCCCACCGCAGGTTCTGCTCCGGCCCAATCACCAGGAGCTTCCTGGGGACAATGCCGCCGAACTTCTTCTTATAACGGTCTCGACCTCGAATTGACGCCCAGCATCCCGTGAGCAAATAAATCCGATCTTGCTGTGGCCTACTGAGAGTGCCTGCACCGTTGTGGATCCAGACGGGCTCGAGTGAGCTGTGTCCTGAAGGGTCGCCTTGGTCTGGCATTTTTTGATTCTTGAGCCAGAACGCCTACGGCGGTGCGGACGTCGACCCTGGCTGATTTCAACGAAGGGGCAGGGCCGACTGCTCCCTGAGCATGGGCAAGCCCCGCTCTCTCAAGTTGGGGCATGAGGTGAGGATGCAAGGCCCCTGGACTTCCACATCGGACGTCCTTGGACGTCGAATCTGGCGTGGGATTGACTGCAGAGGCAGGGATGCATGGGTGCCCTCGCTGGGGCACAGACTGCAGAGGCAGGGATGCAAGGGTGCCCTCACTGGGGCACAGTGTCCTAAGCATGGGCTTTGACTTAAAGCGCTTGCACGGATGGAGGGCGGCTCCTTTGCACAGGGAGCTCGGGTGTGAATGCGTCGCGCGTCTGTCCTGGGGGCGGGCCCAGGATGGAAAGCGACCCAGTATTGGAATGGCCCAGGGGCGTCATTGGGCGGAGGGGAGTGCATTGCAGCATCGTCAACGCATTTCGATTTTTATTTGCTTTATTGCAGCATCGCCGATGCATCTCGGGATACATGTGCTTACCTTTTCCAAGCGCCACGGACACTCCATGGGGCGCTGAACTCTCTCTCTCGGGCGCCGGCAGGCGCGGGCAGCCGCGGCCGGCAGGCTGCGGGGATCTTCCCAAAGACGAGCCTGCAGCCCGCACGAGCAGGCAGATGCGAAAAATGCAACAGTTACGCGCAGATCACTTAGGCAACAGTGGGATGACACTGCCTGCAACTTCCACATATGTGATCTTCCGACATGCGCCCAGCACTTTGAGCAAGGTGGCGTCCCCGCCGCTCTGGCTCCAAGTGGTCGCGGGCCCGCGGGCATACAATGCGGCGCACGCATAGACGATGGCTGCGCGAGAGCCCCACGAAGGGAATGCGCCGCAAAACCAACACACTTTGCCTATAGTCGGGCCCGCGGCCGAGGGAAATAAGAGCAGCGTGTCTCTCTGGATGACCCCGCATCGAGCGCGAGCTTTACGGGCCAGCATGATGACATTTGAACACCCTGGCTCTTCGCGCCTAACTAAGCTGTGCACCTTGTCTGCAAGCGCGGTGCCCTCCTGGCCCTGAGGCAGCACTGGGTCGACCAACGATTCTGGATCGAAGCATGCAGGGTCTCTGAAATCACCCATCGCGCGCAGCAGCACCCTTCGAATGGCGACTGACTCGAATGATCCAGCGCCAGCGTCTTTGCACTGCTGTTTCGCAGTTTTTGCAACCGCCTTCACTAGCTGGTGCTTTTTTTTCCATGCAAAAACAATTCGCCTCTATCTGAAACCTGCCGAGGCACGCCACTACGTGGTGCAAGAGGTGGAACTTGGGTTTGATCCCGTCCTTCCCCCAGCATTGCAAGTAGAGCGTGTGGTGCTCCTCCAGGAGCCTCCAGAGCTCGGGCGCGCGCCCCGCAGCAGCGTCGCCCGACCTGGGCCGGCGGGGGGGGGGGGGGAGATAAGAGAGGACGCGGGGGGGGAGGAGGAGGAGGACGACGAGGGGAGGAGGAGGGAAGGCAAGTGGGAGAGAGGGGAGAGGGGATATGGGGGAGGAGGGAGGAGGAGGGAGGAGGGCGGGGGGGACAGGAGGAGGAGGGATGAGGTGGAGGCCCGCTGGCCAGAGCCAACACCCCAATTTCCCGCCTCCCTCCACCTCCTCCTCTTCCTCCTCCCCCATCGGCATTCCCTCCCCTTCTCCCCCCCCCCCCCTCCTCCACGTTTGGTCCCGCGACGACCTGATAATGCTCAGGAACTCCCAGAACTTGGTTAGGGCCTGAGCTTCTCGAAGTACCTGGCCCGGCAAATGATGGGCGAGACCGCCCGAGATAATCCACAACTGCAGCGCGTCCAACGCCTGGAGGGTCTCCCCCGCGAACGCGCGGAGGCTGCCGTCAGGGTCGTCGCTGAGCCTCTTCTGGAAGAACTGGCGTCGCAACCTCTTCAGCGGGTGGGGCCAGGAGATCTTCTCGGAGAACTCATCCACGACCATCGGGTGTAGGCCGCAGTTCTCCAGGCTCGCAAAAAAAACACTTGAATGAGGTGCTGCCCGTGGCCGCCAGAAGCTGCGGCGCAATGCGTCCAATCGTCACGCGCGTGGTCCACTGGATTGATGTACGTCCGAAGCCACATGTCGCCAGGCAGCGCCTCGGGGTGAAATGTGATGCCCCATATCTTCTGATAGTCTGCAAACACGTACTTGAGCCCATCGACGCGAGACGCGTGCTCCAGCCGATCGTACTTGTAAAAGAAATCAGCACTGCTCTGGAGCTGGAACTCCGCCGGCTTCGCAAGGGCATAGTGGCGCGCGTCGCCGCGCAAGTCGCGGTCTGTATTCACAATGTTACTGCACCTGCAACAACACGAAAATCCACCGCAACCTTTGATTGAAAACGCCTTCTTGATGGCGTCTGCATCCTGGCACAGAAATCCGAGCGTTCCACTGAGCATGAAAGTTTGGTTGCCCCCGCAAGCCACCCTGAAACCAGTCCGAAAGCTCGCTCGCTCACCAGGGTCGAAGAACAACCTCAGAATGATGCGCAGCAAGCCTGACAGCCCGCCAGGCACAAGATGCAACACTGAGGACCTTAGCGCCCCTAAGCACAACCATCCAGAGTCCTGGGCGCGAACGTGTTCAGGCAACTGCGAAAACGTTCAATGTATGCACATTGTCTCGAGATCGTTATCTGGGCGGATCAGGGTGGATGGGTTTGTCTCGTCGCAATGCAGAATGATCGATGCACAGCCCCCCGTGGGGGCGCATATCTGGCGCAAAAAATCTCCGAACCAGGGGTGTTGCGCACAAACATGACTCATCAGCGCGACTGGGTGGCAAATTTCCCACGCGAACTCGCCGACCAGCTGGGGCACGGTGATGTCCTGCAGAACGCTTCCAAAAGGAGTGCTTGCATTCACCTCGCTGCTCACCGCTTGCGTGACCGCCTGGCGGGTAATGGGGCTCCAGCCATCGATGCTCTGCGCGATCTTGACAGCTTGTCGAACTGACAAGCCTGGAGCGTCGACAAGCCACTGAAGGCATTGCCGTTTCTGGCTCCTCTCAGCCATGAGCCAAAATGGCTTGAGCAAGAAATGGATGCGGGAGGGGAAAGGGGGAGGACGGGGAGGGGGAGGGGGGGCGAAGGAGGAGGGGGAGGGGGACTGGCCCGCCGCACCGGCAGGCAACGACCACCGACTCCAGCATGCCGCCGCTGCCGCTCCGCCGCTGCCGCTCTGCTGTTGCTGCTGCCGCTGCTTTGATATGCTGCTGTTTTCGCTGATGATTTTGATTGTGATGTTGCTTCTGTTGTGCTTGTTGGTGTTATCGCCTTTTGTGTTGCTGGATATGTAGCTGTTGGTGTAGCTGTTGCTGCACCTGCAACAACACGAAAATCCACCGCAACCTTTGATTGAAAACGCCTTCTTGAAGGCGTCTGCATCCTGGCACAGAAATCCGAGCGTTCCACTGAGCATGAAAGTTTGGTTGCCCCCGCAAGCCACCCTGAAACCAGTCCGAAAGCTCGCTCGCTCACCAGGGTCGAAGAACAACCTCAGAATGATGCGCAGCAAGCCTGACAGCCCGCCAGGCACAAGATGCAACACTGAGGACCTTAGCGCCCCTAAGCACAACCATCCAGAGTCCTGGGCGCGAACGTGTTCAGGCAACTGCGAAAACGTTCAATATATGCACATTGTCTCGAGATCGTTATCTGGGCGGATCAGGGTGGATGGGTTTGTCTCGTCGCAATGCAGAATGATCGATGCACAGCCCCCCGCGGGGGCGCATATCTGGCGCAAAAAATCTCCGAACCAAGGGTGTTGCGCACAAACATGACTCATCAGCGCGACTGGGTGGCAAATTTCCCACGTGAACTCGCCGACCAGCTGGGGCGCGGTGATGTCCTGCAGAACGCTTCCAAAAGGAGTGCTTGCATTCACCTCGCTGCTCACCGCTTGCGTGACCGCCTGGCGGGTAATGGGGCTCCAGCCATCGATGCTCTGCGCGATCTTGACAGCTTGTCGGACTGACAAGCCTGGAGCGTCGACAAGCCACTGAAGGCATTGCCGTTTCTGGCTCCTCTCAGCCATGAGCCAAAATGGCTCGAGCAAGAAATGGTTGCGGGAGGGGAAAGGGGGGGGAGGGGGAGGGGGGGGGGGGGGCGAGGGAGGAGGGGGAGGGGGACTGGCCCGCCGCACCGGCAGGCAACGACCACCGACTCCAGCATGCCGCCGCTGCCGCTCCGCCGCTGCCGCTCTGCTGTTGCTGCTGCCGCTGCTTTGATGTGCTGCTGTTTTCGCTGATGATTTTGAATGTGATGTTGCTTCTGTTGTGCTTGTTGGTGTTATCGCCTTTTGTGTTGCTGGATATGTAGCTGTTGGTGTAGCTGTTGCTGTTGATGTTGTTACCGTTATATACTGTTGCTGTTATGTTGCGAGCGATGTCTCAGTGTGGGCGCCCGCCCACTGAAACGTAACTGATAAGTAAAAAACGTAACTGAACATAACTGAAACGTAACTGATCGGAATTGAACCGTAACTGATCGTATGTTAGCAACGCCCATAAAGCGCATTGGTGTTCGGCGGTGGTAACTGAAACGCTGATCAGATATAAACAGATAGCAAATTAAATATAAAACTTGCGATTTGCATTTATAACAAGCCGATGTGTTTACAGTTCGTCTATACATGAAACATCGGTTATATTTGAACTATATTTACATGGACGATGTATAAGCCTACTAGGGGGCCTTATACTCGAGCTTGCATGGTTTATAGGTCTAACTGCATATCGTAACAGCGCGCGGGCCGTTGAGTAGGGAACGAGGGTTTGGAGAGGAGCAGTAGGACAGACGGACGGGGCCCGGGGGCGGGGGTGGGGTCGCGCCACCGGTTGGCATGGCCGCCCCGGGCGTCCTGTGGGGTCCACGAACCCGCCCAAGACGGCCCATGAGGCCCCAAAGACAGCCCAAGAGCCCCACAAGACAGCCTCAGCGAGGCCCAAGACGGCCCCAAGACGCTCAAGAGCGCCCCAACAGGGCCCGAGATGGCTTGAAGATGGCCGAAGAGGGCCCCAAAAGGGTCTTCAAGAGGCAAACACCGGCCTATTTCCATTCGTAAAGCGTACATTTTCAGTACTCGTTTGCTTGGTCCTCACAGTGCCCTAGACGCCCCCGAGCCCCAAGACAGCCCAAGAGAGACCCAAGAGGGCCCACGACGCCCAAACGGGTCGTCCTGTGAGGCTCACGGAACCCCCCCCAAGACGGCCCAAGAGGCCCCAAAGCCGGCCCAGGAGGCACCCAAGACGGCCTCAGGAAGGCCCAAGAGGGCCTCGTTCGAAATCAGGTTCCCGGAAGCCTCTCCGGGAACATGATTCCCGGGTTTCTAGGGCGCCCAAGAGGTCCCCAGGACGGCCCCCAAAGGGCCCTAAAAGGACCTTCAAAAAGGCCTGGATGGCCACAGTTCGTTGATTCACGTGAGATGTTGTTGGATTTCTTCCGCGCAGAGGAGACGGAGAGGGCGAAGGAGGAGGGGGAGGAGGAAGAGGAGAAGGAGGAGGCAGGGAGGAGGAGTGGAGGGGAGGAGGGAGGAGAGAGGAGGAGGCTCGAGGGCGATCGACGATCGGCGGCGACGAACGGCGACGGTGATTGACGACGACGACGACGATGACGACGACGACGACGACGATCGACGACGGTCGACGACCGACGACGACGACGATCGACGACGATGACAATAGTCGACGGCGCCGATCGACGATCGACGGCGACGACGACGGCCACGCCGACGGCGGCGACGCTGCCCGCGTGACAGCCCAAGAGGCACACAAGACAGCCTCATCGAGGCCCCAGAGGACCCCAAGACGTCCAAGAACGCCCCAAGAGGGCCCGAGATGGCTTGAAGATGGCCGAAGAGGGCCCCAAGAGGGCCTTCGAGAGGCAGAACTTTACGCATTCCCTTTGTAAAACGTAGAATTTCAGCATACTCGCTTGCTTCGTCCAAAGAGTGGCCCCCGAGGAGCCCCAAGACAGCCCAAGACGGCCCAAAAGGCCCCAAAGCCGGCCCAGGAGGCCCCCAAGACGGCCTTAGGGAGGCCCAAGAGGGCCTCGTTCGAAATCATGTTCCCAGAAGCTTCTCCGGGAACGTGATTTCCGGGTTCCCAGGGCGCCCGAGAGGGCCCCAGGAGGGCCCCAAAAGGGATTAAAATGACATTCAAAAATTCCCAGAGGGCCACGGTTCGCTGATTTTCGCGAAATGTCGTTGGATTTCTTCCGCGCGGAGGAGACGAAGAGGGCGAAGGAGGAGGAGGGGGAGGAGGAGGAGGAGGAGGAGGGGGAGGAGGAAGAGGAAGAGGAAAAGGACGAGGCGGGGAGGAGGAGTGGAGGGGAGGAGGGGGGGAGAGAGGAGGAGGAGGTTCGAGGGCGATCGACGATCGGAGACGACGACCGGCGACGGTCATTCACGACGACGACGACGACCACGACGACGACCGATGACGATCGACGGCGATGTCAACAGTCGACGCCGCCGATCGATGATCGACGGCGACGACGACGACGGCCACGCCGACGGCGGCGACGCTGTCCGACAGCCTCAGCGAGGCCCAGAGGGGGCCCCAAGACATCCAAGAGCGCCTCAAGAGGCCCCGAGATGGTTTGAAGCTGGCCGAAGAGGGCCTTCGGGAGGCAAAAACCGGCCCATTCCCGTTGTACAGCGTGCGTTTTCAGCATATTTGCTTGCTTGGTCCTCGCAGTGCTCCAGACGCCCCCGAACCCCAAGACAACCCATGAGAGACCCAAGAGGGCCCAAGACGGCCCAAAAGGGTCGTCCTGCGAGGCTCACGGAACCCCCAAGACGGCCCCAGAGGCCCCAAAGTTGGCCCAGGAGGCACCCAACACGGCCTCAGGGAGGCCCAAGAGGGCCTCTTTCGAAATCGTGTTCCCAGAACCCTCTCTGGGAACATCATTTCCTGGTTCCCACGACGCCCAAGAGGACCCTAAGACGGCCCCAAAATGCCTTAAATGGACCTTCGAAAAGGCCCGGATGGCCACGGTTCGTTGATTTGCGCGGGATGTATTTGGATTTCTTCCGCGCGGAGGAGACGGAGAGGGCGAAGGAGGAGGAGGAGGAGGAGAAGGAAGAGGAGAAGGAGGAGGAGGAGGCGGGGAGGAGGAGGAGGCGGGGAGGAGGAATGGAGGGGAGGAGGGGGGAGAGAGGAGGAGGCTCGACGGCGATCGACGATCGGCGACGACGACCGGCGACGGTTATTGACGACGACGACGACGACGACGGTCGACGACCGACGACGACGACGATAGACGACGATGACAACAGTCGACGTCGCCGATCGACGATCGATGGCGACGACGACGACGACGGCCGCGCCGACGGCGGCGAAGCTGTCCGCGTGCGCAGAGCTACCCTGGACCCAGTTTTTTGTGCATCGCTCGAAATCCTGCCCCCGGAAACGTCTCCGGGAACATGATTTCAGGAGGAGAAGGAGGAAGAGGAAGAGGAGGCAGATTAGGAGGAGGAGGAGGAGGAAGAGGAGGAGTGGGAGGGAGGGCTCGGGGCCGATTGACGATCGGCGACGGTGATCGGCGACGGTGATTGACGACGACGGTCGTCGACGGCGACGACCGACGACGACGACGACGACGATGGACGACGACGACAACAGTTGACGCCGCCGATCGGCGAACGGCGACGACGGCGACGCCTTCACAGTGCCACCCCGGGGGGCCCCAAGACGGCCCAAGAGGGACCCAAGACGACCCATGAGAGCTACAAGCCAGCCCAAGAGAGTCCCAAAAGGCACCCAACAGAGCCACAACGGGGGCAAACAGAGCTGCCTATACAGATTATCGGGAGGCCTCTTCCGCAGCGTCCGAAATCATGTTCCCCGAAGCCGTTATCGGAACATGATTTCCGGGTTCTCAAGACGCCCAGAGGGGGCCCTAAGACGGCCCCGACAAGTCCTAAAATGACGCCCGGAAAACCCAGAGGGACACAGTTCGTTGATTGCCGCGACATGTTGTTGGATTTCTTGCACGCGGGGGAGGTGGGGGAGGAGGAGGAGGGGGAAGAGGAAAGGAGGAAGAGGATATGGACGAGGAGGAGGAGGATGAAGAGGAGAACGAGGGGGGGAGGAGAGGGGGTGGAGAGAGAAGGGGGGCGGGTGGAGGAGGAGGGAAGGGGGATGACGACGATGATGATGGCAATGATGATGATGCTGATGATAACGATGATGACGATGATGATGGGATGGATGATGATGATGATGATGATTGATGGGGAGGGGAGGAGGAGAGGGAGGAGGAAGGGAGAGGGGGAGGGGGGGGGAGGGAGGGAGGAGGAGGAGGGGGAGAAGGACGAGGAGGAGAGGGGATGAGGAGGATGGGGGCGGAGGAGGAGGGAGCAGGAGGAGGGGGGGGGATGTGGAGGAAGAGGGAAAAGGAAGAGGGAAGAGGGAGGCCTCCCCCGAGTGTTCCCTTTTATCCGATGTGGCCCAATGCTTGCGCGGCGTCGCAGTGCCGTTTGGCGAGCCATGTAGTCTGAAGGAGCAGGAGGAGGAGAAGGAGGAGGAGGACGAGGAGGAGGACGAGGAGGAGGAGGAGGAAGAGGAGGAGGCGGAGGAGGAGGAGGAGGAGGAGGAGGAGGAGTGGAGAGGAGAAGAGGAGGAAGGAGGGGAGGGGGAGAGGAGGAGGAGGAGAGGAGGAGGAGGAGGAGGAGGAACATGCTGAAGATGATGATGGTGATGGTGATGGGATGATGATGATGAGGAGGAGGAGAGGAGGAGGAGGAGGAGGAGGGGGAGGGGGAGGAGGGGGAGGAGGAGGACGAGGAGGAGGCGAGGAGGGGGAGAGGAGGACGACGAAGAGGAGGAGGAAAGAAGAGGGGGAGGCGGAAGAGGAGGAAGAGGAGGATGAGGAGGAGGAAAAGGAGGAGGAGGGGGGCGCCCAAAAGCTTTTCGAACCACGACCGCGAAATTCGACGAATATCCGACGCGCATTCAGCCTTCGACCTCCTCGCCCGTTGTTTGGCCGTTGCCCCGGGCGAAGCTTGAAGCTAGGCGCGCGCGTAGCGCGCGCGTGGTTCTATATATAGAGATATATATATATATATATATATATATATATATATATATATATATGTATATATATATATATATATATCCGTGTCCACGCAAGCTTCAGCAGATTCCCAGGAGGGCCTCGCTCGCATGTTATGCGGGTATAGCCAGGGCCCCAGGTAAAGGGATCCGGTTAGCGGTAGGGCATCGGAGCCCCTAATTTTGACCAGGATCATTAAACCGGGTCTGCCGTAGTTGGCGTTTTCTTCGGGCGCCGGCATTCCGGTTGGTGGAACGGGGCGGGGGGGGGCGTCCCCCATTGCACATCATTAAACCAGGTCCCATTGAACCCAATTCGGCCAACGCCCGAGTTATGGCGGTTATCTATTGGATTATTTCGACGTTGCGTATGATTCCCACCTTTCGGGGGATTCTTTGGTAGATGAGTTGACAGATTTCACGTCGAAGAAAATTGTTGTCTTGCGCGTCGCCGTCTCAGGCTTCGCTTGATTTGGGGATGTTCTGGAAGGTCGTTCGGTTAACTAGTTGTGCATCAATGACAGCGCGGCTGCAACGTGCCTTGGTGCATTCCTTTGCGATGTGATCCTTTCCCGCGTGCGTTAGCGCTCTGGGTGCTGCTTCTCGGAAATCAAAGGGATTGTTGGCGTTCGCGCGTCGTCGGCTGCTCTTCGAGCGGGGGGCAGCCCGCAGGAACCGGACTGATTTCATCATGCACGGTTCGCTTTTGCATTTTACATCAACACCGCGCATGGGGCCACGAAGCGTGCGAAAGGTGCGCTGAAACGGGTGGCGGCGATGGCGATGGAGGAGGGAGGAGGGGGGGGGGGGAGAGGAGTGGGGGAGGAACGCGGGACGACGTCTCTTCAAAAGGAGGACCCAACACCACAGGATGGTTGGGAAAAAGAGCATCGACATATTTTTAGTTGGGCCTCCGCGCGGTTTTCGTGGGTCGGCGTTGGGCCCGCCTTCCGGCGCGCGGAAAGCGCCGGAGGCGCCGCCAGGGGGTCCCAGAGCCGATCCAGGGAATCCGCGCGGAGCCCCTTGAAGTTTATGTAGTTGTTTGTTTTTTGACTGTCAGTGCGACTGTCTCTTGATGCGGGTTCAGCCAGCGCCGCTTCCCCAGGCTGCCATCACTAGCGTGACGTGGAAGCAGGAGATGGCGCTTAGGGCGCCAAGCAGGCTGCCAAACCGAGGGGCGGGACGCCCCTCTACAGGCGCGCCGAATGCAACAGTCTGGTGGCAAGATGGACCGCTTGAAATCACATGACCCGGACGTCGAGAACGAGTGGCTCGATCTCCTAGCGAGCGCCAGGCAAGCCCAGTGCGCGGTGCTCAACCAAATCTCTGGCGAGGACTTGAAGAAGGCCGTCTGTGAGTTCGTTGCAGAGAGAAAAAGATCTTCAGCGAGATCCGGGAAGTCGGGGGCTTTTGCGACGGGGGCATGGGCGAGCGCGAGTTGACGGAGAAATGCAAGGGTCGGGAGGAACATGCCCGTGACATCATGTCTTCTGCGCGGCCCATCCCCAGCCCTACGCGGAAAGTCCAAGCTTGGGAGGGCGCGGCCATCCAGGGCAAGAACCTCCAGAGATCCGAGATCCAGAAGACGATGGAGACCTGCACTTCCCAGGAGTCCAAGGTCAATGGGGGCCGGGCGCGCGGCCGCGGGCGCGGCCGCGGGGGCCAAGCGCAGGCGCTGCAAACCCAAGGCAGCCATGGCAGACGTCGATAGCGGTGACGTTCCGAAGCCCGCGGCGAGGCCCGCGGCCTCCGCAGCGAAGCAGAACGCCAAAATGTTCGGCAGCGGGGAGATTCAGGAACTCGAGATTGCCAAGATGCTGCCGGACATGCTCGGCAACAAGGCAAAGGCGCCAGCCCGGGCGGCGGGGCGCGCGATGGAGACCCTGCCCCCATTGAAGGTCGCAGCCCCGCGGTGTCTCATGAGGGTCGGGGGTCGATGCAAAAGCTTGGTGCTTGGAGGGCCCCGATCCATCGCATGCCTGTGAAACGGCTGGGCTCGACCATGGGCGCGCTGGAGATCAGCCTGGGGGACGCGGACAGCGTGGGAGCCGCAGTGGGCGACGCTGAAAAAGGCGATGGAGCAGGCCGGGCCACTCGACTTTCTCAGGAGCCAGATCAACAACCTCGAGGAGATGATCAAGGAGGGGGCGCAGGAGGTGCCGCGGGGGAGGGCGAGGGCGAGCGAAGTTCAGGCCGCGGCGAGGATGGGCGCACGCAGGCGCTCACGGGGATAGCGCGAAGCACCTAGCGGGGGCGCGGGCAGTCAGGCCTGGCGAGTTTTCATTAGGCACGAGGAGCTACAAGTAGCGATGCAATCAAGGTTTCTCAGTCAGCTCTAACTTGTGCATAGTAGGAGCTGCCAGCTGCGACGCAGCCGAGTGCTTTGCGTTTCCCCGGTTTCGGCAGCGATGCGCGCTCTCATCTCATGCGCGTGCTTACGTCTGAATACACGCAGGCGCAGGCGGCGCGCGGTTTTGCCGCCACTTGGATTCCGAACATCCAGCCACAGAGCCATGCGCATGTACAAGAATGAGCGAGCGAGTGCAATCGCGTGGGTCGCTCTCCTGCCTCTGGTCGCCCTTATATGGGCCAGCCTTGAGGCGTGTTCACCTGGGCCCCAGCGGCTGCGAACCTCCACCCACTCCTGCTCCTCCTCCGCCCCCCCCCCCCCTCCCTCCGAGGATGACGCGTGTGTGTGGGGGTGGGGGGGGGGGGGCTCTGCTGCTTCCGCTGCCCCGCCGCCCTTGTGTCGAGAGGTTAGTCATTGCGAGGGCCGGGCGCCCGCGACGACCCCGCCCGACCCCGGAAGCTCTTCGATCTAGCATATTCGCCCTCCTCTCCTCCCCCCCCCCCACCCCCTCCCCCCTTCCTTGCAAAAACACAGCGCAACAAAACAGGAAAATAATAGGGGGAAGGAGAAGGAATTGAAGGATTGGGGGAAAGAGAAGGCATTCCTTCTATGGGCCCCAAGCGAGGTGACCGTGGCCCCTAGGTCCCCAGGACAATCCTGCCCTCCCTCTTCATCAGTCTCCATTCCGCCATTTTTGCATCGCGCGAGAGCCGCGCTCGCTGCACCGTTGTGACTCAGATTTCATCGAGCGTTCTTCTCGCGCGCTTGCTGCGCCAGCCGCGTGAGATGGCGCCCGCGGGGTCTCAGGCCCGCGAACGCGCCAGCTTGTTCCAGCAGCTCGCGAAGTCCAGGTTCCAATGTGTTGCCTGCAACCGTAACGCAGGGGATGGGGCAGTTCGGCCCTCGCCACCAGAGCCTGTCGAGAGAGGCTTGCCATGCTATCCTCCGCCAGCTGGATGCCTCGACTAGCCCTCCTGTCGACGCTGCCGCGCCCCTGGTGGGCACCTCGAGTGGCGAGGCGACCGACTGCTTCATCGAGGGTGACCGACAGGTTTGCCCTCATTGGCGCAATCGCTGCCAAGACCGACGTCGCTGGGGGCGCCGTGGCCGCTGCTGCTGGCCAGAGCGACGGCCGCAAGCAGACGCTGGGCAATCCGGAGCTGTACTTCACCGAGGTCGAGTGGCAGTCGCCACGCAGCTCGCCGGACCGTGCGGTCCACGCGATCGTAAACAAGATGGTCCAGTTGCGCGTGCTCTATCCCTCCGATCACACCACAGTTGCGTTTTGGAGCCATTGGCCACTGGGCGCAGCAGGACCACAGCATGACGATCGCCACGTGGTGGAGGGATTCTATCAAGTCGGGTTTGCACTCCATCAGGCGGACCGCGCAGCAGGATCTTGCGAACGTGATCCTGCTATACACTGAGGGCCCTGAGGATCTTGTCGACGCAACCTTGCGCAACCTGTGCCACCTCGCTGCGCCCGCCGTCGAGCCGGCCATGGACCTTGCTCCAGAGGCGATCGCCATTCTGAAGAGCGCGATGCCGTGCCGGATCTCGAACGGCAATGTCCCGACAAGGCCGCCGATGATGCGTCGCAGCTCAGCAGCAGTGCCCCTCGGTCGAGCGCGGCCGTGCCCTCCCGCCACGCGCGGGCCGCCCGTTGCGGCGGCGGCAATTCGGGGCGCCAGATCGCCCTGTGGGCTGGCGCTGGGGCTCTGCCCCGCGCCGACCGCGAGTCGCCCCCCGTTCGCGACGCCATCGGGAACGGGCGCCAGATCGCTCCGTGGACCAGCGCTGGGGCTCGGCGCGGCGCCGAGGGCACCCGAATAGTTGTCGCTCTTCCTCCTTCTCCCCCGTTTCCTTCTCGCCCCCTCGCCCCTCTGCAGTCTGCCCCCGCCCCCTCTCATCTCGTTTCCTTGCCTCCTGTCCTTCCAGCCGTTCTCTCTCCCCCATCCATCTCCGCCTCCATCTCCGCCTCCTTGCAGCCCCCTCGCCCTTCTGCAGTCTGCCCCCATCTCTTTTCATATATTGCCCTTTCCCCTTGCCCCCCCCGCCCGCCCCCCCCCCCCCCCCCCCCGCGCCGCCGCTCCCCCGGGTGCCGAGTTGCAGCGCGCCGCGGCTTCCCAGGCGGCGACGGCGGTGGGCTGGCGCCGCTGACGCGACGGGCGGCGCCGCTGCCGCCGCTGCCGCGGCTGGCGCCGCGCTGGGCGGGCTCGGCGACGAGCTCCAGAAGACCAAGAAGGTCTTCAAGCGCCCGGCCGCCGCAGCCGCCCTGGGCGCCCCCCCTTGCAAGAAGGTCTCGATGGCCAACTCGCGCAACGCCTCGGCTTCGAAGGCCGGGGCCATGGAAAGGGGGCGGTCGCCGCGGCGCCGCCGTTGCGACGACGACGGGCAAGCTGCAACGAGCACCTCGCCATCCACGACGCGCCCATCAACTTCCGCGGTGCCACTGCGCACTGCCCCCACGAGGAGTACTTGTGGCGGGTGAAGCCAGGGGGGCCCCGCGCCTAGGTAGGAAATTTGCGTGGAACACCCCTGGGCCCCAAATTGTTTGGAAGAGGCTTCAGGAATGCCATCTCACGATGCCGCTGTAGCAGCGTGATGGCGTGAATTTTCCCATCGGGTTGCCACTCGGGGCCGATGTCGCGCCAACTCGCGGGACGGTGGGACCCCGCTTGTTTTGGTTTTGCTCCGTGGACCCCGCCTTTGTTTCTGGAGTCGCTGGGTCGGCGCTGCATGCGGAGAGAACGCGGCGCGCGCCGGGTTTCAAGACGCGCCCCCAGCTCTGGCCAGCCGCTGCGCCTGGTCAGGCAGGCGCCAGTAGACACGCATCCTGGCCAGCTCCCAAGTGGCAAACGTAGAACTTCATGCGCCCCTCGTCCATCTCCGCCTTCCCCCCCCCCCGGCCTGCCCCCGCCGCCCTCTCCACCTCCCTATATTCCTCCACTTTCTCTTCCTCGCCCCGCCCCCTGAATCCCCGCGGGGCCGGGGGCGGCAGCTTGCGCGCGAAGGGGTCGCTGGCCAGAGGGGCTCTGGCCTGCCCCGGCGATCTGCCCTCGCCCTTGCCAAGGGCCCCCTCGTCATCTCGATATTCTCGACGCTTCGCGCGCCCCGGCTAGCCCGTCCAGGAGCGACGCCCAGGCGAGTTGAGGCGGTCGGGGAAACGCAGGAGCAAAGAGGGGGGCAGCCGTCATCGCTCGGGGCAGGAAGGGGGTGGATCAGGGGGGGGGGGCAGGGGCGATTAACATGCAGACGAGGAGGGGCAGGCGGAGGAGGAGCAGGCGGTGGAGGAGGAGGAGGAGGGGGAGGGGCGAGCAGATTGACCAGAGCCCTAGCGAATTCCTGTCGAAGTCCCCTCGGGTATCTTGCGGGCCCCATCCGCTTCGCGAGGGGTCCAGGTGTCCAAGATGGCCCCAATCTGGCTCCAGGGGGGCTCCGAGGATCCCGATATGACATCCACTCCGGCTCAAGATGGCCCAAGATGGTTCAACGTTGCCCAGGGGGCCCAAGGGCCGCTCCAAGGCGGCCCCAAGTGGCCGCGTGCCCCCCCAGGAGGCCACCGAGATGTCAGCGATTTTTAACAGCCTGAGGCAAATCGGCGAATTCTGGCCTCTCGCCTTCTTGCCTTCGATGACCTTCCATGGCCCCCAGGCGGCTCCGAGAGGGCCCGAGGCGGCCCCGAGGCTTAAAAGAGCCCCGAGACGGCTCCGAGAGCGCCCATGCTTTTCTACGCTCAAGTGCGTCCGGCGCTTCTTCTTCGACGCACTCGAATGGGCCCCGCCAGCAGCGCCGAGTGTAAAATACGAAATGGTCTCTGACGGCGCCGCTGTCCGAGGCGCCCAAGGGCGCGAGGAGGGGCCCGCCCAGCAGGGGCCCGCCAAAGTGGAATACATTCACGCTCGCGCGTGCCATGGAACGCCACCGCGTCGTCTTCGCAGACAGGGATACTAGCCCCTGTCAGGATGCAGTTGCAGACGATGCGTCGTCGGCAACGCCGCCATCCTCGCCAGCAGCGCCGTCGACGGCAACGACGCCGTCGCAAGAGGTCCTGATTGGCGAGGCCGGGCACTTCCGTCCATGCGCTGCATCGACCGCGCGTTTGCAAGATCGGCCCCCCGTCCACGGGGGGCCGTTCGGCCTGGCCCGCCGTCCGCCATCAGGATCGCATTCCTTCGTGTCGGAATCGTGGAGACCGCGCCGGTGTTCGACGCTGCTGGCCGTGCGATCGAGAGCGTGGACACTTGCGAGATCAACGTGGGTCACAAGGACCCGATCAGGAAGCTGATCCGCGCGCGCGGTTGACGGCGCCCGGGCTTGGGCGGTCGCGAGGTAGCATGCTCAACAAGGAGATCTCCGAGTTCGAGAGTGCAGATGTGGTCGTCGGCAAACCCCTTTTTGCCTTCGTGGGCAGTTGGCGATTCCAGCAAGCAAAGCACATCGCCACGCGCCATGCCCGAATCTGCGAAGCTCCTCAAGTACGTCATGTACCGGTCAGCGGCGATGCGCTTCAGCTCGCAGTCGTTGCTCACTCCTGGGAGGTCAGCGGGGGGCCATGGTGGGCGCGAGCCTTTTGTGCCCGAAGGTGATGCAGGTTTGCGCCGAGCACGCTCCCAAGTTCCACTGGGGCATCGCGGTGCTGCACAGGACAGACTGCGGCCTGCCTCAGCCAGAGACCATCGCATTCACACCGTGCACGAGGAAGGTGCACGCCAGGGCAATGCCTGAGGCGCTGGCCCCCAGCGGCCGCGGGCGCTCGCGCGACTGCCTCGACCCGGCCGAGGAGGACGCCAGCCGCCAGGACATCCCCCGTCGCCACGTACGCGACGATCTGATGGACTACGAACGCCACATCAAGAAGTTGCGCCGCACGGACGCAACTATGCGCAATGCTGACTTTGTGGTTGCAGCCAACTTGGGCCGCAAGGGCGCCCCCCTCTTCGACGACGGCGCGCCTGCTTTGACGCTCGATCACAAGCGCGCGTCCATGCTGAGCACCAGTGGCCTGGACTTACCTGGCCCTCGACGCCGGGCGTTCTGATTCATGGGCGATCCAGAGCGTTTGGCTCTGCAGGGTGTGAGCCCAGCGCACATTGCTAAGCATCTCCCCATCAGACTCGTTACGGCGCGCTGCTGCCTCGTATGTCCCGCCAACTCTAGATGGGGCATCCTCGATGCCGTTGGGCAAGGCAGTGCTTGCGAGCGCCCACAGCGTTCGCGACCATTCTGGTCGCGCGGGTTGCCCATCTCCGGGAGCGCAAGCCTTCGCGGCTGAATCGTCGGCATGGTTGAGTGCGCGTTTCAATCCTGGGAGGGCTAAGAAGGGCCCCGGCACTGCCAAGTGAAATGGGGGCCCTCCCCATGGGCCCCGATCGCAACCATGCCCCCTCTCACCTTCCTGGCTTGCCCATCAGCCCCTCCCCCCCCATCCATCTGCAACTTCAAAGGCTCTCCTGTTTTCATCGTCATCCTCTTCCCCATCTTACGTAATCCTGCCCCCCTCGCCCCCCCCCTTTCCAGTGCTCTGCTTGGCCACGGGGCCCAGGCGCTTCAGTCTTTAGTTTGCGGCAGCGGGGGCAACTGTGCCCAGCGCTGCACGCGTTTGACGCTCATTAATCTGATTCATCGTCTCTTGGGGCCTTGGCTCGGGAAGGGTGGCCCCTGTAACCCCCCAGGCGCTAAGGGGCTACCCCGCAGGGCCTCAGGACCACCTTCGTCGCCACTCTCGCCAGCGCCCCCCCGGCGCGCGGTGCGAGCGAGACTCGCGCGCGAGCACTCGTGGCTTGCGCGTGGCACGCGCGCGGCTTGCACGCGGCTTGCGCGCTCGATCTTGGCTTGCACGCGGCATGCGCGCGGCATGCGCAAAGCGCGCGCGCTCGATGAAGGATCGGCCCGCCCCGAGCCCCCCGGCGGATTGCGCGCGCCCCGGGGGGGGGAGGGCGAGGGGCGAGGGCGGGGGTGGAGGGGGGCGACAATGGGGGAGGACGAGGAGGGAGGATCGGCGACGAGTAGGAGTAGAAGTTGGAGCCAGTGGCGGTGCCAGCCATAACCATCTGCGATGCGCATCGACCTCCCGGCCTCAGCGGGCCCTCTCTGAGGGCGCGCATAAAGCATTGTTGCCGCGGGCGCGCGACGGGGGGTGAGAGGGGGCGGGGGGGGGGGGGGGGGGGGGGGGGGCGGGGGGAAGGAGGGCGAGGGGGGGGGCGGGGGGGAGGAAGAGGGGGGGGGGGCGCGAGGGGGGGTGGGGGCAGCAGCAGCGGCAGCAGCGGCAGCAGCAGCAGCAACATCATGAAAATGGGCGGCACGCCGGCTCGCCGGATCTGCGGGGCTCCTCGGGCCCAGGGCGCCGGCGCCCCGCGAAGCCCTCCACGGGCCCCCCTGAGGGCCCACTAGGCTTTAGTCGGTGTTCAAACAGCGTCAAGATGGCTGAAGAAGCCCCGAGACGAGGCGCCGCGGCATCTCCCGCGCGCTCTGACCAGAAGGTCGAGGCGAACGCAGCCGCGGCCGCGGCGACGTGGGCGGGGGGGGGGGCCCAGGGCGCCTTCCCCCCTGAGCCTTCCGCCCGCGAAAATCTTCAACCCCTGCCCCTTCCCCCCCCCTCTCTCCGCCCCCCGCCCCTCGCCCGGCCCCGGCGATGTGGCCTTGGAGTTGTCTGTCCGCCGCGGGCGCCGGAGAGGGGGCGGCGGGCCCGCCCATGTTCCTGGCCCTGCGCTGCCTCCCCCCTGCCAACGCTCCCCCTCCTCTTCGCCCTGCACCTCCTCATCCCCCTCCCCCCCCCCTCGCCCCCCTCCCCCCCCTGCCCCCGCCCCCTCGTTCGGCGCGGAATCTCGCGCGCCCTCTGCGCCCACTCGAGCGGTCCAGCCAGAGCCGTTCGGGCGCGCAAGCACTGCGCGAAGCCCACGCGCATGGGTTCGCGGCCGTGTGGGCTTGATCTTAGAAAGAGAGCCATATCTCAGATTGCGCGCGCTGGTGGCAGTGTTTCAGGGGCCTTGAATGCGACTTGCAGTCGCGGCTCGGTGGGCCGGTCTGCGTTGCTAAAGGTTGGCTACGAACAACCGAAGGATAATGCGCGCGCCATTGCCTTTGTGGACCAGCTGTTCAATATTTATCTTGCCACTTGACAAAGGGGAGCGTTTGAAGCTAAGATGGTTCACCCCTTGGCTCGTCTCCATTGAATAGCAGAGTGCAGTGATGATGCAGCTCGGTTCCTTCAGAAGCACGTCGGCAGTCGAACAGCGACTTTGATTATTCATGGTGACGACGCAAACTGTGGAAGCAATCTGAGGCCAGACAAGGGCCGTAGTTTCTTGCCCCTGACCTGGACCTGCGCAGAATTCCCGAATTGCCTCAGAAAAAAAAGATGCATCTCGTGGATGCAACTGTGCCACGCCAACGGCTTCGCCGATCTCTCACGCCCCCAGCCCGCCACCTAAAGCCTGCGCATGCCCCGTGGGCCCCACCAGCCCTCTGGGCGGCGGCGGCGCAGAGCGCGCGCCCCCTCCCCCGCCCCCTTCGGTTAGGCGAGGTGGTCGCCCACCCACGCCCCCCCTCGCGAGGGGTCAAAGACGGCCCAGGATGGCCTCAAGAGCGTCTCAGAGAGCCCAATATGACTTCCAATATGTCACGCGATGGCTCAATGCGGTTACCAAGATGCTTCAAGAGGCCCCGAGGCCGCTCCAGGAAGACCGCCGGCGGCGGCGGACGATCCCCAGGAGGCCGCCACGAGGCCAAAATGCTTCCACCACCGATGCGCAATGACATTCGCCTTCTCGCCCGTCTGATGTCGATGGCCTTCGGGGGCAAGAGGGCCACGGGAGAGGCCCGAGACTGCTTCGGGGCGGCCCCGAGAGCGCCCGAGGCGGCTCCAAGAGCGCCCCAAGAGCGGCCCAAGAGGCGATCTTTGGCGCCCCCAAAAGGGGGCTCTAATCGAAGCCCCCCCTTACATTGATCGGTCTCATCCAAGATGATTCCCAAATTTGCTCCCCCGAGGCTCCCGGGCACCGCCCAAGAGGCTCCCAAGAGATCCCCAAAGCCGAAGAGGCCACCCGACCGAGACGCTCGGGGACGCATTTGCCGCTGCCCAGAGGCCCCCAAGACGCCCCCGGGGATCTCCCGGCTTCTGAGAGACATCCGAGGAGACTCCGAGAGGCATGCAAGAGGCCTCTCGACCGTCTGCTCGCCCCCCCCCCCTCCCCCCCCCCCCTCCTCTGCTCGTTGTCATCATTTGCTTGCTCCTCCTCTTCCCCCCCCCCCCCCCCCCCCCCCCCCCCCCCCCCCCTCCCCCCGCCCCCCCCCCTCCCCCCCCCCCCCCCCCGCGTTATCCTCCCCCCCCCCATCTCCTCCTCCTCGTCGCCCCCCCCCCCCCCCCCCCCCCCCCCCCGTCCTCCCCGTCTTGCTTCTCGCCCGCCTCCTCCTCCGAGGAATTCACTTGGGCGTCGGTCGCGGGCGGGCTCGCTGCGCGGGCCAGTTGAGCGCCGAGAATCAGATGCTTTAAACGTGGCGCGTGTTCCATCGAGCGCGCGACGCGCTCAAGCAGGCCCTCCCTTTAATGACCCCCCCCCCCCCCTGAGTCTGCGGGGGGCTACGCGGGGTGGCCCAGCGGATCTACCGAGGTCGATCGTAGGAGGCGGTGACATATCAGGCGCTTTCTGCGCCGCTTTCAAAAGAGCATTTCCCCCTGACCCAACATAATGCAATTTTGAACGCGGCATTCTGATGGCAGCCGACGCTGATTCCAGCGTTGCAGCCCGTGCGGGGCAGCTCATGTGCGATGAGATGGCTTCTGGGGGGCCCTGGTGTTTCGCAGGGGCAGGGGGGCGCAGATGTTGCCTTCGCTGCGTGGACGCGGCGAGCAGACAGGCAGCCCTAACATTGCCTATGGGGGGGGGGGGGGGGGGGGGGGCATCTTGCATTTCGGTGGAGACAGACAAATGCATGCCTTATTCGCCGGAGACCTTCGCAAACATGGCTGAGAGGCTACTGGGTCTGGGGGTTCCAGTTGCTATCGCCCCCCGGCCCCCCCCCCTTCGCGCCGGGCGCCAACCGCCGACGGTCGCATCTTTTTTTTTTTTTTTTGGGGGGGGGGCGCCCGATAGCGACTGAAGCCCCCCTGAAAAAGGTTCTGCGGGTGGACGCAAGTGCGCGCTCTCGGAGGCGCCCGCGAAGCTCGGTTTATCCGATCCGATCACCAGCATGGGCCCTTGATAAATCCTCGCGCAATGCAGATGGCTAGATTCCCTTACTGCGCATTCTGGGACTGGATGCACATTTATTTTTCTATTGGGGGGCTAGCCCAGTATCGGCTCAATATTTCGCTGTGGAACAAACAAAATATGGAATTTCCTTGTGGGGCCATGACAATGTCACAAACGCAATCAAGTTCCCTGGGGGGCGGCCCGCCATGGGATAAATATCTCTCGAGTAATCGGGTGGCGCGCCTGGGCTCGAACAGCGCGCGGCCCGGCAGCAAAGGTCTCGCAGCGGAGATGATTCGCGCCATAGATCCCTCAGACTTTCTGCGAGCGTCATTGGCAACATCACGATGGGCTCCAGAAGCGCGTTGAATGCCTACGTCTGATCAAGATTCCAGGATTTCCCAGGGGCGGCGACGCGGCTGTTCAACGGCGCGCAGCGCTTGAAAGTTGGGTCGCCCAGCGCCAGAAATTACATCGCGACCTCTACGTGGGGATGGGCTAAGTTCCATTGCGCTGGGCACGTCCCAGACTGCATGCGAAGGCGCGGGGCGGCCCGGGCCCCCAGGCCCTGGCGCTGCCCCGGCGCCCGCCCGTTTTTTCCCAGTGCGATCTCATCCCTAGCCTTTGACTTGTTTACATTTATACACACATGCATGCGCGCGCATGTCGGAGGTGAGAGAGTGATCGAATTGGAACGGAGAGCCCCCTACCAGGATGCGGTTTCGGTTTTTGCGTTCGCGCGTGCCGCGCGCGCGAGCGAGGCGAAGCTGCGCGGGCGGGCGAGAGGAAAGTCTCCTGTGGGTGAGGCGCGGCCGGACCAAATGACTCCCTTCCAGCAACCGGTGGCCCGCGGTGCCCCGCCGGTGTCCCGCCGGTGCCCCGTCGGTTCCCCGATGATGATGATGATGGCGATGGTGGTGGTGATGATGGTGCCCCGAGGATGGTGGTGAAGTTGACGATGTGTCCCAATGCTGGTGATAATGGTGATGGTGGTGATGATGATGGAGTCACGATTATGATGCTGATGATGATGATAATGCTGTTGAGTATGTTGCTGGTCCTGATGATGGTGGTGATGGTGGGGTGATAATGAGGTCATGCGAATGATGGATTTGATGATGGTGGTGGTGTCTCGAAGATGATGAGTTTGGTGATGATGCTGTTGATGATGATGGTGTCGCGAAAATGGTGATGATGATGATGATGTTGATGATCGTGGTGACGATGATGGTGTCCCGATGATGATGAGGTTGATGATGAGGATGGGGATGAGGTGATGATGCTGGTGTTGTCAATGGTGGCCCGATGATGGTGATGATGATGTTGATGTTGCTGATGATGACGGTGGTGATGGTGAAGGTGACAATGATCATGGTGTTCCGAGGATGATGATGTTAGTGGTGGTGATGTTGCTGATTGTGACGATGGTGTCCCGACGGGGGTGACGACGTTGATGATGTTGTTTGTGGTGATGATGATGAGATGATGATGATGGTGGTGGTGTTCCGATGGTGATAATGGTGTCCCGATGATGACGATGTTGATGGTGATGATTGTGAGGATGATGGTGTTCCGAGGATGATGTTGGTGATGATGATCATGTTAATGGTGACGGTGATGAGGTTATGATGATGGTATCCCGATGATGATGATGCTGGTGATGATGTTGGTTGTGAAATAGATTGTGCTATCGATTGTGAGATCGGTAGCGAGACCAAATGTGCGATCGATTGTGAGATCGGTAGTCAGACCGATTGCGACGTCGAATCAAACAGGTCGAGTGAGATCTGTGGGTCGATCGTGAGTTCGATCGAACGAGACCGATAGATATGTTCGTATTTGTGCACACGCATGTCTCTTTATATGTGTATACATGCCTCTCTCTTCCCGTTCTCTCTCTCTCTCTCTCTCTCTCTCTCTCTCTCTCTCTCTCTATATATATATATATTCTCTCTCTGACTATTTGTTATTCTCTCTCTCTCTCTCTCTCTGTCTGTATATATATGCGCTTCTAAACGCGTTTTGATAAACGCATGCGCATGCGCGCATGCATAGAGACACCTAGGGATAACTGCGAAAAAAGAAAAGCAATAATGAAAATAGATGGAGAGAGAAAGAGAGAGAGAGAGAGAGAGAGAGAACAAAAAATAGAGAGAGAGAGAGAGAGAGAGAGAGAGAGAGAGAGAGAGAAAGAGAGAAAGAGAGAAAGAGAGAGAAAGAGAAATAGAGAGAGATAGAGAGAGAGAGAGAGAGAGAGAGAGAGAGAGAGAGAGAGAGAGAGAGAGAGAGAGAGAGAGAGAGAGAGAGATGAGCGGGGGCGATACAAAGAGCGCAGAATGAACGAGAGAGACAGAGAGACAGAGAGAGAGACAGAGAGAGACCAGACTCTCGTCCCTCGTCGGCGATCAATGGGCGATTAGGCGTCGATGCATCCCCCCCGAGAACCGCCCCCCCTATCGTTGCCCCTGACTTGCTGTCCCGACCCATCCCAATCCCACTTCCTGGTCCCTCCCGCCTGCCCCCCCCCCCCCCTCCCTCTCCCTTTCCGCTGCCTGCCCCCGCCTGCCCGTCGCGCCTTCTGCGCTCTGTGAGGGGCTGCCGGCGGCCGAGTCAGAACGAGAGGTGAAGACAAGGAAAACCTAGAGGTTGTTCTGGCTCCTCTTCGTCCTCCGCCTGCTGCTCGCGCCTGTCCTTCCTTGCCCCCCGTTGCCGGGTTTCCGATCGACGCGCCGAACGTTGAACGCCTTCGCGTCTGCTGAGGTCCCGTCGCTCTTTCCTGGCGAGCGCAGATCGCGGGCCCTGGGAAGTGCTGTTGCGAGATGTTTCAACAAATTTCATGAGACGGCTTTGAATCGCGCGTTGTCTATGTTTTGCCAGCAGGCGACGTCGGGCCCCCCGTGCAAAAAAAAGATCCAGATAAATGATGCCACGCGCGCGGTGCACGAGCTCCCCGACCCAGCCGCCGCGCTGAGGGGTCCCATTGTGACGCCTGCGTGGACGCGTCGGGCTGCCATTAATGCAATTGGTCAAATCAGGACAAGGGGTGAGTTTGAATTTGCGCGGGATGGTCAAGCTTGCGCGGGGCAAGTTATTTATTGCGCGCAGGCCGAGCGAGTTGAGTTGGATGCGCTTTGGGCGCGTGTGCAATTGCGCGAGCACGTCGGTCCGAACGTTTGGCAGGTCCGCCCCGGCCCGGCCAAGCTGCTAGTCCAGCTTGCGAGCGCGAGGATTGTCGCGCGCATGGCTCGTGACCGCGCGCTTCTTGTCAGGGCGCCCGTCGCTCGATCAGGCAGGGGGCCCAGCCCTCCGCGCCACGGGGGCGTCAGAATCATAGGGCCATGGGTACCGAGATAGCATCGGCATCTGTTGGCAGCAGCTGCAGGCGCCCTCCCCTGCCTGAAACCATTCGGGGCGGCCGTAGTGGCGCAGAGTCGTCTAGATTTCGAATTGCCTGCGCGACGCCTCGCCAGGGGTGCGCAACGGAAGGATTTCAGAAGCAGAGGCAGGGGTCGCCCCGGCGAAGTTGGAGCGGCATCCATCCCTCCGCTTTCCCCCGCCCCCTCCCCCCCCCTCCCCCGCCCCCCCCCTTCCCCCCTCTTCCTGCTCGTCAGCCCTGAAGCAGCGCAAGGGAAGGGCGCGCTGGGGGGCGGGGGGGGGGGGGGGGCGACGGGGGCAGAGGGGGGCTCAGAGGGGGGGCGGGGGGGGGGTGGTGGGGGCCCGCCGACCCCGAGTCCACGCGCGCGCGGCGCGCGTTTCACACGCGCCGCGCGCGTTTTCTGATAATCGAGCAATTGCCGCCCCTTTTCTACAGGGGCCAGAGAAATACCTGATGCAATGTTGTGCTACGTATGCGATGCCGTAAGTGGCCATGCAATTTCACGGCGCGCTCCGCTATGGAATGTTATGCAGTTGTACGCACGGCGATGCTTGATGGTCTGTCGTGATATGCTACGGCATGCAATGATTTGCCCACTCTCCCATTAGATCGGCCCTTGGTTTCAGAGTTCCTTTCGGTCCCAGCTGCGCGTTGCGCCGATCTCCTGCCGCTATCCCGACTTGAACGCGCGCGTTCAATGATGATGCGACGCCCCTCTGCTGCCAGCCTAGCAGCGGCCGTCTGCGTTTGATTAGATGAGTGGCGACGCAGAGCCAGAGGCAAACTCAGTGCTGCGCCGTCCGTCTGCGTTTGATGATCTGAGCGACATGGGACCGGGGGCCAGCTCCGCGCTGCGTCGGCTGGCCGCCGCAGCGTTTCACCGGCAGGGCGCTCAAGAATCGATGACCAGCGCATTGGGCCCCGATATTGCACGGGAGTGCCTGGAGGAGGGGGCTGCCGGCGACTCCGACGCCACCCAGTCTGGGCAGCGTGGGTTGGTGGAGCCAGGTGGCCCACCCATCGCAATGGCACCTCCAGATCAGGCAGCTGGGCCCGAGCACGATGGCGCAGGCCCGTGGTTTCCAGCGTCGGCGCCCTTGCGCCAGCTGGTCGGTGGCGCGAAGATCCCCGAACGCGCCATCAGGGCGAGCTTCCTTTGTTGCGGCATCATGGGGGGCCAATCTAGTGTTCCAGGCTGCTGGCGCGAAGGTCGACTGCGCGAGCATCTTCGACCTCCAGGCGGACTTCGAGCCTCTCATCGAGCACATCATTGGTGAAGGCCAGCGCTCGACAGAACCGCGCCTAGGCCCGGTCGAGGGCGACGAGATGAAGACGAAACTCGAGGACATCGACTTGTCCGAAGTGATTGTCGGCGGCCCCCCGCGCCCTCCGCGGGCTGGAAATGGCAGCCGCCGAAACTGTTTCAACGCGAGGGCCGAAGTCTACAAGCAGTGCGTCAACTGGATCTTTCGCGCGATCGATAAGCAGGCGTTGCAAGCTGCCGGCCTCGAGAACGCCCCGGGGGCCATGCAGGATCAGAACGGATGCGAAGGCTACTTGCCGAAGTTTTTGGAGCTGCGCCGCTCGATGGCGTCTGGCAATGATTGGGGCATCATCAGCTTGAGCGCGGGGGATTACGGATAGCCTCAATCGAGGACTCGCGTCATCTTCCGTTGTCTGAGGAAGGTGCAAGGCAATGCCTGCGCCCGCTGCTGCCCCCTTGCCCCCGCCGCTCTCTGTTTTTGCTGCGCGCGCGCTGCGTCGGCGAGCGGAGGGGTCGAGGGCGCGGGGGGGCAGGTGCGCGTTCAATGCCTGCGTTGAGTCTCGCGCCGACAAGATGCCCGATCCTTTGGGGGCCACTGGGAAGAGCGACCGTCTGAGTTTCCTCGGCCCGTCGAGAGGGGCATCGAGCGCTCTGAGGTCCACGCGCCTAACGCGCGCTCGAACCTCCGCGACTACGAGCGGCTCGTCGAGAAGAACAAGAAAGACGGTGCCGATTTCCAGCACGGGGAGATTGGTTTCTCCAGCTTGGACAGGAATATCGACGCTATTTTTTCGCAGGTTATTCTCGCCGGACACCTACGTTGACGACGCGGTTGATCTACCGTCTCTTTGCTGAGTACCAGCGAAAACCCTCGCATGAACGCAAGGTCTCCCGGTGGCTCTCCGACAAGGAGCGCGCGGCGCTCCGGGGGATCAACCCCGTTGCCGTCGCCGTTCACGTGCCAGAGGCGAAGTTGATTTTCGCGGCTGGCAATGCCTACCCTCCGGTCCCCATTGGGGCCGCGGTGATGCCGCTGCTTTCGGCGATGGCGCCCAGTGGGCATCTGCCGCTTTGCGGCCCCGCCCCTGCCGTCAAGTGCGGCGCGCCTACGCTGGCCGCGCATTCTTTCGACGCCATGGTTCGCCATTTGGGCGCGGCCGCTCCGGCCGGGGAGGCGCGCGTGGCAGCGCGGGTCACGAAGCGCCCAGCGGCGGCATCTTGCCAGTCGCATTTCCCGGTGCTGGAGAGAGCTCTTGGACGTCACTCAAGTCCTATGCCCATGCATTTCCACGCGCACGCACACGCGCGCGCACGCGCGCGGGCGCGCGCGCACATGCGCAGACACGCAGTTCCACCCGGCGCCACTCTTGTGTAAGTTGGATCGTTTGCTCTCTCGCGGATCGGCCTGGCTCGAAAAATCATCGGCGAGCTTCTTCCCCGTTCCGCGTTGCGGCCCTGGAGACGCCCCGGGGCCCCGGGGTCTCCCCCCTCCTCTTGCTTCTGCCTACCTCCCTCCTTGGGCCGCCCTCCGTCCTCGCATTCCTCCCTTTGCCCGTCCTTTCCCGAATTGTTCCTCTTCTGTCTTCCTCCGCCCCCCTCCCCCTTCTTCTCCCTCCGCCCCCCATTCCCCCCTCGCTTTTACACGCGCACATATAATATATATATATATATATAATATATATATATATATATATATATAATGTCGGAGTGTTGGGGCCCCCGGCTCCCCCGGGGCAGAATGACAAATGGGGCCACCCCTTGGGTAACCCCATTTAGCCCCCGGAGCCGGGGGCCTGTTTTGTGCCCGTTACGGGCTGGTCTCACCCCCTGGAACGCTCCATGGGCGGGCCAATATGCCTTCCGGACGGCCCAAGATGGATTCAAGACGGCCCAAAAGGCTCCCAAGACGCCCCAAGACGCCCCAAGAGGCCCCCCAAGAGGCCCTCCAAGAGTGCACCAAGAAGCAAAGATCGTCCCATTCCCATCGGCAGACGTATATTTTGAGCATATTGGCCTGTTGGGTTTTCACATCGCCCACGATGGCCCAAGAGGCTTCCAAGACGGCTCAGGAGACACCCAAGAGGGCTCCAAGACAGCCCAAGAAGGGCCCAAGACGGCCGAAGAGGCCTCCAGGACGGCCCCAGGGAGCCCCAGAACGAGCCCAAGATGGGTCCCAGAGCAGGCCCAAAGGCCCCAAGACGTCCCAACAGGCCCCCAAGAGGCCCCCATGACATCCCGAAGAGGTCCCCAGGAGGCCCCAAAGAGGCCCCAAAACTGCTTGCAACACACTTCCGAGAGGCTTCGAAGATGCATCCAAGACGCCCCCCAAGAGGCACCCATCATTGGCTCCAATATGCTCCCAAAATGTATACGTTTTATACAAAAGTGCTGCAAAGCATTTGTTATTTCATGGATTTCGCGCTCCCTGATGGCGCGAATTGATTTGAGGGCCACGCGGGGCCACGCGGGGCCAACTTCTTTGATTTTTGCTCGGTTGCTGAAGGGTTTCCACGTTGCCCCCTTCTAGAGCTTCCTGCGATCCAACACAGCGCAGGCGGCTCCGACGACCGCCCCGAGGCACCTTCTGCATCTCTCCCTCGCGCCCAAGCCCGCCCAAGAGCGCCCCGACAGCGCTGCGCAAAACGGCCAGGAGGCATCCAAGAGAGGTTCAGAACGTACCCAGCACGAGGAAACCAGGTCGCCACGACCCCGGACCTGCCTCCCCAAGAGCTTCTGGAGGAGCCCAAGACGGCCCAAGAGGGCCCCAAGAGAGCGCAAAATGGCCCGCGCGCGCCCGAGATGACCCAAGCAGGCTCTTAGGTGACCTAAGGAGCCCAGGAGGTCCCGAGATGGATCCATTTGCCTGCGGATGCCCGGAAACTCCATGGCCCGCAGTATGCATTTAATGACACGCGCTGGAACAGTACGCAACACGCTGTCATGCCCTCCCCCCAACATCTCCCGCCAGTCCAAACTGCACTTTCTTGGTTCCACTCGCCCTCCAGCGCTGCTGTTTCGAGGCGAGTCCAAGTCGGCGCAACTTGCGGCCTCCGCGCATTCAATCGCCGCATGGTTCCTGCGAGCAGAATTCGATCGCAGCCGCAGCCCACGCTTGCCAAAACACAGTTCGAACACGCAGCTCTCGCAGCACGCCTCGGGGACGTTCGTGCGAACCTCATCGAACCCGGCGGAAGCAACTGTGATATCGCAATTCTTACATGCAATTTCACCCGCCAGAACGTTGCGACTTTTCCTGTAACGGCAGAAGACATTCAAGAACGCTTGGGCCATCCGCACGGTCCGCACTGCACGGTAGAAGGCGCATTCACGACTGCCGCTTTCCTGATTCGCACACCTTCTGCAGGAGGTCATTGGATAGCATTGCTGCCGATCGCGCGCGTCCACGGATCCGAGACTGCGTCTGCAATAGCGTTGCTGTGTGATTCCTTGCACGCTTCCCCTCACTACGCACGAAGAAATGATGAAGCCTGCTGCTGCCACTACAATAAAAGCTGCCTGTCGACTCCTGCCCAGTAGCTACCAGCATTATTCCAGACAGTCCTGCCGAAGCGTTAGTGCGCCACTTTTGCGTTTTTGACACCGAACCACCCTGCTGCGACGCTGGCGCGCGCATGCGGGCACAGGATTTCAGAGCTTCCGCGCTAGAGCAGCTGTCCTGAACAGTCGTCCCATGCACGTGTTCGCGCGCGCGCTCTTCAACGTCTCGGGGCCGACGGGCTCCTGTTTCCTGGTCGGCAGGCCTCGCGCGCCAAAGTATACAGGAAAGCGCGCGTCGTGGCAGCACTGTGCCATTCGCACGTGGCATGTACCGAGGAGCACAATTGTAATCTATCTAACTGAAGCTCTTGCCTTGCGTGATTCGGCGAAGTTGGCTACTGCAACGCGACCATGGCGAAACGCATTGCGCGTCGTTTCTCCCGACTTCAGATTTGTTCGCTGCGACTGCCCTGGACCGACTTGCCGAGAGTGCTAACGGGAAAAAACGTTGGCGCATTTTGTTGGAACATTTTTTTTGCGTGCGCTCACCGTTGGGCTCGATATCCGGAGGGTTGCGCCCTGTGCCGCCAGCCCCCGAGGCTGACCCGCGCACCGACCATTTTGGGGGGCAGCTTTGGCGCAATGATGCGGCATTTCGGAAGCATGTTCGACAATCTGGAGCCGGTTTTGGACGATATTTGGCGCATTTTTGGGCCCACCTTGAAGGCTCCTTGGAATTATCTTCGGGGCTCTTTAAACCATATTGGGCGATTCGGACGAAATGTTTGGAGCCTCTTGGAGGCCACGTCCAGGCAGCCCGGGCATGCTCGGTGGCTCTAGAGCCGTTTTGAATTATTTTTGGTCGTTGTCATCGCCATTATCGCCCTCATTGCGTCGAAGCACAAAGTGGCTCGCGGGGCGAGCACACCGGTGGAATCATTAACCTTGCTCCCGAAATGTTTGGGCTGGCGGGCGGGCGCGCATGACGATCTGGACGGCGCCCCCCCGGACTCACCGGAGGAGGAGGAGGGGGGGGAGGAGGAGGGGGAGGGAGGAGGGAGGCCAAACATTGTTGATTGTCATTGTTTTGTTTTCTAGGTTTTCTGTTTCATCGTTTATTCGGCTTTCCGACGCTCCATGGCGGCCCAGGAGGCCTGGAAGACCGCCCCAATACGGCCCGAGAAACCGCCTGGAGAGCCCCAAGACGGCCCACCCCTGCTTGAGCCGTCGCTCATCCATCCTTCCGCCCGTATCCCCGCTTCTCGCTTCCTCTCTCCTCATCCTTCTTGCTTTCTTCCTGCCTCCCTTCCTTTGAGGCAGAGACCTGATGGCACTTTCGACCGCCAGCCCAGGTTCCCCGGGATCTCTCCTTCGGCTCCCCATCCCTGGGTCCTTTGGGTTCCTGGGGTTTCTCGGGTTCGTCAGGATCCTTGGCTTGTTTTGCACTGCGTTGCATTGTGCTGCATTGCGTTGTTCTGCGGCGCCTTTACCTCGCCCCCCCCGCCTCCCCAACCCCCACATCGTCTTCCTCCTGTTACCTCCTCCCTTTTTTTTCCTTCCCTTGTTCCCCCCCCCCCCCCCCCCTCGCCCCCCCCATGATCCCTGGTGGGGGGAGAGGATGAACGGGAAGGAGGAGGGGGGGGAGGCTGGGAAACCCTCTCTGAGGAAGTCGCCCCGACGAGAAGAAAGAGAAAGAGGATAAGGAGGACGAGGATAGAGAGGAGGGAACGGGGACGACGGGGAGGAGGAGGTGGAGGGGGAGGCGCACGGAGGGGATGGAAGGGGTGGATGGAGGAGCGCGAGAGGCGACGGCTGCACGAGGAGGAGGGGGGACAGCGAGGAGAAGAGGAAGGATCAGGACGATGATATGGATCAGTGCAAGGAGGAGGATGAGAGGAGGAGTAGACGCCAATCCCAGTATGCAAATGACAAATGTCGTCAATGTCCAGGAAATAAATTCCCTGCTCCCCTCCTGGAGCAGAGGGGCCACGAAACCAGCGCAAGCGGGCGCCAACCTCAAAACACAACACGGCATGAATTCCATGTCTCGCGGCAGCATTTGGGCCTGCGCTAGAACCTAAGCGCGCGCGAAGCGCGCGCGTGGTTCTAGTGTGTGTGTATATATATATATACATACCTACATACATACATATACATGTATGTATGTAGATCTACATGTCTATATGTACAAAAATATCTACTTACGTACATACATACATACATACAAACAAACATACATACACACATACACACATACACACACACCTATATATATATATATATATATATATATATTGGGCGCGCGAGACGAGCGGGAACGCCATTGAACAGTTATGAACAGTTATGGAAGCACAGTTATGATCACATATGAAACAGTAGGTTGTTATGGAATAAGTTTGCACACCATTTGATTATTTAATGCACGTATGGGGGGGGGGGGGGGGGGGTACGAAAAGCGATGATGAGCTAGTGTCAAGATAGCGGCGGCTTCAAAACGCAATTATCGCGCACTCGTGCAAGCTGCTTGTGACCCGATTTACTGAGTGGGGCGCAGTTCAATTATAAGCGCGCAGCCACAAAACAAACGCTCCAACGGATGGACCCCACATGAAAACCGAATTGTGTATCGAATGTGTACACTATCAGAATGATGTTGCTCCTGCTGACGCTGCTGCTGCTCCTCCGCCACCTCCTCCTCCCTCCCCCTTTCTCCTCTTCCTCCTCCCCTCTCCTCCTCCTCCTCCTCCTCCTCCTCCTCCTCCTCCTCCTCCTCCTCCTCCTCTTCCTCCTCCTCTTCCGTAGCCATTATGGCTCAAGCGGTCGCACGGCGCCGTCGTTTCGCCGCCCCTTCGTTCCGCGTTGGGGCCGCTGCGGGATGGAGGCGCCTAGAGGGGCTGCCGACGCCGCTGTCCACGTCGAGGCGGCGGCGCGGGCAGCCGCGCAGGGTCGCGCGCCACGCCGCGCGGTGGCGGCACTGGCGCGGTCGGCACTTTCGGCAGCGCTCTTCGCGTTCCGAGAGGCGCCGCCCGCCGCCGCGCCGCCGCCCGCGGCCGCAGCCGCGGCCCCTGCCGCGGAAGGCGCTGCCGCTCCCAAGGCCCGCTCGGCGGCCTGGGTGGAGCGGCGGCGACGACGCCGCCAGCGCCTCGCGGCGCGGCGGCGGGGCGGCGCTGGCGCTGAAGCTGCGCCTGCTGGCGAGCGCGCGGCCCTGGTCGCGCTGCCGCCGCAGGCTGAGGCCGATGCTGACGGCGACGACGCGATCGACGACGACCGCTGGGCCGACGGCCTCGCGCGGGGAGGGGCGGCTGCCGCTGCTGCTGCTGCGCCGCCTGCCGCGGGCTCGGACGCGGAGCTGCGCGACCTGGTCGCGCGCTTCTGCGCCGCGAAGGGCGGCGTGGACCCCGACGCCGAGGTCGCGGCCGCCCTGGCGACGGTCGGCGCGGACGAGCTTCGCAGGCAGATTGCGGCGGCGTCGTCGTCGCTGGGGAGCTCGCCGGCTGGGCGCGGTCCTCCTGGCGCTCCTCAGCCCGGTGCGCGGCGGGGGAAGCAGCGGGAGGGTCGGCGATGATGTTTTGCCCCGCGCAGTGGCGAGGCCGCCTGCCACTCCCCCCCCGCCGCGCCATGGACTTCGCCTTCGGCGTGGTCCTCTACGTGTTCTCCTGAGGCTTAGAGTGGTGTCTGTGAGCAGACGCTTTCTCTTCAGTGCTTCCCTGCTTCCCCCCTCCTCCTCCTCCTCGTCCTCCTCCTCCTCCTCCTCCTCCTCCTCTACCGCGAGGGCCATTCGGCGCGTGCGGGCTCGTCATCCTCCCGCGATCCCTCCTCCTCATCATCACCCTCGCATCTCCTCCTTCTCCTCCTCCTCCTCCTCCGCCTCCGCCTCCTCCTCCTCCTCCTCCTCCTCCTTCCCCCTCCTCCCCCCCCCCCCCCCCCCCTCGCCCTTGAGCAGCGCCCATTTCAGCCGCGCCCCCCTGACGGCGCCGCGGTTGAAATCCCCGCTTTCCCCCCCCCTCTCTCTCCTCTTCCCCCTTCTCCTCGTCATCCTCCGCCTCCTCCTCCTCGACCGGTTTTCATTTCAACCGCCTCATCCCGACGCCGCCGTGGTTGAAAGTTCTCATCCCCGCTCGCTCCTCTTCCTCCTCCTCCGGTCCTTCCTCCTCCTCCTCCTCGCCCTCCTCCTCGTCATCCACCTCCTGGCCCCCCCCATCCTCCTCCCCTCCTCCTCCTCCCTCCTCCTCCTCCTCCTCCTCCTCCTCCTCCTCCTCCTCCTTCTCGTCCTCCCCCATCGCCCTCCTCCTCCTCCTCCTCCTCCTCCTCCTCGTCGTCGCGTCTCCTCCTCCTCCTCCTCCTCCTCCTCCTCCGCCTTGGGCACCGCCCATTTCAACCGCGCCCCTCTGGCGGCACCGTGGTTGAAATCCCCGCCTCCTCCTCCTCTTTCTCATCCTCCTCCTCCTCGTCATCCTCCTCCTCCCCCTCCTTTTCCTAAACCTCCTCCTCATCCTCCTCCTCCGCGCGAGCGGGCTCGCATGGAATGCCCCTGAGGGTCATTCCGTGCGAGCGGGCTCGCTGATGCCGATAGCCGTTGGAATTCCAATTCTTAGGTGGGGCCGCCGAGGGGCCACAGGGGAGGTCCCTTCTGCGCGAGCGGGCTCGCATGGAATGCCCCTGAGGGTCATTCCGTGCGATCGGGCTCGCTGATGCCGATAGCTCGCATGGAATGCCCCTGAGGGTCATTCCGTGCGACCGGGCTCGCTGATGCCGATAGCCGTTGGAATTCAATGTTTTTGGTGGGGCCCCCTAAGGGCCACAGGAGAAGTCCCTTCCACGCGAGCGGGCTCGCATGAACTGTTCCCGAGGGTAATTTTTGGCGCTTCGCTTATCCCCACCAGCCCATCCAGAAACGATTACCATATGAGTTGGTTAGTCAGGGACGCCTGGAAACACGCGGTCGCGCAGCTGTTTTGGAAGCGTCAAAACAAGGTGGGCAGCACCCTGGGCCAGGAAACATGGATCACAAATAGTTCGGCGCAGTGAAATTTAAGACAGACATCGGTGCAGGATGCGCCATGGTGTTCTCTGTGGTAAGTGTCTCTGGCGCAGGTTGCTGTATGCACGATCCGACATCCGTGTTGTGCGCAGATTAGGGCACGAGGTTTCGCAACCGCCGTGGGAGCGTGTTGGAAGGGGCGCAGAAGCTGCACATAGACACCGCCGTGCGCACAGGCATTCTTGTTTTCAAAACTGGGGGGCCGTACCTCGGGCCAGAAAAACAAGGATCACACATAGCTTCCCCCACTGAAGTTTGAGATGGGAATTTGTGCGAGATACGCCGTGAGGTTCCCTGTGGTCAACGTCTTTCCAGAAACGATTACCAGGTGAGTTGGTCAATCAGGGAAGCCTGGAAGCACGCGGTCGCATAGCTGTTTTGGAAGCGTCAACACAGGGTGGGCCGTACCCTCTGCCAGAAAATAAGGACCTTCGCGCAGTGATGTTTAAGACAGAAATCAGTGCAAGATGCGCCATGGACCTCCCTTTGGTATGCGTCTCTGGCGCAGGTTCCTGCATCTACGATCCGACGCCAGCGGCGCGCAGATTAGAGTCGCATCTCGATGGACATCCTTGATCGGAACCCTTGCACTGACTTGTATCTTAAACTCGCGCGCGTTTCGAAAAATTGCTCAGGTGCTGGTGCTGCTGCCGGTGCTGCTGATGATGTTGTTGCTGGCGCTGCTGTTGTTGATGCTGGTGCTGATGTTGCTGTTGCTGGTGTTTGTGCTGCTGCTGGTGCTGCTGCTTGTGGTGCTCCTGCTGCTGGTGGTGCTGCTGCTGGGGTCATCTTGGGGGTAGGAGGAGAAAGAGGAGGAGGAGGAGGATGAAGAAAGGAGAAGGAGGACGGGGAAGAGGAGGAAAAGCAGGAGACCGGCACGGGGAGGATGAAGAGGAGGAGGGAGGAGGCAGGAAAGGGGGAAGGAAGGCGCGGATGTCCCACGGCGGCTTGATTGGCAACATTGGTGAGTTGGGAGAGCTCTTGTAGCGAAGGGTGTCAGGCTGTAGCTGCTGGTATCGTTGGTGTTGTCGTTGTAGTTTGTGCTTATGGTACCGCTGCTGCTGGTGTTGATGGTGGTGCTACTGATAGTGCTGCTGGTGCTGGCGATGCTGGGACCATATTGGGGGTAAGAGGAGGAGGAGGAAGAGGAGGAGGAAGAGAAGAAAGAAGATGAGGAGGAGGAGGAGGACAAACAGAAAAGGAGGAGGGGACGATGACAAGGAGGACGAGAAGTCGGGCTTAGGGGATATATTGTGGTGAGGGCTTCTTCGAAGCGTCGTAATGCCATTTTGGCGCCATCTTGGAGCCCTCTTGGGGTCCTCTTGGGGCCTTCGTGGGGCCCTCTTGGGGCTCACTTGGGGAGTCTTGGAGCCCTCTTAGGGCTCTTTGGGGGGGGACCAATTCCCGTCGCCCCCTCGGAAGCTCACAAATGCTGTCTTGGAGCCGTCTTGGGCCGTTCTTGGAGCGTTCTTGGCCGCTCTTGGTGCCGTCTTGGGCCCCTCTTGGGGCTCTCTTGGGGCAACTTGGGGCCATGTTGAGGATGCCAAAGCCCATCGGAAGCGAAAAGGCGAGAATGCCTGAAACATTGATTTTCCCTAAGCTTTTGAAGGATTTTGGCATCTTGGAGGGTGCCGTTGAAGGCTCGACAGGCATTGGGATCCGTCTTGGGGCAGCCTTGAGGCCTCTTGGATGTGTGTCGGAGGCTATCTTGAGCCATCTTGAGCTATCTTGGGCCATCTTGGAGGCCATCTTGCGCTCTCTCTGAGGCCCTCTTGGAGCCATCTTGGGCCAAAAAGGACCCTCTAACCCCTCGGGACCGCGCCGTCCAAACCCAAGGAGGGGGGGTATATCAGGGAGGTTGGAAACGGACACGCTCTAGACTACCTCCGCCCAGAGGGCTGGTGGGATTCCGTTCTAGCGGGCTCGCATGGAATGCCCCGGAGGGTCATTCCGTGCGAGCGGGCTCGCTGTTGCCGATAGCCGTTGGAATTCCAACTTTTAGGTGGGACCCCCTAGGGGCCACAGGGGAGGTCCCTTCCGTGCGAGCGGGCTCGCATGGAATGCCCCTGAGGGTCATCCCGTGCGAGCGGGCTCGCTGATGCCGGTAGCCGTTGGAATTCCAACTTTTAGGTGGGACCCCCTAGGGGCCACAGGGGAGGTCCCTTCCGCGCGAGCGGGCTCGCACGGAAAGCCCCTGAGGGTCATTCCGTTCGAGCGGGCTCGCTGCTGCCGATAGCCGTTGGAATTCCAGCTCTTAGGTGGGGCCCCCTAGGGGCCACAGGGGAAGTCCCTTCCGTGCGAGCGGGCTCGCATGGAATGCCCCGGAGGGTCATTCCGTGCGAGCGGGCTCGCTGTTGTCGATAGCCGTTGGAATTCCAACTTTTAGGTGGGACCCCCTAGGGGCCACAGGGGAGGTCCCTTCCGTGCGAGCGGGCTCGCATGGAATGCCCCTGAGGGTCATCCCGTGCGAGCGGGCTCGCTGATGCCGATAGCCGTTGGAATTCCAACTTTTAGGTGGGCAGGGGAAGTCACTTCCGCGCGAGCGGGCTCGCATGGAATGCCCCTGTGTGTGTGTGTGACTGGGTGTGGGTGTTTGCGTGGCTGTGTGGCCCGCGGCCGCCCAGAGAAAACAAGAACCCCACTTAGGATGTGGGGAACAATGGACGTATGGGCCACGAGACGCTGTATTGGGTGGAGGAGACGCACGTGGGCACCCAAATTGGGGCCTTCGGTGGGGATCCCTAGGGGACCGCGAAGCGCTGTACTGAGTGTGGCGGACGCGTGCGGGTCTCCGGTGTATTTTTTATATGGGGCCACGAAACGCTGCACTGGGTGGGGGGGACGCGCGCGGGCACCCCCATTGGGGCGTTCGGTGGAGCTCCTTACGGGGGAGGGACGTACGCGGGCACCCCCGCTGGGGCCTTCGGTGGAGCTTCCTATGGGGCCACGAAACGCTGCACTGGACGGGAGGGGGCGCATGCGGGCACCCCCACTGGGGCCTTCGGTGGATCTCCCTACGGGGCCACGACACGTTGTACTGGTGGGGCGGGCTCGTGCGGGCACCCCCACTGGGACTGCGGCGGGGCTCCCCGCAAGGCCACGAAACGCTGCACTTGGTGGGGGCGGGCGCTTGCGGACACCCCCACTGGGGCCTTCGGTGGAGCTCCCTATGGGGCCACGAATGCTGCACTGGGTGGGGGGACCGCATGCGGGCACCCCCACACGGGTCTTCGGTGGACCTTTTCATGTGGCCACGCAGCGCTGTATTGGTTAGGGGGACCGCGTGCGGGCACCCCCATGGGGGTTTTCGATGGAGCTCCCTATGGGGCCACGAAGCGTTGTACTGGGTGGCGCGGACTTATGCGGGCACCCCCGTTGGGGCCTTCGGTGGAGTCCCTGATGGGGCCACGAAGCGCTGCACTGGGTTGGGAGACCGCATGCAGGCACCCCCGTTGGGGCCTTCGGTGGGGCTCCCCACAGGGCCACGAAGCGTTGTACTTGTGGGGCGGACTCATGCAGGCCCCCATGGGGGCGGTCGGTGGAGCTCCCCATGGGGCCACCGAACTTTGCACTGGGTGGGGGGGGAAAGGGAGGAGGAGGGTGAGAGGAGGAGACGACCGCGGGGACCGTCTTTTCAGAACGAGGACCCAAGACCACACGATGTTTGGGGACAAAAATCATTTGCGCCATCTGTATCGTGATCATAACCATACTCATCATACACAGTGGCATCATCCTTGCCGTCATCTTCAGCATCACCTTCATTGCCATCATCATCGGCGAGGTCTCATCTTTGTCGCTGGTGCCGTGGCCATCGCCACCATCGTCATCACCGCTTCGTTCCTGCAGGATGGGCTTGTCTACGCGGCTGGGTTCTACATGCAAGTGCGCCCCGTTGTGGGCATTGCCTTTTGAGTTAGCGAAACAAGTTGCGGATGGGTGGATGAGATGCTTGCACCAGCATAGGGGGGTAGTCTCGCGTGGATGTTGCACCGCGTACATTGCGCACAGACGACTGCGCGTTTCTAGGTGTCCGCTCAGGCACGCATCTTTCATTACACCCACGCGAGAGCGTATCTTTCATCTTGGCGTGGAAGTTGTCGTACCTTTGCCTCAGACGAGAAAGAGTTTGGAGTATCACGGGGTGGGGGGCACGGTTTTTGTTGCACCATTGATTCGGGACGCTGGTTCAGATCCAGGAGTCCCCGAACCAGGCTTTGTTGCCTTGCATTTGCGGGCCCATGCGTTACGCTCGAGGCGTATGTGCGACTGACATTGCATGAGGGCGATCGCCCATTCAGCCGTCCTTCTTTGACCGACAGCAGTAGCTCAAGGCGCACATGCTGCAGGTGGCGTCTGAGACCTCCCGTGCCGACCTTGTTGCTTTATGGCAGCTGGCTCGGTATTGGTTGGTTAATCGCCTCGTTTCCTCTCGCACTCTTGGCGCATCCACCCAGGCCCCGGCATATGGGTGAGTTCTCGCCGGAACTGTTTTTTTCCCTCGGTTGCGACTCGCACGGGCCGGTTGGACCGCTTGCGTGGCGACAGTCTCACGCACAACGTGTTCTTGCTCGTGAAAAGCGCCTGCCTCCGTCCTTCCCTTCCCATCGGCACATGCTCATTGAGACACTTTGTGGACAAACGTGATCTTGGTGCCCGGGAGGCGCAGTGACGGGTCGTGCCATGTTGTGTTCGGTGTTGTGTTGTGCCACGTTGTCGTGGTGTGCCGTAAGGTGCATTGGTTGTGCGTCGCCACGCGGTGCCGTGCCATGTCGTTGAGCAGGCTGGAGAGGTGAGTTGGTGGGCCAGAGGTGTTGTGTCGTTGAGACGCCGTGGTGCCGAGTTGCTGTGCCGTGCGGTGCTGTGGTGCCGTGTGGTGCATTGTGTTGAGAGGCTCAGACGAGGGAAAGGCACCAATACCGCGTCTCGTTTCGGAGACTCCTCGTGACCACGGCTTCATTTTCACCGAAATTCTAGCTAGAACGTACCCTCGCAAAGGTCCGGGGAGTGGCGGTATCGTCATGATTTAGCTTAGTCAGGGATCCCAAGTAATACAGTGAGGCAGAGTTGCCGATCCGTGACATCGCGGCCTGCGGTGTCTTGGCGTGCTTCTGCCACACGACGCGTCATGTTTGCTCGCAGGTTGCTCTCTGGTTGGGCAGGGGGTGCCTTGACGTGTGTTGACATATTCTCCCGTGCCGCTGATGCCTTGCTCTAAGATTTAGAGATTTAGGTAGTCGTGAGGGGCCGTACGCGTTGGTGGCTGGCCAATGCTTTGCCGTGCCTCGTGTACGTGCCATGCCGTGCCGAGTTTTGCTGCATTTTCATCTGACCAATAAGTGCGATTTTTAGGGCTGAGGTGGTGTCAGCCTGTTGTGGCTGAGGTGGTGCGTTGCTTCTTTTGCACGTGTTGCTTCTAGTACTTGTTGGTGTCTATAGGATGTGTGTGATGCATGTGGTGCCTATGCTGTCTATAGTGTGCACCGACATGAAGCAATGCTTATGTCTTGCTAGTTGTGGTGGTGATTGCCTGCGGTGCCTGTGGTTTCTGTTTTGCCGAAGGCGCCACATATGCGTGTGGTGACTATGGTTCCTCTGGAGCCTCTGGAGCCTGTGGTGCCTGTAGTGCATGTGGCGACTGGGGTGATTGTGGTGCCTAGGGTGCGCGTGGCGTGTTCTTGAACGCAGCAGATGATTATGCCTCGATGCTTGCGGTGGTGCTTGCCTTTGAAGTCCGTGTTGCCAATGGTATCATTGATGCTCGTGGTAGCTGTGCAGCCTGGGCTGCCTCTGGTGACGGCTGCCTGTGGTGTCAGGAGTGCTCTGCCGTCCCGACTTCCCCGGTGGTCCCCGAGGTAGACGTGGTGCTGGTGGTGTCTGTGGCGACCTGGGGTGCCCGTGGCTCGGGTGAGTGGTCCTTCGACGGGACGTTCTGCGGTGCTGGCCTGGAAGGGGTCCAGACAGTTTTTGGGGGATTGCGCTCGGCCTCGCGTTGGCGTTCGCAGCACAGCGTGTTGCCCCAGGTGCCACACTCGCCAGTTGGTGCGTGGCCTTCGATGGCCACCTCTCGACTGACCCGTGGGCATGTGGTTTTTTCTTTTGCTCCAGATGGCATCCGATGGTCCCGAGGCTGCAGCCGCTTGTTCGTGCATGGTCTCCAGCGCCTTCTATGGGTTCGTGTGTCGTATGGCCTCCCACGGCCTCCCATGTCCGTGGGTGCCTCACTGGCCTGTGGTTGCTCGGCCTCCTATGGCCACCTATGTCCTCCCACTACCTCCTGTGGCATTAGGTGTCGCACTCGCCAGTGGGTGCCTGGTCTCCTGTGCTGCCGAAAGTCTCAAATCTCCTCCACTGCCCCTGAATGAGTGCAGCAATCGCCCATAGGAGATTCGGCTTCACCGAGTCGGCGGCCGCAGCTCAGATTCGCAAGAACCGTAAGATTCTGAATGATCGTCACCCTCACGCCCTTCGATTGGGTACCTTTGATGAGGAGCTCCCTGAGTAGCGGCAGACACCCGAGGCACCACAAACACAAAACCTCCCCGCTGGAGGCAGTACAATTACCGCCTGCGGGAGCGGCCGTGCGATGCTTCTTCTTGCGGGAGGCAGGGTACGAAGTACCTCCGTACCTCCCTGCGGGAGGGGCAGTGCAGTGCCCCTCCCCGTGGCCCCTTGGGTTTGCCCCACAGGCACGCGGGGTACCCCCGAGAGCCCCAAGCACTCCAGGCACCCCCGGGTTTGGCCGAGCACCCCGGGCTTTGCAGGCATACCCAGGCACCCCAAGCACCCTGGGCACCCCCAGGTATCCCAGGTGCCCCCAGGCACCCCAGGAACCCCAGGCATCCCAGGGACCCCCACGCATCTCAAGAGCCCCAGACACCCGATTACCCAGGCACCCCGAAGCGCTCCCAGGCATCCCCCAGGCATCCTGAGCCCACCAGGCGCGGCATAACCGCGCCGCGCCGCCGTGCACTGACGAGGCCAAGACGCGACGGGTACGCTGATCTTCGTGGCGCACCGCGCCGCGCCGCGCCGTGGGGGGTGACTGAGGGCTTCAGCCGGTGCTCTGGTGGGCCCAAGGTGCCGTGCTGTGGTGGCGTGCCGCTGAGTGTCGCGCTGCCCTCAGGGGGGCAAGGTTCGAGGACAGAGAGGTATTGCGCCGTGCCGTCGTTCCGTAGCGCATCGATGGCTTCAATTGATGATTTGGTGAGTCGTGCCGTGTTTCTTTTTGCGGTGGTGATACCGTTGGGTTGCTTGACCGCGTGCTTAGCACGGGCCTCCATGCGGGCGTAAGTTGTGTCGGAGATTCTTTGTGTTTCGGTTCGCCCGCATGGTGACAGTGCCGAGCACAGTTGCTTCTCTGAGGTGTCTCCGCAGGTGTCCAAATGGATTCAGAAGTCCTCGGGTCCCGCCAAACGGTGTGGTGACCACACCGTATGGTGAGTCAGTGGAGATTCGGGGTCACCCAGGCATCCCCCAGGCATCCTGAGCCCACCAGGCGCGGCATAACCGCGCCGCGCCGCCGTGCACTGACGAGGCCAAGACGCGACGGGTACGCTGATCTTCGTGGCGCACCGCGCCGCGCCGCGCCGTGGGGGGTGACTGAGGGCTTCAGCCGGTGCTCTGGTGGGCCCAAGGTGCCGTGCTGTGGTGGCGTGCCGCTGAGTGTCGCGCTGCCCTCAGGGGGGCAAGGTTCGAGGACAGAGAGGTATTGCGCCGTGCCGTCGTTCCGTAGCGCATCGATGGCTTCAATTGATGATTTGGTGAGTCGTGCCGTGTTTCTTTTTGCGGTGGTGATACCGTTGGGTTGCTTGACCGCGTGCTTAGCACGGGCCTCCATGCGGGCGTAAGTTGTGTCGGAGATTCTTTGTGTTTCGGTTCGCCCGCATGGTGACAGTGCCGAGCACAGTTGCTTCTCTGAGGTGTCTCCGCAGGTGTCCAAATGGATTCAGAAGTCCTCGGGTCCCGCCAAACGGTGTGGTGACCACACCGTATGGTGAGTTAGTGGAGATTCGGGGTCACCGCACGGTATTGGAATTCGGGTCTTTCTCCGAGGATGTCTCGGGCGAGTGGAGTCTCCAGGGTCCCAACACCGTGTGGTCGTTGGGGAAGTCGTTGGGGATTCCGATGTCACCACGTTGTCGGTCACCACACGGTACGGAGGCCCCGAAGTGTCGCCTCAGAAGTTCACATGGGGCGTTTCTGGCCAGATGTTTGGCCTCGGAGACGCTCAAGCACGCGCGATGTTGCGAGCAGATTGGCGCCTCCCGTCCCATCCCCTGTTGCTGGGTTTGCGTCGGGGGGGTTGGTTGAAGCCGAGACTTTTTGTGTGTTAGAGTCGGCTGCGGGTCTGATTGGCCCAGTACTGGTTCCAGCCATCAGCAAGGGGGATAAGATATTCGAAGTTTGGGGCTCGATGAGTTGTTTGTTTTTATTTGATTCCGTGGGCCGTCTTCAGGCCGCGGGATCGTCATAAACGGAGTTGGGGAGGAAAGCTACAGATGGACCCGCGGAGGAGTCCATGGACCGACTGTAAGAGGATTTAGTTTCGTCCCAATTTGTTGATCGATTTTCGGGAGCCCCGTGCAGTTCAGACATCCTGGCCACCTTCAATGTGCTTGGCTTTCGCGGGTTGGTTCGCGCGTTGGCCGCATGAGGGGCCTTGTCCAGTTCCTCGGTTTCTTTTCCTCGGGCGTTTGCATAATGGGGGGCGATAGTGGTAGGGTGAAGAGAGGTGTTTCTCTTACATCCGAAAGAGGCCCCTTGGAGCCCAAAAGGGACATGACATATGCACGTTTTTTCACTCCCATCATGTATCGCACTCCCACTAAGCAACTCCCAGTTTCCTGGCCACTCGTGAGTACCTCCAGGATCATGGCCTGCACGCACTCCGGGAGCCTAGCCCGCAGGTTAGGTTGTGGCCGTGGAGTTCCTCCCAAAGGCCAACGCAGGCTTTCGGTCGATCTAGAGCCGTTGAAATTGCTCGGCAATTTCCTTCGCCCCTCCCCATCCACACGCGCCTGCACACTTATGGTAGGCGCGTCTCCGTCGCTGGCGTTCAACGGTGAACGCCGCTGGCGAACCAGAATCGGTCGATGTTGAATGATATGACGTTTTGGCATCGGCCAACTTGTTCAAGTTTCAACGATCCCCGCGGTGTCGCAACCAATCCCGAAGTCAGCACGACACGAACATGCCGCCTTTTGACGCTTCCATCGTTCCTCGACAGCTTCGGCGTCGTGACGTCAAGGCCGGCCTGCGCGTTCGTTCTTGCGCCGCAGGGAGATGCACCAAATTCAGCGCATTAGAAAGCATGGGTGGGGAGGCCGCGTGCGAGGTCGCGGCTGAGCACGGAGATAAGGTGTTACCGCGGCCCGTTGGTTGTTACTGCGGCCCGGTGGGTGTTAGTATGGCCAGGGGTCCTCCGGAGCGTATTAATTATCGAGTACGGTGAAGGGGGGGGAGGTCCAAAAAGGCTCCGCCCCCCCCCCCCCCCCTTCACCGAAGAGCCTCTCGGAAGAGCTTCTGGTGCTCTCCGAAGAGCCTGGAGCCGCCGGAGACCTTCTTGCAGCCGCCTAAGAGCCGGGCCTCCGAAGAGCCTCTTGGGGCATCCGAAGCGCTTCTTGTGCTCTCGGAAGAGCCTCTTGGGCTCTCCGAACTACGATTGCTACTACTACTACTACGACTACTACTACTACTACTACTACTACTACTAGTCGTCGTCGTCGTCGTCGTCGTCGTCGTCGTCGTCGTCGTCGTCGTCGTCGTCGTCGTCGTCGTCGTCGTCGTCGTCGTCGTCGTCGTCCCTAGCGCCCTAGGGCTAGCACTCCCTAGCGCCAGTACTTCGTAGGGCTAGCACTCCCTAGCGCCACTACTTCCTAGCACTCCCTCGGACTAGCACTCCCTAGGACTAGTATTCCCTAGGGCTGGTACTCCGTAGTGCAAGTACTCCCTAGGACGAATACTCCCTTGGACGAATACGCCCTTGGGGTAGTAACTCCTAGGACTGGTTCCCTGGGGCTAGCACTCTTTGCGGTTAGTACTCCGTAGGACGATTACCCCCTATGAATGATAGTACCTAACACCAACACTACAGCACCATAGTACTACCACACTACAGCACTACTACCACAATGCCAGTATCACAACACCACAACACCGCTACCACAACACCACAACACCGCTACCACAATACCACAAACACAACACCACAACAGCGCTACCACAACACCACTACCACAGCACCTCTGCCACTACCACAACACTACTACCGACTAACAACTCAACCTTGCCAACACCACACCACTAACACAACACTACCAACACCACACCACTAACACAGCACACCACTACCAACACACCATCACTAACACCGCATACAGCACAACCCGCCACTACCAGCACCACACCACTAACACAATATTACCAACACCACACCACACCACTAACACAGCGCAGCGACCACCACACCACTAACACAGCACTACTACCACGTTGGTTCCAGATGGGAGTTACTGTGGCCATTTTTGCCTGCAAGCGTTGCGAATCTCTCCAGATCTAACATGAGATACCTTTACATGTTACTGTTCATTGAGCGGCCTGCGCGGGCCACAGTAACTCCCATCCTGCCGCGCGACGGGCCACATTACCCAACGGGCCACACTAACACCGAACGGGCCACAGTGTCAACCGGTCGCGCTGAGCACGAGGGGGCCCTCGGACCGGCAGGCGGCGGGAGTGGGAGGAAGCGTGGGAGGGACAGAGGGAGAGGGAGAGGGTGGGGGAGAGAGCATGCTGAAGATTGGTCGAATGGGGGGAGAGAGGTAGACTCCCCCACCCCAAAGGAGTGCGCTTCTCAAGGCCGTGGCGCGTCAGGGTCGGTCAAATCCATTTCAGTCGCTTCTGTGGCAACTGAGGTGCCTCGTTTCAGGTGGTTCGCAGGCTTCCTTATTTTCATAACGGTTTTGTTCCTGGGGCAGTTGCCCGCATCTTGCCAGCAGCTCACTTCGTCTCAGCCCAATCCGGGGGAGGAGGCTCCGATCTGAGATTGGTTCGTTCCAAACGTGCACGGCTTGGCTTAAGAAGGTTCGAGGCCCCGGGCGGCGTGTAGGCGCGACGCGGGGGCGTCGCAGGCGAGGCGATTGGGCGTTTGCAGTCAGAGACGCGCGCGCAGCGCGATGAGTTGTTGGAGGGTGGTGCGATGTGGAGCATCCGCCGCGGATGCGGTGAGTGAAAGAAGCGGCTTGGAGCAGGGCTGGACCTAGACGCTGTTTTGCTGGACTTCGGCTGTGTTCTGTTGATCGTTTTGGCAGGGAGGTACAGGAAAACAGGTAGAGCAAAACGAATCTCAAAACGAAAACAACACGAAAAGTAGCGTTTAGGTCCAGCCCTGGCGTGGTGCGGGCAGGGACGTCGGTGGTTCCCCTGGGGCACGGCTGGGCGGTGGTCCCGTGGCGCTTCCGTCCCCGTGGGGCGGAGTGCCTCGGGATCTCCTAGGCGAGTGCCCAACGCGAGAAGCATGTATTTTTGTTGACGCTCCGGGCGAATTTCTTGGATCCGCGCTGTGCGCTCCCGGCGGCGCCTCCGGCGCCGCCCCTGGCGCGCTGCGCGCGCCAGGGAGGGGGGGCCGGCGCGGATCCAAGGAACCCGCGCGGATGTCCAAAGTTTATGTTTAAGTGTTTTTTTTTCTGGCGGTTCCGCCTAGAATCCCGGGTCTTGGGTGGACCTGAGGGGCGGGCTGGACCCAGGCGGGTGCCCCAGACGCAGTGGTCGGCGCAGTGGTCGACGGCGAGGGAAGCGCAGGAGGGTGAAACGGGCATAAGCGCCCCCCCCCCCCCCGACCTGAGGGGTCCGAAGTTCGGAAGAGGTGGGGAGAAAGGCAGGGAAGGAGAGAGAGAAATACAGTTGCTCCCATCGCCACCTTAACGTGTGCTCAGAGAGAGAGAGAGAGGGAGAGAGAGAGAGAGAGAGAGAGAGAGAAAGAGAGAGACAAACAACAATACAGAGAGAGAGAGAGAGGGACAGAGAATGAGGAAGAGGGGGAGAGAGCGGGAGAGAGAGAGAGAGAGAGTCCCTTCCTGCGAGCCCCAATCTGTGTACGCACACCAGCACGGGCGTCCCCCTCTCGGGGGACGGGAGCCAGGCACAGGGCGATGAGCACTCCGTGGGCCCTGTGCCCCCCCGAACGGTCTGGGCAAAAGCGGCGGCGAGAGACAGACACGACGTGGAAGTGGCAAAGGATGGAGAGGAGCAGGAGGACGAAGAATGATGAACAAGCTCTCAAGGAAGGGTCGGAAACGAAAGAGAGAGAGAGAGAGAGAAAGAGAGTCCCATGCCCATGCCCAAATTGAACGCGGGCTCGGTGCCTGCTGGATGTTGCAGCACGTGTAGTCCACGTCGCAGGGCCATGCTCGAGACCACTCGGCCAGGGGTGTAGGGCGACCTAGGATGGGAGGATAACGGGAGGGAGGAGGCTGCGGACGGGGTGTCCGTTATTCCTCGCGGTTCTATTGATGGAACCGCGCCCACAGGGCGAAACGGACATTCACCTGCCTCGAGGCCACACGATTTGGCAGTCAAAATATGGGGGAGGAGGAGATGAGTGGAAGCAACAGGTAGTGCACGGGACGTGATGAGATCAACCTGGTCAGTCATCCACCGACAGCACAGATCAAACCACACAAACCTGACCATTCAAAGGATTCAATGGGCAATTAGATCAGGACCGAGGGCAGACGTGTGGCTCGCTGGGCGCACTCTGGAAACCTGGCCTGGTGGGCTCCGAAGTCTGCTGATCTTGCAAGGAAGGGGAGCGTGGGAGGAGAGGATAATGAATTCATGGAAGGGATGGGAGGGGGAAACGGAAAACAGAAAACAACCACGCCTCCACACTAGTCCACAAGTAAGATCTCACGGGCGTGTGCAAGTGGTCTCCTAGACTGCTTCCTTCCATGGGGAATCGAGGCTAGACAAGCGAGGTTAGGGGAGCGCCCTTGCAAGCAACTCGCAGCCAACGGTATCGAAGCGCCAAAGATGCCCGAGACCATGTGCTGCATTGCAATTTGTTGTCGATTGTCAGCCAGAGTGAAAGGGAGTTGAAGGGAGTTGATCATCTCCTGGAGGTAGGAGACTTCGCGAGTGTGGGTCCAGTTGAGGGTCACACAGGCCTTCAGTACCTGGGACAACCGCCAGTCATCCACTGGAAACGCCACCCAGATCATTACTGCTACAACAAAGCCTGTAATGAACGATTCAATAAACTGCTGCATTGAGAAGCTGCGGAGGTCGTTATCACACTGCACGAACTCAACATCTGTGATCGCATCAGCGTGGTCTGAGAGCATGTCTGATCAGAGCGCCGATCCATCGATGATGTTGAGTATCAGCGCCGCACGCTTCTCTTTTGATGCTGGAAGGGCCTTGCGTGGGAAGTGAGCCTTGATGCACTCGTTGACTTGGCCGACCACCGTCTTGTCCTTCTTCATGGCCTCGTCGAGCTGGGATGCGGCCTGGCCCCAGGTGAGCTTCTGCGGGAGCGTCCGCTTCTTGCCGATGAGCGACTTGAGCCAGCCAACCTCCGCCCTGCCCGTGAGGTCATTCGCTTTAGGTGTGGCGGCCACTGGAGTAGGAGTGCATGCGCGCTGATTCTCACTACCCATCTCCGGGTCCGTCTGAGACTCAAGCTTCGGGATACGATCACCAAAGGCCGACTTCATCGCTGCTGCCATGTACTCGCCCTGACGTCTGAGCTTCATCTCCCCTGTCCTTTCCTTCTTGTCCTTCACAAAGGCGCCGCACTCGGGGTCACGCTCTGCCAGGGCCGCGCGCATCTTCCCGAGCTCGCGTGCCTGGACCGAGGATGAGCGAGAGCGGCCCCCACCACCTGAGCGTCGATTGCGGTCTCGATCACGGTCGTCCCGATGGTCATTCCGATGCCCAGGGCTGCGACGTCGATCACTGCCAGGATCCCGATCACGGTCACGACCAAGGCTGGCATCGCGCCGGTCCCAGTCACGACGGTCGTAGCCATTGTCACGGTCACCCCCACGGCGGGCCCACTGACCGCACTCAGAGCACCATGAATCTCGGACACCTTCACGACGGTCACGATCTGAGTCATAGCGGGCCCATGGCTGGCGACGATCCCCGCGGGCACCACCTCCCATGGCGGCGACGGCTAAGGAGAGCTTTTGCCGCTGCCGCGTTATCACTCGAGCCTTCTGGATGGCGACGGGCCAGGGGCACGAGTGCAGGGCCGCCAGGATGAGCCCCGACGGGTAGTCCAGGATCACAAGCTCCAGGGCCAGCTCCAGGATCCAGGACGACGTCACGGGGATACTGAGGGCTAGATGTTGGGTCGGGCTAGGCGGTTTGAAAACACATCAGTGATCATTCCAAAACCTCTTGGCATTGTCCCAGTCCTGGGCAGGATGTTTGTGTTCGGGCGGGGTCCGGGTTCAGGGGATATTAGCCACTGTCGATTGTCGTTCTTAGGGGCGATCCAACAGGAGTTTTTGTGAGGCCATAGTTCTAGATCCAACCAAATACAGGGGGCTTCGGAGTCCTCCAGATCTGACGCGGGAGACAGCTTCACCTTTTTAACCAACGTACAAAAATAATCAAACGCACACCTTCTGCAATACTGTACCTTCTGCAATACACTGATCTCACACCTAGAATATCATCCACATACCATCGTTGTCGAGCTTCCATCGAGGAGGAGAAGGAGGCATATATCTCAAACCCATGTTGTCTGAATTGTTCAGGCCGCTTCTGGGCCTTCATCTCGTACCACGCTAAGAGAAATGATAGTGCGACGCCAGAAAGGACCCCACCGATCGGCAGGCCCCGCAGCTCATGCACGACGCCTCCGATAGTGACAAGCGAGAGCCAGCAATGAGCGAGCATCGCGCGTTCAATGTCGGCCACGGAAATCCTAAAATATGTCGGAGACGCGTTGGAAACAAACGTGCGAGTTTTGACCACCTTGCCGTGCTTGACCAGCGCAGCATTCGTCCCGAGCTGGTGGACAATCGCCGCGGGCACGTCATGCCAGGCCGAGGTAATGAGGCCCGCGCTGCACTGCTCATAGGCCTGGCCGGCATCGGTTGACACGTCAGTGAGCGCGCGCCTACATCTAAGACAGGCATCCATCGCTGGGAGCTCCAGCTCGTCCACAATCTTGCGAACCTCGCGGGCAGCATGGTTCATATTAAAGACTTCAGTTGAGAGACCGCTTGCCTGAAGCAGATGGCGGGTAGCTCTCCCCGCATATCTGTAGCCTTCTGTTTCAGGGGCATCTGCTGAACTCACTATGCGTCTCATGCAGCCGTGTCCAGGTTTGGCGCAACATCGGGTTCCATCGTCCAGACACATGTGCTTTTGACCGTCGGGGAAACGTAGGGCGGCTTCGCCGTTAGGGCAGATCAGGGCATCATGTTTCTTTTCCGCTATCCTGAGTCCGATGCTGGGGCTGGAAGACATTCTGACTTGTAAGGCGCACAACACTTGCTCACCGAAATTGTGTCTTTCCAGCTTATTATGCCTTCGTAGGCCACGCGTGTGGGTCTCTGGTGCCAGGGCCTTGCAGGGGCAGCCTTCATACTGTTGGTCGTGCACCGCACCGCGCCTCGAATCACATACTGGTTTTCAGTTTGCTTAAACTCATGGGGCAGGAGAAGCACATGACGCTTGGCAGCGGGTAGGTTGAGCGTCCTGAGGTGACGATCAATGTGACATCTAGCCATCCGCTGCCGAGTAAAAACTTGCAAGCATGATGACAGAAGCTTGCGGCCGTGACATAAACAGCACCCTGTTCTTTTCGTCAGATATGTGCAGAACGGTAAGGGTTTCCACTTACCTGACAGATATGCGAATAGTAAGCCAAGCCGTGAGGGTTCGAGAAGCCAAAGTGGACCTTCTTCCCGGGTAAGGTAGAACCGTTCACGAACCTGTAAGGTATATAGTTGGATATATGGGGCCGCCTCCGAGAGTGTTCCGGGAAATCGTGCGAGATGGCCTCGGGCTCGGGGCATTTCGATCTCCGTGGTCGCGGGAGTAGCGGATCGCCATGCTGGATGGGGGATTTTTCTCGGGGGACGTCGTCTCCAGGAGGGTGGGCGTTTGCGGGGTTCTTTCTTCTTCTTAGGGGTTGCGCATAGGGTTCCAAGCCCACGGCGTTGGCTCACTAGTTCTGACTCGCGCTCATCAGCTCGATTCGCTGCGGGCCGAAACCGACGAATGGCGAGCGCCTCGACGTGCAAGCTCGCGGACTCGGTCGGGGCCCAGAGGGACGGGATGAAACAACGGAACAGCGAACTTGGATTTTTCCGTAGCTCTCGATATCGAGGCCGATTCTTTTGTCAAATACGTGGACACATCAAACCACGCGTATGTTCCTGGATTCGCCCAACAACTTCCGATCGAGGCCCAGCACGTAGAATTGCCTTGTCTACATAGATCGAGGAGTGGGAGCCGAGGAGGTAGACGACAGCCTTGTAGGGCTCCGTGGGTATGCCTAGCATGCTCTGGAAGGCTAAGATCACGATGGGCTCGCACCAATCTAGAATACCACGAAGCCATTCGAGAGGGAGGATACGGAAAACGCGCCTAGCCCACCTCGCTGGCGTGGGCGATCGCAACTCATTCTGCAACCCAGCAAGCCCACGCCCAGGCATCAGTAGCACAACACTCACCGTGCTCCAGAATGCTGGGCCTCTAAAGGCTCGATCGCCTGAAAGGTTGCTCACTAATCAATTCTGCCAAAAACGCGACCGTCGTAGAAATGTATGCACGCACATGTCGATGATTCCTTCGCGACCGTGACCGCGAAAGAATATCGGCACCAATTTGGCCTTGTGAGAGGCTTGCATTCTTCCTCAGGGTGTGCATCAGGAAGAAGCGAGTTTCTTCGTGCGCCCGAGGCTGTTCTCGAGGAAGTGGCACCAGGAGTCGGCTGCCGCCAATGTAGAGCAGGCGTAGCATCCTCAGGATCTCCATCCAGCCACCAGTATTGCTGAGTCTCGGCGAACTGCTTGTGTCGTCCTCCGACTCCGCCGATCTGCCCAGCAGAGCTCTGGCAGACAGGGTGGTGGCTTGCCAGGCCTCGGTCTCCCTCTCGCGGACTGCGACTTCTGCCTGGGACTTCCGCCACGCCATCTCGAGATTCCAGAACGGGGGGGGCGAACGTCTGGAAGTAGGGCATCGATGATTACATCACGCTCTTCAGCCATCGCGCTGGGTGGTCAGTGAAACTCTTCACAAGGGAATCTATTTGGTAGTTGCTGACGACTGTCAGAAGCACACGTGGGAGTCGTGGGACAGGGGAAGATGTCGTCGTAGGCGGCTCGGGATCGGTACGTGGCGCCGTCCAGAAGTTGGATGGCGTGAGCCCTGCACCCCCGTTGCTCGGGATGTCGAGCCGAGTATGTACAGGTTGTGAACGAGCCCTTTTCTGCGAGCCCCAATCTGTGTACGCACACCAGCACGGGCGCCCCTCTCTCGGGGGACGGGAGCCAGGCACAGGGCGATGAGCACTCCGTGGGCCGTATGCACCCCTGAACGGTCTGGGCAAACGCGGCGGCGAGAGACAGACACGACGTGGACGTGGCAACGGATGGATGGGAGCGGGAGGACGACAAATGTTGAATACGTTCTCAAGGGTGGGTCGGAACAGAGCGAGCGAGAGAGAGCGAGAGCGAGCGAGAAAGAGAGAGAGAGAGAGAGAAGTAGAGACAAGGCGACACAGGCATTCCAACATACGTACGTATGTATGTATGTATGTATGTGTATGTACGTCTGTATGTATGCATGCGTGCATGTATGTATGTATGTATGTATGTATGCATGTATATGTACATGATGTATGTATGCATGTGTGTACTTGTATGTATGTGTGTATGTATGTATACATGCATACACGCATGCATGTATGCATGTATTTATGTTTGTATGTATGTATATATGTATGTATGTATGTGTGTATGCATGTATGTATGTATGTGTGTATGCATGCATGTATGTATGTGTGTATGTAAGCATGCATGTATGTATGTAATGTATGTATGTAATGTACGCATGCATGTTTACATGTGCGTATGGATGTATGCATGTATGTATGTACGTATATATACGTATGTATATGTGTAGGTGTCTGTATATATATATATATATATGGTAGCCCCCACCACGGGGACCCCATCTTCACACATGCAAGCCCGAGAGCTTTAAACGAAGAAGTTCGTTCCTATGTTGATGCAGATGTTGATCATATGTTATTGCAAGAACGTTTGCAATAACACGAGGAAAACCGTACAATCAAAAACAACATAAATCCATACAATCCAGAATGAAAAGAAAGAGTACAATCAAAAAACGATGAGGCATATTACAATGAAAAACAGTAAGAAAACCTTACACTGGAAAACAATCAGAACACCTTACACTGGAAAACAAAAAGAACACCTTACAGTGGAAACCAATAAGAAAACCTTACAATGGAAACCAATAAGAAAACCTTACAATGGAAACCACTAAGAAAACGTCTTGGGTACACGAAGCGCTGGCAGGGACTGATAAACAAAAAAAACAACAACAAAAACAAAACAAAACGCTGGCAGGGACTGAACAAAAACAATAATCAAAGGTTTCGGGCGAAACTGGACGGGAAATGAAATCCATGCCGGGCCCCCTCCGCCGAGATCCGCCCGAAACCTTTGATTTTTGTTTTTTTTTCAGTCCCTGCCAGCGTTTTTTTTTTTTTTTTTTTTTTTCGTCCGTCCCTGCAGCGTTTCGTGTACCCAAGACGTCTTCTTATTGTTTCCCATTGTAAGGTTTTCTTATTGTTTTCTAGTGTAAGGTTTTCTGATTGTTTTCCATTGTAAGGTTTTCTTATTGTTTTCCATTGTGCGGTTTTCTTATTGTTTTCAAGTCTGAAGTTTTCTTATTGTTTTCCAGTGTAAGGTTTTCGGATTGTTTTCCATTGTAAGGTTTTCGGATTGTTTTCCAGTGTAAGGTTTTCTTATCGTTTTCCAGTGAATGAGGCCCCAGGAAGCTCCAGGAGGGCACGCGAAGCACCAGGGGACACCTATGCAGGAGGAGGAGGCGGAGGAGGAGGAGGAGCTGATACCATGCACTTTTATACCAGCTCCTTTCGCACGCGTGCGAAGGGGAGTATTTGACGACGGGCATCGTGACGAAGTCGCCTCAGACAAGCACGTGGTCCGCCCTACACGGCGTAGCACAGCACCCCGTATAGCAAAGCCCAGCGTAGTGTGGAAGAGCATGCCATAGCGTGCCAACGCGAAGTATGGCAGACGTGTCAGAAGAAAGTTTAACTCAGCTTACTTACGGGGTTCGATGATTCCTTAAGTTTTTTGATTGTGAGGTTTTCTTCTTCCCTACCTAGGCTCTGCCTAGAAGGGTTCTTACTCTCTTAGCTTAACGGGGCCGGGCAGTGCAAAGCGCCCCGGGCGGTTCCCCCAGTCCCCGCCCCGCGGTTCCCCCAGTCCCCTGGGAGCTTTAGCTTTAGCTGTAGCTGTAGCTTTAGCTTAGCTTTAGCTTAGCTCCAGCTTAGCTGTAGCTTAGCTTTAGCTTAGCGTTTCGCTTAGCTTTTCGCTTAGCGTTTAGCTTAGCTTTAGCTTAGCTTTAGCTTAGCTTGAGCTTAGCTTGAGCTTGGATTAGCTTAGCTTTAGCTTAGCTTTAGCTTAGCTTTAGCTTAGCTTTAGCTCAGCTTTAGCTTAGCTTTAGCTTAGCTTGAGCTTATCTGTAGCTTAGCTTTAGCTCAGCTCTAGCTTAGCTCTAGCTTAGCTTTAGCTCAGCTTTAGCTGAGCTTTAGCTTAGCTTTAGCTCAGCTTTAGATTAGTTTTAGCCCAGCTTTAGCTTAATTTTAGCTTAGCTGTGGCTTAGCTTTAGCTTAGTTTTAGCTTAACTTCAGCTTAGCGTTACTGTTACTACTAATGCTGCTTTCCTAGGGGTTCCAACTCCTAGGTAGGGTCGCGCTGGGATAATTGTTTTTGATTATAAGGTTCTCTTATTGTTTTTGATTGTAACGTTTTACGTCGTCGGTCGTCGGTCGTCGTCGTCGTCCGTCGTCGTCGTCGTCGTCGGCCGTCGTCTTTCCCAGTTCTCCCCCGCGCCCGAGCTGTTCCCCGAATGTGCTCAAGGTTCACGTCGAGGTCCGACCGAGGTTCGAGACTCGAGGATCGAGGTTCGAACTTCGAGGCTCGAGGAGGTAAGGAGGGACGGAGGAAGGAGGAGGAGGAGGATGAGGCTGACGATGATGAGGGTGCGGGGGAGGACGATGAGGAGGAGGATGCTGAGGATGATGGTGATGATGATAATGATGCATATGATTATGTTGAGGACGAGACGAGGAGGACGATGAGGAGGAGGGGGATATGATGATGCTGAGGAGAAGGCAGGATGAGGAGGATGTGGACGAAGAGGATAAACAACAATGGAAGGATGAAGAAGGGGAGGCCGAGGAGATGGAATCTGATGATGAGGAGGAGGAGGATGACGACCATGAGGATGTTGATGATGCGTCGGATGAAGATGAGGAGGAGGAGGGGGGTGATGATGATAATGATGACGATGCGAATCTTGCTGATGATGATTATGATGGTTATGCTGATGATTATGTTTGAATGATGAGGATGCTGCTGATGCTGCTGATGATGGTGATGATGCTGATGAGCGTGTTGATGCTTATGAATATGACGATTGCGACGGCCATGACGATGATAAGGAACATGAGGGCGAGGCAGAGGCGGACGATCACACTTATGATAAGGGGGGCGCGGAGGGCGATGATGAGGATGAGGATGATGCTATGGTGATGACGGTGATGCGGGTGATGCTGCTGCTGATGATGATGATGATGATTAGGCGGTGGAGGAGGAAGAGGGCGAGGATGGGGGCGAAGAGGGAGGAGGGAAAGAGAAATTATGAGTAATGCATTGCATCGCCGGCGACGCGAGAGCTGTCTGAAGCATTGCGGGGCGGCCTCACACGTCGCGGCACGCGTCTGGGCGCCTGCTGCCGAAAGCTCCGACGGCAGGATGCAGAGGAGGAGGGGGGAGGGGTTGGTGGACAAGGAGGGGGGGGGGGGATGAAGGGGGGGGAGAACGAGGACGAGGAGGAGAAGGGACATAGCAGAGGAGAAGGAGGAGGAAGAGGAGGAGGAGGAGGAAGCACATAGCAGAGGAGGAGGAGGAATATCCCCATGCGCACTTTGTTGAGCCTGCTGCGTTTAGGGTTGGCTGGATGGTTGATTGGTTGAGCATGCGTTGCAGAGCCTTTGGCTTCAAGCGCGCGTGGGTCGCCCAGGGATGGGGCGGCCTTTCACGCGGCGCTACGCCTGCTGCGCCTCGCGGACGCCTGCCCAGCAGGGGGCGCAGGCGCACAGGGGGGGGCGCCGCTGCAAAGCGCGCGCCCCCGAGCGCCGCGGTCGGCTTGGCTTGCGCCGGCCGCGCCTAAAGGCGCTCAACGCGAGCACGGCGCGCCAGCAGGCTCTGGGGCCTGTGCGTAAAAATGAAAACAGTGAGCGCTTCAGGCGCTCAGTGTTATCATTTTTCTGCACAAGCTCCCAGGGGGCAACCCGCGCCAGGTACCCGGTCAAGCAGCGGCCTGCCACAGAAGCCTACCAGGGGCGCCTGGAGGAGAGGGGATACAACCGACCTGGCGCGAATTGCGCGCGGTTGCCTGCGCGGCCGCGCAATCTGTGGCCTTCCGAGAGGAGCAGACAGGCCGCGCTAGCAAACCGCGGCGATGCGCGCCAGTTGTCGGCTTGTGTCCGGCAAGGAGGCCGCCGCCAACCCATGGGCGGGTCGACGACAGGGCGAATTGTTTCAACCCATGAGCGAGCTGAAAATCTGGCATTCGTCTTAAGCGTTGCGACACTGGGGCGCCGCCAATGGGTCGGGCGCTCGGCGCGCCGCGTGTTCAACCCATGGGAGGGTCGACGATCAGTCGAACTAGTCCAATCAGTGGGCAGGCTGGAAATCGGGCATTCGTTTCGTGGGCGTTCTCTTTTCGCGGCGCCGCCCATGGGTTGGGCGCTTGGCGCGCCGCGTGTCCAACCCATGGGCGGGTCGATGACGAGGCGAATTAATTGAATTCGTGAGCGGGCTGAGAGTCAGGCATTAGTTTCGGGCGTGGCCATCCTGATGCGCCGCTAATTTTTTTGGCGCTCAGCGCGCCGCGTGTCCAACCCATGGGCGTATCGATCATGAGACGAAGTAGTCCAACTCGTGGGCGGGCTGGGAATCGGGCATTCGTTCAGTGGGCGTTCTCTCCCCGTGGCGCCGCCCATGGGTTGAGCGCTTGGCGCGTCGCATGTCCAACCCATGGGCGCGTCGACGACAGCGTAGCCGGCGTCGCTGACACGCGCGATATCTCGATTGCGGAATCAGGGCAGGGTGACTGGGATAAGCAGGGGAATCGCATCAGCGCCGGCGCGCAGGCGAACACGTCGTCGCCGTGGCCAGAACGGCGACGCCATCGGGTGCCAGGCGCCGCCGAGCGCGGCCGCTCTCTCTCTCTCTCTCTCTCTCTCTCTCTCTCTCTCTCTCTCTCTCTCTATATATATATATATATATATGTCTCTCTTTCGCTCTCTGCTCCCTGTCTCGAGCCCTCCCCGCGGCCCTGAGCTCTCTCGATCGGCCGCGCATCTCCGCATGATAGGGCGCCCAGCCTGAAGACGACCACCTGCTGGTTGCCCGCGCGCGCCGCCGCGATTCCAACCCATGGGCGAGCAGACGTTCGAACATTATGTTCGAGTCAGCAGAGGCACCCCATCCGCGAATCGCCGCCCATGGATTGGACGCGGAGCGCGTCGCGCGCGCAACCCGCGGGCGGGCTGGAGTCTCAAGCATTTTGTTTGAACGCCCGGGCACAGACTTGTCGCGCGCCATCGCCTGCGGGTTGGATTCTGCGCCCGCGCCCGCTTCCAGCGCCCG